>JAJKFL010000237.1:17630553-18100553 GCA_021186555.1 Reticulitermes speratus | reverse complement strand
CTCAACCTTCTGGAACCCTAAGGGCCTGTCCAGGCCTGTAATGTGATATCTTACTAGTACATAACATGAACAGAACTAAATGTGAAAGTAAGAATTGACAATTTGTATGGCAACGTCTAGACGACAGATTTTACATCTTCCTCCCGATGTTAAAGCGATAGTGAAGACAATGCCGCCGGCAGAGGTAGCTGCTTGTTAATGTGGGATGCGAACCATGGCTAGGTCGTGGTCTGCCATATGCAGAGAGTTTAGACTGTGTTACGTAGGTGGAAGAGAGAGATACGTCGTACAGCCGACCGGCTTTGTGCACTGAACACTTTGTCCCTGTGGCACCGGTCTTACTAACTTGTAGAATTTTTTTTCAAAATGCAATATGCCTGTAACTATCTGTGCACTCCACTACCTTTGATGCACAATACAAACCGTATTCGGTCTTAACACTTTCAGTTCAGGTGATTTTAACCATTTAAAGCCTATTGGTAATTATGTGTACCACTTTTTTGTGGGTTCTCGGAGGGTTTTTTGATTTATTGTACCCTCAAATTCATTCACCATCGTCCAGTGTACCGAGATCGGAAACATATGAAGAATTAAAGATCCGTACGGTGCACCGAGGCGGGCATTTGAAGGGTTAAAGCAACATAGATTAGAAGAGCCGATCTCCTAGCTGAGATTCGACAGCTGGAATTCCGGACACGAAGCAGCAGTTTTACACACTTTATCACTAAATTATAATGATAATTATAATTGTTTCAGGAAGGGTGTCTGTAATTATAAGAACGTATAGGAAGTCTTGCAAAACTGTTCGCTATCTTGAAGTCCACTGATGTTTTTGAAATCGCATTAACGAAGCGCGGCTCGTGGCATGAGCTCGTATGTGCTGCAGAAAGGGGAGATGTAGATGGATGAAAAAGGAGGAAAGAAGAAGAAACTGGTGGCACAAGGCCTGCAAACCTGTGGCGCGAACACCGGAAACCACATATGGCCCACGAGTTCAGAAACTGTAGTTAATACCATGTGCACGTGTAGATCTTTTAACACAATGGTGCATATGCATGGCTTCTGTTATTCATATGCAAAGTATCTCATTGTGATGCAAGAATAATTCCACAGATTTAAAAGAAAATAAGAGCGTACTAGGGGCTGTTGGGGCTCTGGGTGAGTGTCTTCATATCAAAAAGTTCTGGGTGCAGAATTCGGTCTTTCATGAACTGACTTTGATCGATGTTGTAGGTCACTCAATCAAATTATGAACTGATTAGAATTTGAGGGATTTTTTCGAAACTTGATATTACAAATCATAAATATTTTGGTGTCCATTTACTTTTAGTTTTATTATATGTATACATATGTATGTATATGTGTGTTTTTTCTGCATTCTAAATTTCATATAAACATTATGTTACTCCAGAATACTGTATGACTTTATTATAAATATATATCGAAATGTAATTGCGTATCAGTTGTGTTCTATAACATTGAAACCGCGAAAGAAGAGGTGACGTTTTAACAGAATACATTATGTGTCTAACTGACATATTTATTTTGGCAGAAGCTAATGTCATTAATATAGCGCCTACCACATAAATTTGCAAGCCGGTCATTTTCGTACTCATTATCGGGAAATGAAATTACTAGGATGACGTTACCTAAAATATAATTGCATGTAGTTTATGATAAGTGGTCTGTGGCTAAATATTTTTAGCGAGTGCTGTTACAGATATATATATGTACATACATACATACATACATACATACACGAAAACACACGGACATTGGACTAAAAACCACTCTTTAATTATTTTGTAAGGAAATTAGGTTAATATTTATAAGTTTAATGCAATAACCACATGTAAATCATGCAATTTTGAATTTATCATGCATGTTTAAATAAGACGTCTGTGAAGACCTAACCATAGATGGAAGAATACTAGAATTGATTTTCAAGAAATGAGGTTGGGGAGGCCTGACTCATGATAGGTTCCAGTGATACCGTCTTGTAAACACGTTAACCAAACTTTGGATGCTGTAAAAATACGGGAAATTTCTTGACTATGTGGGGGAATTCTAGGGTCTATAGTAGAACATTGCTCCATGGATACATTTCACGTGAGAAGTTGTTGTATTTGAAAAGTATTCATGTCTGATTAATTTGTAAGCGTATCTAAGATCTCACATAAAGTAACCTCAGAAATGGGCCACGAAGGTGGTGTAAAAAATTATCTACCTCTATTTACCTTATGGCGCTGTCAAATAGTAATATTGAACAGGTGAGATTTATAGCATAAAATTACTATGGCAACCCTACAAACGAACCTTTTGCGAACACTTTCTCGACCACTGTAAAGCTGAACATTATATAACACGGATAGAGCATTAGTTAAAATGAAAGAAAGAAATGGAACAAAGAGAACGTGGCAATATCACGAGAGAAAAAAAATACACGTATAAGCAGAAGCAACTATTGAAAGAGAAACTTGTTACGGTATTTAGCTGTGATTTATTTGTGACGTGTCTTCTTTCTCTCCCTGTGTGTCTGTGTATATGTTGTACTGCGTATATCCCTTCGCTATTATGTTTAAGACTTATCCAAGCAAACAGGAATATATATTGTCAGTGCCTCTCATTCTATGTTGATCCCTTTCTTTGCATTTCTTTACCTTTATCGCTTCCCTTTCTATCTTTTGCCTGCCTCTCTTTTTCAGTCTTCCTCGGTTATAAATTACAGTGGGCATGTTTCTTAACACATTTGCAAATGTTTAATTAAATTTGGTTATTTATTCTTCAGTTATGTCAACTGATTAATCGATAGGACGACTTACAATAATATATTCGATGATGATATGTCGCTTAATTTTTTGGTTGTGTAAAATTAATTTACTCGTATTTTGAATTTCTGAAAGGCATTAATTCCATCTTTATATCTTCTTGATGCATTTCGCTGGGTTTTTCGATACAAGTGACTAAACCTCAAGTCTAAATTACAGAGCCATTATGTGAATAAGTAAAAGTATAAAGTTGTACTAATTAACTGATATGAACTATGAGTACATATTTGCGCTAAAATTAGTCATTATCACCTGAATTGCAGATATTTGTATAGTTCCAAATGCTTTATATTCAATGTGTTTGAAACTAGAAAAGTGTCTGGAATTGACTAGAAAATAGCTAATTTTAGCCGAAACATGTAGCTAATAATTTATGCCTGATATTGTGCTTATTAATATACTGGTTGTGTAAATTTAATTTTAGATTTATTCATTTGTACTAATTCCTTCTACTTCAGAAAATTGGGAGAGACATTTCACTTCATTTTTTGTAAGGGGAAAACGTAAAAATCATCATTAGAGCTCTTTAATGCAAATACAAGCAATATACAGTGCTCAGTACAGAACTAATTTATTGGAAATATTTCAGAAGTTTTAATTTCATTATAACTTGCATCGTAATTTTTACCTAAATAAATCACACAAGTCAAGCGAAGGCAATTTAAAAATTATGAGCCGGTGAAATGATTTTATATCTATATAAATGTACCTTACATCGATATTGTATCGCTTATCGACTGATGTTTCTGAACTATCAATTTTCTGTTTTAGTTAACAAAAATATGGGCTTAGTTAGTCAGAGAAGATAGCTGGAATCAAACATAATATTGTATTTTCTATCGATCGTGGGATACGTAATTATGGTTTGTCCCTTCAGGTTTTCAAATTAAAATTTTGACTAATCTTTAATCTTCGCCATACCTGCTGTTGTACCATCTCATGTTTCGCTTTTTCGCCGTCAGTATCATCCCACCAATTATCCGTACTGATATTTCATTAATCTACCACAGACGTTGTATGATCCTTGCTGTTGACAGCTTCATTAAATGCAACACCCCCCCCCCCCTCTCTGTGATTACTTACAAGTAAGCTACTGACTTGTATTCGAGAGGGTCCTGGTTAAAATTTCGGCCTTACCCCAGGCTATCCTATGTCAGTTATTTGTGATGTTCCTCATTATCGCGAGCAAAATTCCGGGAGAGCACTCTAAAGTAAGCTACGATCGCTTCTTTTCGTATCCTTCCGAAGTCCTTACCATCTGCATATTGGACATTACACAGAGTTACGCTAGTCACTGAACATTATGGCGGCCAGGGTTAAGTTCCTGCTCCTAGGCGAAATGGAAGTTGGTAAAAGGCACAACAGATTACTTACTATTCTTGTATTCTCTATTGATGTAACTTGGTACTGTCAATAAAGCTTTTAATAAATAGAAATAGTCACTGAACACTCGATGTTTAACAAGTGGCTTTCAATGGCGCTGATAACAGTATGTGCAAGCTTTCCGAGAAGACATTGACACTGTGCGAGTGTGGAAGAAAGACACTTTGAACTTTTCAAATAGTCTATAAATGTAAGTACTGTGACCGTAAAATTCAATTAACATGTTGCCTCTAGTGTCAAATGACTTTAGCGCCACTATTTATAATGTGATCCCAGTGGCCGCGCGGTGTAAGGCGTGGGTCTGCGGCCGCTCGCTTGCTGGGATTGTGGGTTCGAATCCCGCCGGGGGCATGGATGTCTGTCTCTTGTGAGTGTTGTGTGTTGTCAGGTAGAGGTCTCTGCGACGAGTTGGTCCCTCGTCCAGAGTAGTCCTACCGAGTGTGATGTGTCTAAAAAGTGTGATCGTGAAGCCTCGAAAAATGAGGCGGCCTATGCTCCCAAGGGGCTGTTGAGCCATTGGAAAAAAAATTATAATGTGACTTACTGAATAAGTAGCTAACTAACTAGCTAATTAAGTAATTCCATTTAGCTTAGTCCTTCCTGACAAGGTAACAGGTCCTCAGCTAGTCAAAAAATTCCTCGAATTGTATGGGGCCCGGAGGTTAATTACTGCAATTACAAGAGCCCGCCACTTGTTCCTGTCCTGAGCCAGATAAATCCAGTCCATGCCCCCATACCACTTCTTGAAGATCCATTTTAATATTATTTTCCCATCTACGCCTAGGTCTTACAAGTGGTCTCTTTCCCTCAGGTTTCCACACCAAATTCCTGTATGCACCTCTCCTCGTCCCCATACGTGCTACGTGCCCGGCCTATCTCATTTTTCTTGATTTGATCATCCGAATGATATTTGGTGATGAGTACAGATCATAAAGCTCCTTGTCTTGCAGTCTTTTCCACTCCCCTGTTACCTCGCCCCCCTTAGGCCCAAACATCTTGGTCAGCACCTTATTCTCGAACACCCTGAGCCGATGTTCCCCGTCAATGTGAGAGGCAAAGTTTCACACCCATACAAAACAAGAGACAAAATTATATTTCTTATGTTTTAGTCTTTGTATTTTTGCATATGTGACGTACTGACAGCGCCTTCAGATAAGCCACAAAGTAGATGCAATTATTCTGGTATATTACGACCTATCGACTTGATGTGTACCGACGTTTTTAAGGATCTTACTAACTTCAAATAATCTTTCGAAACGTCGGTAACTATTTACTCGTCGTCACTTCGTAACATCTCATAGCACGAGAATCTTCAGCAACACCGCTGTGAGAACCTAAAATCTCGCAAGTTGCAGATAACATACACACGCATATCTTTAGTAGGCATTCCTAACAACCCCTTTGAAACCATCTCCAATGAGCACAACAGACTGAAAACAAATTTTCCGAAGAGGAACAGGAAGTAAATGGGTTCGGGGAGGTTCCGGTTGAAATTAAGCCTTAGTGGTTGACATCAGTCCTAATTTTATCCCGTACCATTACTCAGTTCCATAGAAGAAAAGAGGAGGTGCCCATTCCGCTTCATGCGCAGGAAATATAATTTCCTTACATAGAATATATTGCTCCTCCGTGTACAATTCCATTACTTTCCTGCGAAAAAAAGTCCATGAATGCATCATTACACTTCATTATTCAATGCATTAAGTCTTACAACATAGCAAACCTCTTTTGCGTTATGAAATGAGATGCACACCAGTATCTAAGGATTTCGGTACCTCCTCCTCTCTTCATATGCACCCTTCAGGGGCACACGAGCGCTTCAGGTAGAAAATAAGGGATGATATCGGAAAAGGGGGAGGTTCAAACCAAGAAAAAAAGAACTTTTGTGTTGCAAAGTTATGTTAATGTTATGCAGAATGAGAATAGAGAGAAGGTTGCATCACAGCCCTGCTGCCCAGCAGCCTGTTCCTTCATGCAAAGAGGTCATAAGTGACCTCATTTGAGTACATGGATTATAAATCTGCTTCAAACTCAGAAACCTCTACAGATTTGGTTACTTGGTTGTAGTGAGGCTATTTATTGTTCTTTGCTTTATACCATACTGCTACTTTTACGACATTTTGAGGCTAGGCGGACATAATACAACAAACACTAAAGAAACGCGGATGAGTAATAAAATCTCTTTTCCATTTGTGTCCAATTTTGTCAAAAAACAATTTTATGTACCCACCGTTTCCAGTTTGTGTACTTGCGAAAATATCTACCGCTCCCGCACTACGAGATTCACGTGTGTAGTTGTGCAGCTGTAATGGTCAGTTCAGTCCAGTCCACATTCTGATAGTATTTGCGATTTCTCCAAGTCCCAATTTCACATAAGGCCTTGCCTCTGGCTAACCCCTCTTTTACTGAGTAAGTTATCCCCTACGGTTGAAGAAGGATTGCTTTATACAAAAACAAATAAGATTAAATAAATTCTCTATGTTATATTTTCTGTGTGTAACAAATTTAAATTATTTCACGTTACAAAGAATTGCCCCAGCTGCCAGTAAATAGAAGCATCCAGCTTGCATAGAAATGTCTCTGTTGTCGTCGAAAAAGAAGTTTATCGTCGTCACCACACAACTCGCTGCAGGACCTTAACCTGAACTATGTCGATTCAATGTTTAAAAAACCAACGAAATGCACTTTACTTTCACTTTAATGTGTATTAATGTATTATGTATATTTTTCGACACATCTTTCGACACAAAATTCGACGAATTTTAAGACTTTATACAATATTTTATACGTTTTAAATTCTGATTTTATACTGATTGTAAATAACATGCAAGACATTGCACAGTATCTAAGCCTGTATTAACATTGGATGTGTCATAACGTAGTTTTGAACCCCCTGAGGATGGTTTTGCGTAAAACCGAAACATATGTAGGGGTTAATTAATACATATTAAAGTGAAAGTGAAGTGCATTTTGTTGGTTTTTGGAACATTGAATCGTAAAATGTACGGTGAGACTAATATAAAATTTATGTCGATTCAGTTTGTAAGAGCACAAATCATTTCCCTAACATTTCTTTAACACTGAGGGTATTGGCTATGTCTCCTAAAATATATATGCCTATATTCTTCCAATGATCCCAGTAGCCGCGCGGTCTAAGGCATGGGTCTGCGGCCGCTCGCTTGCTGGGATTGTGGGTTCGAATCCCGCCGGGGGCATGGATATCTGTCTATTGTGAGTGTTGTGTGTTGTCAGGTAGTCTCTGTGTCGGACTGATCACTCGTCCAGAGGAGTCCTACCGAGTGTGGTGTGTCTTGAGTGTGATCGTGAAGCTTCGATAATGAGGAGGCCCTGGCCCACTAGGGGCTTTTGCGCCATGGAAAAAAAGAGTTCTTCCAATATACAATTCCAAAATTGTAGCCTGTATTAAGAACATGTTGCATAAACGGACTGCACACTTACCAATGGAAAGAGTTGTTTTGTTTAATTTGTTAATTCTGTCCTGCTTCTTGATATTCCCAGCACCCTTTTTCATATAGGTTTTCCCCTTCTGATTTTACCATCTGTGTCGTCTAAAACCTCTTCAATTTAACCACCTTAACGAGATTCTGTTGAAACTTAAATTATCGCAAAGTGGAAGTGGAAATATACATTCATTTCTTCTTTAACCTCGGCTTTAGATGGAGTGAAAGGTCACTTTCATGTCTCGACCACTTTATTCCAGGGGGAAGATCCCACGATATCCGCTGAAGGAAATGCTAGGTGGACCCCAGAACCAGTCTGATCGCTTTGGAAAAGAGTTCCTTGACCCTGCCGGGAATCGAAATGCGATTCCTTGGTCTTTCAGCCCCTAGCCTAGGCACTACGCCGACTGCACTATCCCGGCTTCCGTATGGTCTGTAGGTCTAATTCGCCCACAGGACGTCGTGAAACCAATAAAGGCATGTACAAGGCGACATGAAGGTGATGGAAGTTCTAACAAATCTGCATGAAAATTAATCCTTGAATTAAAAGATTGCCCCTGTGCTTGGTTAAAAAACACGTCATGAAGACGTGTGAGGGAGTGGCAGTATAATGACACGTAATCTTGACCTCGGCACTGGATAGACAGACGAAGTTTCAGGCCTCTGCCGTTTTACCTGTGGGAGAGAAGCTCCGGTACCCATTAGATTGGAGACTGGGGGTCCCAGAGACTTTCTGGGGCGCTGTAGAGGGGAACCAAATCTATTGCCCTTCCCTGGAATCAATCTCAGATTCCTCCACTGTCTATGCCGTAATCTAGTCACTACAGTCACTGAGATATCCTGTTCTCGAAAATTAAGTTACAAAGACAGAAATCTGTATTAAGTTGCAAGCAACATAAATTAAGTCTTAGGAGGTGTCACGGGATGTATCAGATTAGGCAGTCACAAGGCCAGACAAGTGGATATAGGTGCTCCTACATTAACGTCTGAAAAGAGGTAGAAAGGACCAGAAATGAATGGTCAAACCGCCTCAAAACCAATAACAACCCGAATGTCTCGGTTAAGTAGATAGCACTCCTGTATGTTATTTTGGAGTTTCTGGGTTAAAATGTCGGCTCGGAAAACTACAGAGCAAGTGCCCGGCTGGTAATTCAGATTAGAATAATGCTGCTTCCTTACACATTCATTCTAATTGTTCTTTGTATTCCCTTACAATTTGATGCTGTTTTCTACTAACGTGAGTAGCTGATATCATCATTAAATAAACCATGAGTGAGAATTAATTGTTCACGAAAAATTGTTCCATACATCGTTTTTGTACCTACTTGGTATCCGACAAATTCGAAAACGGTCTGCAGCTTTACACATTACGTGTAGAAGTAATTACTCTACTATAGTACGTTCTTTATCTGACCGGTTATCCATTTATAAGCAGCATTGTGAATGTTAGTGCAGTTGAATGTGATTGTATATTCCGGTGCATTGAGAATGGTTCAGGAGTAGCACTGCGCAACGAATTGAGAACTGTATGCTATGGCTCAATGACACAGTACGTCTGTACGCCTGTATGTGTGTGTGTGCTTCTATGGAAGTAAACACTGAATAGAAACAGGCCGCACTTTTCAATACTGCTTTACAACTAACCACAGGACACTCAGATGCAGTTCACAAATTTGACACGGCTCTGTTGAATATTGCCAGGGCAAAGTTACAGTATTGATTATCTTTCATCCTTCCTGGCGAAATGGCGATAATGGGCATTAAGATAAAAGAAAGAAAAGAGAGACACAGAAGGATAAGAGAGAAGTAAATAAATAAAGGAGGTATAAAAATAAGGAAAAAGGTGATGAGAAAGATCAAGATTCTTTAAAACGCAATCCAAGAAGGAAGAGAGAAAAAGCGAAAGGACAAAGAGAAGAAGAGAAAAAAAACATCAAAAAGGAGACTAAGATAAGCGAAGCTTTTAAATAGGGAAAAGTAAGTGGTTAAATGCAGAAACGAGGAGTAGAAACGAACGCAGCGTAGTGGATGGAACATAATATAGAGAAAAGAGAAGCAGGGGATGAAGATACAGTTGATACAAATAGGAAAGAGATGCGCGAACGTACCAGCTGGGCCCTCATCTGCTTGTTAGAGTACCAGTAAGGTTCAAAAACTGCTTACTCCTATGTATACTGGAAACTTCTAATGGAGCTGCCTCATATATTTTACTCATGTAATGACTAATATGTTGGAGGGAACTTAATACAACTAACCTTCTTTCTGATTCACTAATTTAAAACACAGTGGCAACTACATGCAGCCTTCCATCCGCTTCAAAAATCAGTATATAAGTATCTCTTTCTTTTCGCAGAGTGTATTTCTGGGTTTCGCATGATTCTCGATAAAAATAGCGGTCATTACTCTAAACTGAAATAACTAGGTATTGTGGTGGGAAGTCTGTATGTTTTGTGTAAAGTAGGAACTGAATTTATACATATTGTCTAGATGAAATTTGGTCTTAGAAGGATGAAACGTGAAAAGGCCAATCGCTATACGGACTAGGTGAAGTAAACGTAAAATTGTCCCTGAATAGGTCGTGAAGACATATAGGGGAGTGGAGATGTAACTAACTAACTAATTAACTAACTTCATGGAACAAAGCCCTTCCTGAGAAGCTAACAGGTCCTCAACTAGTCAATAAATTCCCCGTATTTTATGGAACTCCAAGTTTAATTACCGCATTCATAAGTGCCCGCCACCTGTCCCTATCCTGAGCCAGAGCAATCCATCTCACTTCTAGAAGATCCATTTTAATGTTATCCTCCCATCTACTCCTAGGTCTTCCAAATGGTGTCCTTCTCTCAGATCTTTTCACCAACACCCTGCATGCACCTCTCCTGTCCCACATACATGCCACATGCCCCGCCCATCTCATTCTTCTTGATCTGATCATCCGAATGATATTTGGTGAGGAGTACAGAGCATAAAGCTCCTCATTATGTAGTCTTCTCCAGAGTGAAGGTATAGTTTCACTTATTCTTAACCTCGGCACTGGATGGAGATACGTAGTCAGCTTCAGGTCCCGACCGCTTTACCCCCATCGACAGGGCCCCCGTTACCCATTGATGGGATCAGTCCCGGCCTGTACACTTTTAAGGAAATAAACATGTTTTGCTTCTGCCGGGAATTGGACAGGATTTGCGATGTTGTAGGTCTGAAATAATGGCAGGCTCATAATATCGTGCCTAAACCACAAATATGCATTTAGATTCCAAATGGACTTTTAAATTATAACTTGAATTGGTTGTAATATTGAGGAATGGGTGATAGAATGGAAAGATAAGAGAATATTTAGCATCCGGTCAAAGATGTTGAGTTGATTGTTGATGCAGTGTACCGAATGTAGTCTAAAGCAATCGAACTATGAACACTGTCCCTCCTGGAGCAGAAAAAATTGTGTCCATTCACCTTCTTCCTTCTTGTCATTCGGGGTTAGTACCTGAATTCTACTGGTCATCTGTGATGAATAACGCTGCAGTTTTATAAATACAGTGACACAACAGGTATGGGAAATGACACCAGGCAGAATCTGTAAGCTGCTCTGACATTGCAGGAAACCCAGCTACCCTCTCTAAAAGGAGCTGATGAATGCTTCATATTTTATATCCGATTTGAAGGGAAGCTTAAAGAAAGGAACGGCTTTCATGAGAGCTTCCCAGACTTTGAAATATTTAATGAAACCTATTGAACAAAATCGGTATGTTTCCTACTAAATCTGTATTTGAAAAGACGGCAGAAAGCGGAAATTGAGAGTATTTATACAGTTATCAAAAAAAAAGGGAAAGTAAAGCGTACAATTCTGCTGTTCTCTATAAGGGATGTTAGTCTTTCATGCCATGTTATTGGATGTACCATGAAACCTATAAATTTCTGTAACATGTGAAACGGAAAGTTTAGAATTTTTCTGTTATAGAAACTGTACTGGCACTCTTTCTTACCTGAATCGAAACTAAAGCCCAACTGTTCAGGGTACATCCTCGTGGTCTGCGTGGCTTTTGTAAGAAGTCAATTAGATAAACTGGCGTGAGGAGCGTGTGCCCTTCTGTATTTTGTAAGTCCGTAAGTAATGAACGAGTTTTGAATAAATTTTGTACGTGGATACCTTCACTGAAATACTGGTAGGGTAAATTTAATCAGGCCGATTCCTGTGGCCGCGCGTTCTAAGGCGTGGGTCTGGGGCCGTTCGCTTGCTAGGATTGCTGGTTCGAATCCAGCAGGGGGCGTGGATATCTGTCTCTTGTTAGTGTTGTGTGTTCTCAGGTAGAGTTCCCTGCGACGGGCCGATTCCTTGTCCAGAGGAGTCCTACCGAGCGTGTATGTATGTGTGCGTGCGTGTGTGCGTGTGTGTATGTGCGTCATTGAGTGTGATCAGGTGCAACAATTACCCTCTACACATACAATGAGTAGACTAAGACTATGGCTAAGACTAGTACAGGTTAGACTAAGAAGGAAAGAAAGAATTTAGAGTTTGGATCGGTATGATTTAACACTGCATTAAGAACAAAAGAAAGTTCGTCGATGTTCGCAAAAACGGTTTATTGTACAAAAACTTAGAACATAACATAAAATGTATATAGCATTTATTTATCTACTTATCGATGTGATGAATGTTTAACAAGATGTAAGGGACAGTTGTGCTGTGGGTCAAATTCCCCTTAAACAGCCGCAACAGAATACGTGCAGTGTACTTTTGTCTAGGGAGCACAGGAGTTGAGCTGCGACGGGGCTGCGACTGAACCAGTAGTCCGTTATACTTATTTATAATATTGCACTCTTCGCCAAATATTATTAGGGTGATCAAAACGAGGGGGATGTAACGAAAGTGATATGCGTAACGCGCGGGGTGGAAGATATATTTGCAAATTGGTTTGGTTCGAAAATCTAAAGAAAGGAGACGGCTTGGAAGACTCAGGCGTAAATGGGAGGGTAATATTAAAACGGATCTTGAAACAGGACAGGGGCGTGCGCTGGATTAGTCTGGCACAGGATAGGTCTGTAGCCGGCTGTTATGATCAAGGCAATGAACCTTTGGGTTGCATAAAACGCGTGAAATTTCTTGAATTCTTGAGAAATTATTAGCTTCTTTAGAAGGATTTTGCTCCACGGTTTTAGTTAAAGTAGTTAGTTAGTTTTACGAGAAAAGAAGCTACACTCTGCAGTATTGTAACTGTCTTCAGTGCAAATAGCCTTGAAACATCAGATTTGAAACTGCAGTAAATAAACATCATTTTCGGTGAAATATGCGACATTGCACATAATTCATTTTGACAATGTATGTAGTCTACTGAAGGACTTTTCCGTTCCAATACAGAGGCACATATAACGAGCAACGTCATGCTTTGTACGCCACGCCAAATATTATTAGGAGAATGAGATGGGCGGAGTATGTTACTCTCATGGAAGAGCAAAGAACTGGATAAAGTGTTCTGGTTGTAAAGATTGAGGGAAGGAGACCTCTTGGAAGACCTAGGCGTAGATGGGAGGTTAACATTCAGATGGGCGTTAAATAGGACGGAAGGGCATGAAATGGATTCAGCTGACTCAAGATAGAAACCAGTAGATGGCTCGTGTGATTACGTTAACGAATTGCGTTTTCCTAAACACTTGCAGAATTTTTTTGACTATCTTAGAAAGGTTAGTCCAGGAACTTTTAATTAGTTTACAAGCACATGGCATTTGAATGGACCGGTTTCAGGAAATCTTATAGCATCTGTAATATAATGAACAGTATAGGACGAAGATCACAATGTCTGGTATATGTCGGCCGTGTAGTCTTATAGAAACTTCCCAGCGTTGCGAAAGTACCCGTTATCTTTCCCTACAAAACCTTGACATAACCTTATTCTTCCATTCTATAGACGGAGGCAGCAGCTTCCTCCAAAAACTGGTAAATTTCTGCCATATTACACGGCGTCACAGCCCAGAAGATAGTAGTCTTCACAGACCCATACCTCTGGCTTGCTCTGATTCATGAACAGTTTTAGTTTCATAGTATCTTACCTAGGAGGCCTAGCAGTCAGGACACAACGAACTAGACCTTTGATGAGGTACATGTGTAAATTGGAAATTGACAGGCACCCTCTCCACTGTACTTTTTACGGACCTCCGGCAGGGATTTGCGTCCGACTGTTTGTAAATCTTTGCTGTACGCTATAAAGATTCTATGTTGCAAAAAATTCCTATTAATAAATAAATGAAAAATCAAAAGAGAAATGAATGTATGCCGGAAAAGAAGAAAGAAGAAAAGAAGATTGAGCCGGATAAAAAGAAGAAAGATGTAAAAAAGTATATACATAAAGGGGTTGTAAGTGAGATTAAGAATAATATAGGCACACAGTGGAAGAAACAAATTTAAGGAAAGGATAAATGAAGGAAAGAAGAGAAAATAATTTGGGAAGGGGGAATGAAAGTGAGAAGAAAAGAGTTAACCAAGGAAACATATACGGTAAAGGAAGGAATTATATTTATTGAGTTTATAATTCTGTTATTTTTTGTTGTTGTTATAAATTCAAAATGATTAATGATTTCTGTGTAAATATGTCTGTCTGTGCGTGTGTAAAGGATACAGAGTAGCATATATGTTATATGACGTACGGTCAGACTGAGAAATCAGGGGCATTAGCAACTTAACGACTTTAGCGCACGAATCACCAACTCCATTCTAAACGCTATTATTACTTAATTAATTGAGCCCTGATGGCTTCACATTTCAGAACTTTGTCCTGCTTTTTTCGAACATTTCTGGATCACATGTCTGTTGTATTACGCCTACGCTGTATGTACCGTACCGCATCGTGAGGTCATCACAACTTATATCTGAAGACAAAAGCTATTCATTACTCAAAACGTGAACAGACGCTGTCCACTAGGATACAAACATATTTGTTTTAAACAATACAATAAAATAACATGTTTTGTTTTGTTACTGATATTTTTGTGGGAGATATGTGTGTTCTAACACAGTGTCTGTTTGTGTAGCAACGTAATTCAAATTCTTGGTGCATTTTGTTAGCTATCAGAAGTGAAACATCGTGTAAGCTACAGTGATTAATATGAAACGGACTGTGGTCGATCGACCTGAAGTTATAGCTTTATGCCTCAGTACCCTAGGCCAAAGAAAATTGGATTTAAGCCAGTATATGAGTCATATAATTTAATACATTAATAAAGGGACTAGACATTGTCGTTTTCTTCCAGAATATATTCTAAACTTGTGATCTTGCATACAATAATTCTGGCCTAAATAGCTAAATATGTTAGCTGAAAATCCAGTTATTTGACAGATAGATGTATGCCGACAGTAGCGCCACCTCAAACGTGTTAACGCTGATAATAAAAATAATAACTATTCTTCTTTTTTAACATTTAAATTGCAGTCCGTTATTTTTCGGGTTGTTTTGTTGGAGCTGATTTCTGTGAGTGAAGTTTTTTTAACCGTTTAAACCCTACTGGTAATTAAATGTACCACTTGCTTTAAGAAAAGAAATGCTACATCTTGCCATGTAATTGCCATGTGCTGCATGTAATTCTCAAAAGAAACACCGATTGTTTACTTAAACAACATTGAGCCTTTGGACTTTCTGTATTCTCTCTGCGGTAGGAACTGAAGTTATATATAATATATATGTAATTATATATATATGTAATTATATGAGGGCAATAAATTTGTTTCGAAACGTCGGGAACCACTTACACAGCGACGCAACGTCAACATCTCAGAAGACCGGAGTCCTTAGTTACACCGCTGTGAAAATCTCCAAACTCGTAACCCAAAGCAAACCAGGGCCACTAAATAAGTACTGTGCAGTTAGGTGCCGTCAGACTTTCTCGCAACAATCAGACAAGGCATTAAAATTAAGGACAGATTCCCCCTCCCCGCCAGCACTCCTGGGACTAACAGATACCATGAATTCTGATGCTTAACCAAACACAGCACAAAAAATGAATGTTATTTTGAACAGCGGTACAATAAATGGGCCTAAATGTTGATTTGTGAATAACAAGCAACTGTAATCATGTGCTATTCAGTTCTTATGAGGATGAGTCAGGGTTTCTTGGAAAAATGTGTGTATGGGAAAGAAAGGCACAGCAGAAAATTCTTAACGTAAAATAGAACGTCTGGAAGTAATAAGTGATCTTGAGAAAAGCATTGTTAAGACGCGTACCGGCCCGCCATATGTTGCTCTGCCGCCTGCAATGTGTCACGCGCGCCAAACCAACGGACAACATGTCTCCTGCTGGCGGCAAACACCCACATCCCGATGATATAGACTGTTCCGTAATGCCAACTTCCGAACGTCAGTATTCAGTGCTGTATCATCAGTGTTATCACATTGGTTTACACAGGCGTCAAATCGCTGGTTCGCGTCTGTTTTTGCATTATTTTACGCGATACAATGAAAGGGGAACAGATGACGCTGAAGGCAAGTAGGCGTAATGGAAAAGACGCTTTCTTCTGAGACAAAATGGAATTTAAGATGTGTTCACTTTTCGAGTGTTTACAAAAGGTGCCCGACATTTTTTCTAAAGTAAAATCTAAATCCAAACTCACTATGAGCAACAGAGTCCTCATTGAGAAGCTACTAGTTTTTCAGCTAGTCAAGAAATTCCCCACATTTTTTGGAACCCGAAGGTTCATTATCATGTTCACAAGAGCCTGTCTCATGCTCCTATCCCGAACCAGATGCATTCACTGTACGCCACCACGTCTTATTTCTTTATAGTTCATTTTAATATTTATTTTTAAACAACATAATACACCTTATCAAGAACAAGTTCCTAACAATTATGTTACAGCTTTACTCCGACATGTTTCGGTTTATATAGATCAATTAGCAAGGAGTCAAAATAAGGCAGGCAATTGTGTACTTACAGCATATCTACAACAGTCAAAATAAGGCAGGCAATTGTGTACTTACAGCATATCTACAACAGTCAAAATAAGGCAGGCAATTGTGTACTTACAGCATATCTACAACAGTCAAAATAAGGCAGGCAATTGTGTACTTACAGCATATCTACAACAGTCAAAATAAGGCAGGCAATTGTGTACTTACAGCACATCTACAACAGTCAAATCAATGAGGTGCAACTTTGCTCAACAAAGTGATGTGAGGTGTCAAATTATCCATTCAGTGTTTGCTAAATTCGCTGTTTAAATTACATAAATATATTTAGTTAAATTATGCTTTATCCTATATTTTAATACATAATATTAATAATTTTAATATTATCCTCCATCTAGGCTTAGGTCTTGCAAGCGGTCATTTTCTTTCAGTTTTCCCCACCAAAGCCTCTATGATTTTGTCTTCCTCGCAATTCGTACCACATAATTCGTCCATCTCCTTTTCCATAATTTGATCTCCCAAATTTTATCTGGCGAGGAGTACAGACCATCAAGTTCTTCATTATACAGTTTTCAACGGCATCTTGTTATTTGGGCCCTCTTAGTTACAAATATGTTTCTCAAAACCCTGTTCTTGAATATTATTAATCAATGTTCTTCCGTCGGTGTAAGAGACCCAGTTCACGCCCATACAAAACAACAGGCAAAATTATAGTTCTATGTACTTTCATCTGTATGCTTTTAGGTAACAAATGAGAAGACAAAAGATTCTGGACAAGATAGTAGCAAACATTCCGCGAATTTAATCTGGTCTTCTGGTGAGGACAACCAAACGAAAAACGAAACCAATGCAGTGACGAATACAAAATTAGCCTCGTGATAAATCAAAGTGAAAACTGAAGTCAAGAAATTTCCCATATTTTATGGAACCCGTATGTTTATTAGCATATTCACAACAGACCGTCACTTTTTCTTATTCTGAACCAGATTAATCCAGGCCACGCCCTCATTTGTGGGTACAACAATGTTTGTTGCTTGTCCTGAGATCCTTGAAACACACGTATGCACATTTTGGGGGCAGAACGTAGAATTTTTTAATCTTGATCCAGATGATACATAAAGCAACCACTAATCTTTAAAGATTTAATAAGATCTCATAAATTTAATTACTGTGGTTAATTATTTAATTTTGCCATATGTGTTGGTATACTTTTGAATTATGTAAATTTGCTGAAGAGGTCATCCTGTTTCCAGTGTCTGCAGAACACTCCCATGAGATACTTTCCAGTCTGTGACCTATTCCAAAATTTGCGGGACTACATCCGCTAAACCGGCTATGTTCTAATCTACTCTTACTGCCCATTACTAAGAAAACTTAGAAAATGCGTCGTTAAACACAATATAAACATCCAACAGGCAAGAGGCGTTAACACTGCTTCGTGTTATCGTGTTTGGAACCTTGGAATGTTAAGTGATGTCACTTTTTCTAGGTACCCTGTGTATAGGGCCGACAAGTTCATGCTATTTGAATGACAGCTGACGCAAATTATAGAGCAGGTTCGTGACAAATTAGAGGCTGAAGACACTGCTGTATGATAGATGGCGTCTCCCAGACATTTCGATGACAACCACTTTCATTGCTCTGTCCTGCTTCTACGTCATTCTCATAAGACAATATATTTCAAATGAGATAAATTTATTCGTGGGAAATGTGAGGGTTCAGACAGCAAAGGGACGGGATAGAGACTGACTGACCGCTGTTCAGTTCCTGATGTGGGGTTGGTTTGGAATTGTCATAGAGACACCAAGGACTCCTTGAAGGGTAACAGCTGCCACAACAAAGATGAGCCCTCACTGACATCTATTTTAGTGTCTTATTTAATGATGCTGTCAATTGCTGAGATTATATAGCAATGTTGATAGTTGAATGAATGCGTATGAAACATTAATGGAACGGCATTAACAGGAAAAGGCCGAAGTACTCGGAGAAAAACCTGTCCTGATGCCACTTTGTCAATCACAAATTCCACCTGGACTGGTTTGGGATCGAACACGGACTTCCTCGCTGAGAGGCCGGCGACTCACTGCCTGAGCCATGGCACGGCCACCAATATCTTGTGTCGAGATCGGGAATATGCAATGCTTTAACCCACACATCACCTATGCAGTTTCACTTGTGATTTATTTTTAAGTTATTTAACGACATTAATTCAGCTGCAGTAGTTGTAGAGCATTAATGAAATTAGAAATTACCATACGTGTAGAGCAGGTAAAGTATTAGACGCATTAACTTGTAGACTGTGTCGAGGAAACATCATGGAATTCGCCACCAGAGAGAGAGAGAGAGAGAGAGACCATAAAAAGATTGCGGTCATATAGTCGCTGGCCTTGTAGCGATTCGATTGATTGAGTGTTCGATCGATCGATTGATTGATTCGTAGACTGTTTCCGTAGTGGTTGTTTAGTGTTGTGTGTTGCGAATGCCACCGTCGGTGTCAAATAACCTAAGATTTAAGAGCCTTGAGGTTTATGCTGCAACGTGTATTCATTATGCAACCTTCTAGATACTGCATATGTCAAAATGTCGGTATTTTTCACCATTTTGACATTATGTTTTCGAAGAAGGAAACAGCGCTTTTTCCGAAACGGCTCCAAATTTTACCATTTCAGATTGGTATGATCTTAAGGAGGAAACGTTGGTAATTTTACCGTTTTGAGAGCATTTGATGCGTACAAGGTCCATAATCAGAGGGGCCGGTCTAATGACTCACGATTGTTAAATTTGCTTCGACACATATAGTGCTTTGTAGGACTGCACTTAGACGGCCGTGTCTTGCTGGTACCGACCGGTAGTTTGGGGTCCCTCAGCCACTGTGCACCGTCAAGGTTAGAGCCTGGCTGATTCTGGGCCTCAGACAACTTCTATTGAAAAACCTGAGGTAGGGAGATCTCGTCGGCAGGGTCATGGACGTTGATTCGGCAGGAGGGGTGGGGAATGTCTTATAAGAAATACCGTTGGCTCGAGACAAGCAGTTTCGCTCCCTTCTTTCTTCGGCATTAAAAAGAAATGGTTGCCCCACAGAGGAATAGGTATGAGGGATTGAAAACTACTTAGAAACGGGATCATGTGATATTCAAAGGGTCTTTGACAACAATGGGGCCAAGGTTCGGCAGAGATTTCAAAACTGGATGTGAAGCAAGTTGTGCGGTGGAGACTGGTGCAAGGGGCACGGGAGGGAAATAATCAGACTACACAAATGAGCAACGGAATTTGTTTTTGAAGAAGTCCAAAATGTAAATAAAGTAAAAATTCTGAATGGAACTGGGGCAGACAATAAGCATGAGCTATTTCTCGGTCCGAAGTTTAGCCGTGTTGACTGAGTGTACGGGTGAGCTATCTCGTTGTGATGCGTGAATAGACAAATAGAGGTGGCCAGTCAATGACAAATATATTTTCAGACAGTATCTTTTATTGCCCAAACGTGCTACATGTTTCGGCTTTTCCACAAAGCCATCATTTGGCACAGGCATGAAAATATATGCATTTGCCTTATGATGGCTGTATGGAAAAGCCGAAACACGTGGCACGTTTTGTGCCATTAAAGATATTGTCTGAAAACATAGTTGTCTTTGGCGGTCCATCTGATGGTCTATACTGACTGAAGTTCTGCAGTTTTCCTCATTTCCTTGCTTATGTTGTTGGGGTTGTACCTTACAGTAATTGAAGGCGTATTGATCCTATCATGTCCTTCCAAAACCATCACACCGAGCAATATGGCTACAGCAAAAGCACGTCTGTTTTGTATTCCGGAGATTCCCGTTTCGAAATTCGGTCATTGCACTAAATATTCAGATGGACGTCTCCGTAGTCTTATCAGTCCACCTACTCGAATGACTGCATACTACATGCATGTAGGCCACCACCATTTTCTTCTCTACTGAATGGAAGCTAAATACGGTCAATATTCTACAAGGAGAAAAAGGTAACAACAAAAAATTTCGTAATGATGAGCTTTTGTTTTTTATTATTTTTTAATGTTAATGAGATTAAATCAATAAGAATGAGGTTAACAGGACATGCAGTACGCATGGCATAATGAGAAATTCATACTTTTCGTTGCTAAACGCTGAAGGGACGAGACAGTAGTGTACGCGAAAATAATAATAGACAGGGTGTAAAAATTAGGCTTAGATTGAGGTGGCTTAGAGTTGGTTAAAATACAGTGGCTTTGTGAACATGCTGATTAACCTTCAGGTACCTCATAATCAAAGGATTGCTCCATCATCTGCATAGCTACCCAGTGCTCATGAATTCGTGGAGGTACCTGATGCAGAGTCATAAAATTACCGATGAATCAGTGGACACATATTTTAGGAGATTTGAAAAGCATGCCACGTAAAATAAATTAATTTTAATTGGATTTGTAAAAAAAAATGTTTTAACTTTACAAAGGGTTAATATTCCGTACAGTGTGTCTCATTTGAAAACCGGTACAGCACACTGACCCCGAAGTGCAGATACCTAGACCCCATTCTACTGCTCTCTGAAGGAATGCAAGGACGGGGTTGGTGGTGGTGGAGGGGGGGGGGGAATCGGGAATGTATTCAGTACTCCTAAGACGAGACATGGGTCTTCCCCCTTCCCTTCAAGACATTATAGAAGGGGAAAAAATACATAATACAGAAGAAAAGCTTGTTCTATGTTATGGGTGAATTTTTCCCCCTCACCTTCTTCCTTTCAAATCTACTTTCAGCAGAAAACACATGTGAGCGAAGTCTACATGGTTGACACACTTACATTATTTTGAGATGTTGCCAGTTGTGTTAATTTGTATTACCTCATTAGGTTAAAATTTGGAGGTTATTATTTCAATACAGGGGTGAATGGGCGAATGGCAGACACTTAAGGAAATCTCGTTACTGCTCAGAAATCTTACTTTTGAATTCAGTGTCACGCTTATTTTTAACAGGCTTGAGATATCTGCTTTCCAAATGACCTGTGTTAATTGGCACTGGAAATGAAATACAGTGTCTAGGGATGAAACAAGAAAACGCTGTATTGACAGACATTCCTCATCCGTTCGGACAATACCGGTCACAGTCGCAGTTGTAAAGTCCACGTAAATAGACACCACTGTGTCAATCTCTGTATATCTTTTAACATTGAAAATAAAATTTTACAATATACTAAGCATGGTATGATGTGCACAGGCAATAAACTATGATAATATGACAAGTACAAAGTCAACTTCTAGTATGAAAATTTCAATTTCTTGCTCCCACTGACGCTCTGTTAACTTGTCTTTAAACAGATATTATTAAGACAAGTGTTCCTAAAACACCAACTTGCAGTGGATATTAACCCTGTTCAGAGACATGCCAGCAAAAGATATTCAAGAAGTCGGCAACTCCAGAAAAGAATTTACAAGAGGAATGTCACAACTTTACATTTCCTTGTCACTTCGGTAAATATAAGCAGACATCACAAAACTACCATAAAGAATTAAATTACAACAGAAAATAAAGTATCAACAATAATCAGTCCCAAATGTATCAATACAAAAATTTTAGAAAGCTAGGGCTCAAAGCAATACAAGGTGAAGATACAAGCTATCCTACAACACACAATATCAGAGGTACACAGCTACCTCCATACCCAATGCACAAGTTGATCAGGAGATACACCAGCTACACTCCCATACACCCAAATGGCACACAAGTGTGATCAGAGAGTCACACAGCTACACTCCCCATACACCCAAATGTCACACAAGTGTGATCAGGAGAGTCACACCAGCTACACTCCCCATACACCCAATGCACACAAGTGTGATCGAAGTCACACACTACACTCCTACACCCAAATGTCACACAAGTGTGATCAGAGAGTCACACCAGCTACACTCCCCATACACCCAAATGTCACACAAGTGGTGATCAGGAGAGTCACACCAGCTACACTCCCCATACACCCAAATGTCACACAAGTGGTGATCAGGAGAGTCACACCAGCTACACTCCCCATACACCCAAATGTCACACAAGTGGTGATCAGGAGAGTCACACCAGCTACACTCCCCATACACCCAAATGTCACACAAGTGGTGATCAGAAGAATCACACCAGCTACACCCCCAACTACACCCAAATGTCACACAAGTGGTGATCAGAGAGTCACACCAGCTACACTCCCCATACACCCAAATGTCACACAAGTGGTGATCAGGAGAGTCACACCAGCTACACTCCCCATACACCCAAATGGCACACAAGTGTGATCAGGAGAGTCACACCAGCTACACTCCCCATACACCCAAATGTCACACAAGTGTGATCAGGAGAGTCACACCAGCTACACTCCCCATACACCCAAATGCACACAAGTGTGATCAGGAGAGTCACACCAGCTACACTCCCCATACACCCAAATGTCACACAAGTGGTGATCAAGAGAGTCACACCAGCTACACTCCCCATACACCCAAATGTCACACAAGTGGTGATCAGGAGAATCACACCAGCTACACTCCCCATACACCCAAATGTCACACAAGTGGTGATCAGGAGAGTCACACCAGCTACACTCCCCATACACACCCAAATGTCACACAAGTGGTGATCAGAAGAGTCACACCAGCTACACTCCCCACTACACCCAAATGTCACACAAGTGGTGATCAGGAGAGTCACACCAGCTACACTCCCCATACACCCAAATGTCACACAAGTGGTGATCAGGAGAGTCACACCAGCTACACTCCCCATACACCCAAATGTCACACAAGTGGTGATCAGGAGAGTCACACCAGCTACACTCCCCATGCACCCAAATGTCACACAAGTGGTGATCAGGAGAGTCACACCAGCTACACTCCCCATACACCCAAATGTCACACAAGTGGTGATCAGGAGAGTCACACCAGCTACACTCCCCATACACCCAAATATCACACAAGTGATGATCAGGAGAGTCACACCAGCTACACTCCCCATACACCCAAATATCACACAATGGTGATCAGGAGAGTCACACCAGCTACACTCCCCATACACCCAAATTCACACAAGTGGTGATCAGGAGAATACACCCAGCACACTCCCATAACCCAATGGCATCAAATGTGATCAGGATCACACCAGCTACACTCCCCATGCACCCAAATGTCACACAAGTGGTGATCAGGAGAGTCACGCCAGCTACACTCCCCATACACCCAAATGTCACACAAGTGGTGATCAGGAGAGTCACACCAGCTACACTCCCCATACACCCAAATGTCACACAAGTGGTGATCAGGAGAGTCACACCAGCTACACTCCCCATACACCCAAATGTCACACAAGTGGTGATCAGGAGAGTCACACCAGCTACACTCCCCATACACCCAAATGTCACACAATTGGTGATCAGGAGAGTCACACCAGCTACACTCCCGATGCACCCAAATTCCAGGCCATCTGCAAAACCTTTCAGTGCAGTTGCAAAGAAAATAATTCTGGCCCTGTTTTAGCACACCTGGGGGCAGTACCTGGTCATGCGAACATCTGACCGCCATTACCCACAACACACAACCTACCAAGGAAGCCATGTATTTAAAACATAACACATAATTTTAATTAATTATCTGGCTTGTCCTAATATTTAATACTTCACCTTTATGTATGTCTACATAACACCATCTGGGAAAGTCATATCTCTGTACTTGCCTCAATTTTCTGAAGAGGATTCTTACACCAAAACCATCAAAATCTTTCTGTCATCGTCACATGACAACCACACACAAAGGAATAGCATGGCTCACTGTAGCTGCATATTGTGCGAAATGCTAGGTAGCCGCACTTGCAGAAACTTTTTATCAGATACCGTGCGTGAAATATTAACCGACTGCTGTTACCCCCAGTTCGCCATTCCCCCATTCTCCTCTAACTTTGTGTTTATTCTTAACCTAAAATCAGGCTCGTGATATCACCTTGTTTGCAACGGCTTCAAATAAGGAATGTTATGTACAGTGACGTAGAAGAGGCCCGCCACAGACCCCGGGGCGGGGAGTTGTGTGTTCGGGGGGGGGGGGTTTCCCAAACATACAGAACACTAAAATTTGTTGTGGGTTTTTTCGAGCTGGATTCCGTTCTCCTGACAGAAGGCAGCATCCTGCGTAACAGTAACTTTGCCAACAAGTGTAGGTGGGCCTCGGCCGATTTTTTTTACACAGCTAAGGTATGGGTTTCCGTATGTATTCAATTGCTATGTCATGTAGTCTTTGTGAGATTTCAGAGGGTGGCGGTACTTTCCTCCAAAGAAGTTGTGTGTACCTGCTAAACCACATGGCAGCACATCCCAGACTCATTGTTCAATCATTTATACACACCAACATACGCACACAACAGATATAAGTGTATAACTGTGCGTATAAATGATTACAAGCACAATGCACGGAATTAATAATATTAAATTCAATGTTCAATCTTCTAATTAACTCCACCGTACACAGCCCTCGTTGAGAAACATGTATTTTTTTTGGCTTGTGAAGACATCTTGTTCATGGTACCTTAAGTGTCATGACCGTGTTTACAAGAGACCCCTTGTGATATACCGTGAAATGACTGTTTACGATAACATATTAGCCACCCACTGAGAACATAAGTTAGATCACGTCTTGTCGACTGTGCGTTGACCCTTCATTCCACATATTCACATCTGCCCTCCACAACTTGAGGCCTTTTCCGTCACCTGGAACCTGATGACGCTCCTTACCGTCGTTACAGAAACCCACTTGCTCCATATATATTGATTATTTTGATTTCACGAAAATAACTAATAATGATTACCATCCCTAGCCAGCTGAGTCGAATCTACACTTTACTAACCTGCATAGGCAACTTGCTGGCTTATTGTGACACAACTGGTTACATACTTCAATACCTACTATGTGTCACTGTAGGGAGATGCTTCCCATTGTATACACTGTGACTGCTGTAATAAAGAGGGCTGAACTGAAACTTAAAAGGAAGGCTTAATTTGAACATAAATGGATATTTTGTACGTTTTATTAGAAAAATATATGAGCTGAATATTTCAGGACAGAAAATGTGATAGGACACCAGACTGGATAATTTGTGTTAATTTTAAAATTAAATAAACAGTGATATTTGAGGTTTTCACGATGATGGAGATTAATGTCACCGTCTGATGACCAAACAAATGTGTCAGTCTATCATGTCGCAACACTGCATCTAAAATGTATGGGTGTGTTTTAAGTAAATATCGTAATAGGGGGATTGATAAATAGTAAAAAAAAAAAGAAACTGGGTTCGTAGTTAGAACCTCGCGTCTTCTGTGGGTCATAAGGCCTATATTTCGTATCATTTCAGTGAGCACACTGCGTACGATTGCAAAGATCTACGTAGCTGAGGTTACAGTAAACAATCAGTGATAGAAATGTGAAGTCATGAAAATTTGAAATATTAAATCCGCTCTGGAGCCCAACCAGTCCCCTTACCAGTAGATATTGCGAGTTCTTACCCGGATCGATCCTGCCAGAGCGTGAAGTTGAGCACACAAACTAACTAACTCCATGGAGCAGAGTCCTTCTTGAGAAGCTAACAGGTCCTCAGCTAGTCAAGAAATTCCCCGCGTTTTATGGAAGTCGAAGGTTCATTACCGCATTCACAAGAGCCCGCCACCTGTCCCTATCCTGAGCCATATCAATCCAGTCCACGCCCCCATCCCACTTCTTGAAGATCCATTTTAATATTATCCTCCCACCTACGCCTGGGTATTCCAAGTCGCCTCCTTTCCTCAGGTCTCCCCACCAAAATTCTGTGTGCACCCCTCCCCGCCCACCTCATTCTTCTTGATTTGATCACCCGAATAATATATGGTGATGAGTACAGATCTTTAAGTTCCTCGTTATGTAGTCTTCTCCACTCTCCCGTTACCTCGTCCCTCTTAGGCACAAATATCCTCCTCAGCACCCTATTCTCGAACACCCTCAGCCTATGTTCCTCCCTCAGTGTGAGAAACCAAGTTGAAGTTGATCACACACTTTCATATATTAGCGAGGTTAAGAATTGGGGGAGATTTACCTTCACTCTACCATTCCCGTTCACAACGTGGTGCTTAGGCATATTGAGAGCTTTATAGACAAAAGTCTTTGGAAGCCGAGATTGAGTAGCTGGCACTCCTTCCTCATGTTCGGATACCTTGGTACAATTCTCAACCAGCAGTCCAACTATCCTGACTGAGGTCTTCGTAATTTTCCTCGGCCCCCACGTGAATGTTACAGAATGTCTCTTTTATCGTGTTTCTGTGCACGGTAGCTGTCACGGAATGTCCCAGCAGATGCAGACCTTCTATGCGATAAAGCTACCGTGCTGAGGGACACAATAAAAGAGACACTTAAATATGCTGCAACCACTTGCTTCCAGATCTTAATTCGCTTTATACAAGCACCCTAACATTTGACGTTATGTAAGCTATCCCACCTACTTCTTGAACCGCTAACAATAATTAGGAAATACACTTTAATTTCCGCTACTTAATGGAAACCACAGTTTTGTTAGTAAGTTCTCCAGAGCCCGCTAGTAGACCCAACACTGGGTCGGTTTAATCCGGCCCACATCCTCACAGGGTAGGCTGTTTCTTTAGGTTTGGACTAATATTATCCTTTCTTCTATGTAGAGGTCTCGAAATTGGTCTCTTCCTTTCAGGGGTTTTCATTAAAACTTTGTATGTGTTTCTATACTCCCCGTACGTGCCTTAATTTATGAAATTGGAAATATGACATCGATTTTACCAATAGCTTGAGAAACCCAGAAGAACAGTGCCGTTCGTCGGCAAATATTACGAAATGCTAGTTCAAGCTTTGTGATTTTTGCATAAAAATTTCTCTTTTTTGGATTTGATTCCTCCTCGCCGTGGACCGGGATAGCATAGTCGGTACGGCAACTCGCTACGGTCTGAATGGTCCGGAGATCGAATCCCGGTGGGGGCGAGATTTTCCGCATCTATCCAGAACGGCCCTGGGGTCCATCGAGCCTCCTGTACAATGAGTGCCGGGTCTGCTTCCCGCGGGTAAAGTGGCCGGGGCGTGGCTTTGATCACCCCCCCCCCCATCTAGCGTCGAGGTTAAAGAAAGAGTAGAGCTATACCTCTACTCCTCCTTTACCTATACCTTCCCCCTCACCTCTATAATATTTTGAAGAGTGTTTTTTAATGCACATCAAATTTACTAAACGTGGATATTAATTTCTTTTAGGATATCATGCCATGTGGATTCATGAATAGCTACCGTGTTTTCTGATGAACTTGCTGCCTCCATTTTCAGGGTCTGAGCAAGTGATCACTGGCTTTAATATTTCTTGCTCTCATAAGTGTGCATATTTGATACGATACTTTTTCTGCTTACCTTTTTTTAATTCACAAACAGGTCTATTTGAACCCCGACAGCAATTCACGTATATTCTGTACCCTGTTATTTCAGTGGTATTTCAGAAACACGAAACATATTGACCATTTCACGGTTCCCAACAGTTGTTCCTTCTCGAACACCAGATGTGATCTTGAGAGGTTCCGTTTATGTTCTCACCTCAAGGATGTTTGTAAAGAAAACAAACCACATAATCGTCAGGAATTAACTCAGGCTTTTGAGCCAGGCATCTCCCTCTTTTCTTCTTTCAGACCCAGTTTACTGCATTCAGATACTTCGATGAACTTAATACGAAGAATCTTTCAGCTCCGAAAAACATCAAGACTGGGATGGATCGCGGATAGTTTCCTAGAACAGACCGTTTCTCTTTGAAGATTCAAGTATTTTGTGATGTTAGGCCGTGTCGACTGAGAAACAGTTACGACCACTCCTGTACGACTGTTCGACCTTGAAGGTGAAAGCACTGTTATACGTCGAAACGTCGGTAACTGTGTACTAGTCGACATGGCGTAGCATCTCAGAATACTTGAATCTTCAGAAGGGTCGCTCTGAGACCCTCCAATCTCGCACGATTTTCATAATTACGTAGCTCGAGCCCAGTAGTTGTTCTTGACATACGAAAATCAAATTTCAGAATAAAAGTACAGAAATAGGCCACGACAGTTTTTCTCTGCCATTCTTTGTTTCGTAATATTTTGTAAAACAAGGGTGCACAAATGCCCGGCGCCAGGTAGCCCGGGCGACTAAATTTTGCAAAGCGACACCTAATATTTTTGGGTCCTCGGTGTGGAACTTGCTTCATGTCGCCCTCATAGGTCCTAGAATTCTGGGGTGGTTCCTAGATTTTTGGAAAATGAGTGTACACTTGCTATTAGGGTACTTGTTATTGATGTGGTGCTGTCAAACACCGTGGTCGGTTGGCACTCCCGCTTCGTATTCAAGAGGTCCCGGTATAAAATCTTGACTCGTGGAACGTCTATCCTTCTGAAATATTTTTTATTGTTTTTCATTCCCACGAGGCAAATTTCGGAATTCGGCTTTAAATTATGCCAACTCCGCTTTCTTTCCATGCTTTCAAATTAATTTATTTCTAATCCAGGGGTGCACAAATTCCGGGCGACAGGTCGCCGTGGCGACTAAATTTTGTGCGGTGGCGCCTAATATCTGTGGGTCCTCAGTATGAAACTTGCTTCTTGTCATCAGTATGGTGCATAGAATTTTGAGGTTACTTTTAGATTTTTGCAAAGTTTGTGCGCCCCTGCTCTGGTGATCCTATTGTTTAACGGTATGTAAGGTGAGCAACTGGAGGTGTCGTTATATGCAGGAACAATAAATAGACAGAAGTATCTGTCGTTATAGTCATTGCCGTCTGAAAATTCATATCTCATTACTTAATATACGTACAAGCTACAGGTCAACTGCTGGATTAATATGCATAATTTTTGGCATAGTAAAGTTCTTTTAGCACTAGTCACAAACACCGGAAAGCTTGAAATGAAAGTGTAAAACTTTAAACAAAAGATTTTTGTTTCTGTAATAAGAAGTCGTGTAGTCTGGTAGAAGTTTACCGACGTTTCAGGAGTACGCGCTGCCGCTATCAGGGTAGATGCTTGTCGACCATGAATTTGGAGGCAGCAGAATATAATGAAACGTGGTTGTACTTTTCGTCGCAGAAGAAAGCAATTCTTACAGGCCTGCTGGCCGCAGTGAGAGCCACATACAAGCACGAAGTATGTGTTTGTTGATGTTTGTGGTTATGTTCTCGAAATAATAATGTTTCCCGCAAAACTGAAAGCACGTTTCATTAAAGAAACGCCGTTATAAAACTTACGTAAACATTTATTCTGACACAGACACTACAAGAATCCCGCACGTTCGAACAAGTTTTGTGCAATGCATATGAATTTCTCTAAGTCGTTAAAGAAAATTAACACGAATATTCTTCCTTTATTACCTTCTTTATCTTCCCTGTTTATGCAGGCCTGAGTTCCATTAAGGCAAAGGTAAAATTGTCCCTGGCCACGCCAAGAAGGTATACGAGTATAAGGGAAGGACAAGTATAGCGCCGTTAATTCCTAACCTCGGCATTAGATGGCGTTAAGTAATTAACTTCACACACCGGCCGTTTTACCGACGGCAAAGAAGCCCGGTACCTATTGAATGGAATGGTGGGTCCCAGAGACGGTCTGTACGTTTTGGGGAAGGAAACATCTCTTGCCTCCGCCGGTATTCGAATCCTGTATCTTTCAGCCCGTATCCTAGTTACTCTACCGACTATGTTATACGTTCAATTATATGTTCCATTATAAGTTGTTTAATATGTGTCATAAGAAGAGTGTCTAAGCTAAATGCGTTAATAATAGAAATCGCACCTGTTTTGTAAAAAGGGGCTAACTTCCTATCTGATATACAGTAGGTTGTTGCCTTTTTACAAAATAGGGGCGAAGTTAGGAAAAGGAAATTTAAAAAATCTAATTATAAAAGGGCTTTCCCCTACCTAAAAAAAAGTCGCACATTTTCTCTACTTAACATCAAGAAGACATTAAAAGCCTGAATAAATATATTAAAGTACGATCCGAAATTTCTCATAAGTAATGGCGAAGGAAATCGGAAGAAGACTTCGTGTCATTTGTGAAAGACAGGAGAGTAAGTGGTGAGGAGGGGCATGAAGTAAGCAGCAGAAACGAAAGCAACAAGACAGTCTACAGATCATATCTGAATCACTGTTTACAAATAAAGAAATCAGTAATCAACGTTGAAGGAAGCATACCTGTTGTCCCACAACCTCACGATGAGGAAGTTGCAACAGAGGTAACCTGTCGCAGCTTATGTTCTTGTTCCCACCATGCCATCATGTCAATCATGTCCTCACCGCTACTTGCTATCACAGCTGCAGACCCATCTTCCCCTGTTCCTAGCTGTCCCTCCATCTTCACTTGTGATAACAACTCTGCATTTGCCGGGTAACCCTGATGATGAATCACTGACGTAGTATGCAGGCTGACCGCAGCGGACGACGCAAGGACTGGCAGAGGCGACGGTGATATCATAAGCTGATGCGCCGTCGCTGGTGAAGATTTCAGACTGGCAGAGAAGGATGGCAAGAAATGTGCTGAAGACGTGGCTCTCAATATGGGTATATCGTCAACGTTGGTGGTTTCAGGTGACAGTGACTGTTCACTGTAGTCTGCAGGTGAGAGAGACGAAGTAGGATGGGGTCGACCACTGCTGAGGATGACCAGTTCAGTAGAGGAAGGTTGCTGGTAAGAGTCAATAGACGTCGTGACCAGATGCTGTGTGTGAAGACGATGGAAGTGTCCATCTGAAGTGATGTATTCCCCATCTCTGCTTACGTTTGAGATCGAGGTTGCAGTGGAAGCAAAAGGTTCGTGAACTACGTAATGCTGGGCTGCTTCTGTGGTGCTGCTAACTGGTTGAGCATTTACTAGATGGACGAAAGTATCTGTGCCCCTAATACGATGATATTGAGGAGTAAACCTAAGAGTTGTCAAAGTCGAAGATGATGATGGTGACGTAGGATCAATGAGAGAGATATCATCTTCATCGTCAATGTGAATAGGTGACTCTGGTACGTCGGTTTGAACACCATCATCTTCATAGGTTTGATAACTATGGGGAAGATCTGTTGTGGATGGATTTGTGGAGGAATTTGCTGGTGACGGTGGTGAATGAACAACGAGAGATGTTGGCGATGATACATCGGATGAATCTGGTGAATGGCTAGTCTGAATATTCGAATCTGGATCGTTATCGTCCATCGATAACAGTTGTTGAAGACTTCGTATATAATCCACAGCCATTCTGAGAGTTTCCACTTTGCTAAGTTTTTTATTTGAACGACCCCCTGGCTGCGCATTCGCCGATGTATACGTCGACGATACAGACAGGGGGATGTGTTGCCTTAGAGTAGCGAATCCGTTATTCACTTGTTTCACCCTGTTCCTCTCGCGGGCATTGCGGCGTGCAACTGCAACAGGAGGAGGTTGGTGGTGGCTTCTGGGGAGGTTTGAACCCACACCGACCGCTTTCTTGCTTACCCTGCTCGCATTGTTCACTGCCTCGTTGCTACCACCGTTAACCAGAACCGTCTCGCTGCTGTCCGTTATGGTATCGACTGGTTTTGTCTTTTTCCTGAGGATTAAAATTTCACGCCTTTCTGGATGTCCACTGGAAACACTATTACTGACACTGTTGGCAGAATGTTGAATGATTTGAAGTTTGTTAGTATGTGATGACGTCACATTATTAGAGAAAGGAACGACACCCAATGTAGCCATGACTTAAATACTTCTATGTAACATGTAACACACGTTTTACTTTATAGCACAAATCACAGTTGTTGACATTCATATACAATGAAGTTTACCAATAAACTGCGGCCCTTATATCCTACACTAAGAAGTTATGTGCAAATTATTTCCCACATGACACTGGTAGACAAAAACATGCCATTAATGTTTATGTTAGGTGTGTAGCAGTGACACGTGTCTGGGTCTTGTGATGTCATATTCAGAGGCTTATACGGTTTTACGGATTAATATCACTGTGTCACAATTAGAGCGCACGTATTTCTTTATCAATATTCCCATCTAAGTTCTCAATAGTGCATACTTCACTGTAATAACTGTTAAACACAACCGAAAGGAATCTTGATGTATACTGTCACAGGAAAATCATACGTATTTATAACATTCAAAACACGTTTCACAAATATACATTGTTTTAATAATCTCCGTCTTGAACTGGAGTTCACCGCCCCGCCACGAGTATCGCCACTTACACACGCTGTCCAGCACACTCAAGCATTCGTATTAAGTGTCTTAATTTACACTGTTATTTATCTTGTACGGCGATGGAGCAGTCCTTGTCTGTTTTTTTTTAACATTCCTCGCCTCTCTTGTCTGAATAGTGTGGCTAGTAATTGAGAGAGTCGTTACGTCACCACAGTCGCGTGCTGAAGCGTCTTCATTGCACCCGCAACCCACACATGGTCTCACCCAGATGCCACCAGTAGCCACAAAAATCGAACTACCGTCTTCAGTCACAAGAGATCCAATAAGGAAGTTCTTCTTTTCTTAGGCCTCAAGAACCGATAGGATGACGAAAGCTAGAGAGAGAGAGGGAGAAAAAATAAAAGCCTTGAAGACTAGCAGTTCCCCTACTAACCCAACTTCTTCTCCAAACCGTTTGCTCCCCCCCTTCCATATGTGACTTAGTTTGAGGGAGTTCTTATCCCTTCATTCGGCGTAAAAGAAGTGTGGCACATAACATTGTGTCGCATGGTACGCACGTACTATATTTGAGTAAGAGGGATGAAGGCAGTGGGGGGGGATTTTGAAGGGGAGAAAACGAACAACAGAAGGTCTGTTGCTCGTATTGTGAGTTAGAGCTGAGGTGAGGGGGAAGTGAGGTTATGTCAGTTGTGGAATGGGGATTAGGTAGCGTGCCCTGATCCATCCCTTCACAGGTACTAGGCCCAATTATGGAGACTTACATCAGCAGTATTCGATAAAGTTTTTCGCAAGATACGAGTTTACTTTGGAAATCAAGTCGCAAGTATTTATTAGTAACGTTACTTTCATGTGACTTTGTAGGCTAATTTCGTCTTTAGTATGTATGTCACAGCTGGGCGACAGTTTGCAAGAAAGACTCGTCTCATGGACTTGGTTTTGTCCTTATTATGGTATGCTCAGTCTGCATGAATAACTGAAGTTGTGCAATCATTTTTAAGTACAGACTTTTTCTCAGGAGCCTTACTGGTCCATACTCGTTTTCCTACCCGGTCCTGGAGTAATGGTCCGTCATTGATTTATGGTATGGTGTAGGGTCCGGAAAATCTTCAACTGCTTACATTTTTATTTAACGACGTCGTCCGTTGCCGAGATAACGCGTAAATAGCGTCGGCGATGGAAAAAAATAATATGTATGAAGCATTGGTGGATGTTGTTATGAAGGAAACTCGGTACTCGGAGGAAAACGCGTCTCAATGCCGCATTGTCCACCACAAATCCCATATGAACGGGCCTAGGATTGAACCCGGGCCTCGACGCAATGAGAGGCCAGCGACTAACCGCCTGAACCATGGCAGGGCTCAGAAAATATTCAATTCTATTAATTTTCATTAATTGTAATACCTTTGGCTAGACAATTTGATGTAAACAGTCTGACATAATGGAGTAAACCGTAAATGATGTGCTAAAAATTTATGTCTGATTTGCTCTGCGGATGAATATGTCTTTCAAATATTACAAATCAATATTACACAAAAGCATATGCTTAGCCATTCTAGTTTTATGCAGCTACAAGTTTTGCCGAGACGTGGCAGAAATAACTGGAAGTGGGATGTATTTCAGTCAGTATTACAGTCGTGTCCTTTAACAAAAGTTACATAGTCTTCATGCTGGCTGACATAGTGTTTAAAGTGTGCCTCAAGGCCTATGTATAATACGTAACGGCGAAATGATTAGAGAGATACCTGTGGAAACAGTAGCTAGAGAGGGAATTTAAAATTTTCGCTTTGAAATTTCAGGTTTTGAGGTAACGGTTTCAATCTGCAGGTACTGTAATATAAAAGGAAGTTGTTACGTAAATTGACTTCGTGTAGGTCCGAACGAGACCCTCGGTGTCGTCGCACATGTTGCAAGTCTGAGGTTGACGGAATGTGTCCCGGTACCAGGAACACGATGGGACTAAGCGGAAGTTCAGGATTCGAGGTTGACGCGGATGGGTATTTTCTGGCGCCGTGCAGTGGCTGTCGCCTTTGCTCAGCGCGCAAGTTTTATTCCCACCCCCCCCCCTTGTACTGTTCGTCCTAAACACATACAGACCAGGGAGAAATTAATTGAGAATATTAAATATAAAAAGAGATGAATTGTTGTAGCTTACTAATTATGGTGTTCTTAACGCCTATGACTGCGGTCTCCCACAAGTGACCGAATGAGATTACCCTTACTCCAATAGTCAACTCATGAGTGCCGACTGGGAAAGTAGCTCCTTTCCAGACACAATTATTCGGCTACATCTGTGGACCTCGCGGTCGTACTTTTCGACCTGTAGTAGAGCCGATATCAGTGTTCAAATGATTCGCCTTTCAAATAATGTAGGTATCCCTTCTGAATATGCATAGCGTAGCAAGTCGCTGTGGGCTCGACGGTTCTGAGTTCGAATCCCGCTGGGGGCAAAATACACCTGCTTTGTGTTTGAGGGTCCCATGTTTGTACCTCAGTCCGGAAACCAGCTATCCTGACAGAGCATTTTGCGAGTTCTCTCAGTCTCTGCAGGTAAATGCCGGGATAATGCCTTAAATTAGGCCACGACCACTTCGTTTCAATTACTGTCGATTTTATTATTCCTTTATTATCCCATCCTTGAGGCTGTAGGCCTATAATCTTGGTAATTAAAACGATAATTGCATAAATCGAGGTTAAATAAAAATATAATAATATCGCTATTCAAAGTAACTGTATACCGCAGAGTCTTCTTGAGAAGCTAGTAGTTTCTTAACTAGTCAAGGGATTTCCGCTTATTGCTAAACCCAATATTTTATTTCAGTGTTCACGAGGGCTTACTACTGGCCCTTGTTCTGAGCCAGATGAATCCAGTTCACACCCTCCTATTTTTATTTATTTAAGATCTGTGTGAACTAAATTTCTCCACGTGGAGGCTATGAGGTGTATGGGGGAGTGGATGTATAGCTCCATTCATTCCAGCTCTCGACTCCAGATATAGGAGAGTGGTCAGCTTCACCCACTGGCAATTTACCACGGGCGAGAGAGCTCCCTCTACTCATTAGATAGAAGGTTTTGTGGACCCCAGAGACAGTCTGGACACTTTGGAGAAAAAAAATTTTTCTGGATGACTTCAATTTTTTCCTGTTAGCGTCTTCCCACCAGTGCTTCATACATTCGTATGTCTGTCACCTATGCCTGTTAATCTTAGCAACTGGCAACGTCATCTAATAAAACACTTCTCAGACCCTCAACTCTTTGGCTGTAGCGTTGCTTGCTCTATATGTACAGTACCTGACGACCATGTTGGTGCCCACAGACTGTTATTCAGATAGGGATGAATAGAATCCCATGATAATCATACCGAGTTTCACGAAAATCGTTAAATGAGGTCTACTCTCTCCATAATTAATTCGTTGTGTTCTTATATTTAAGATAAAATTACGCTTCAAAATTATTTCAGACTTTAGCTAGGTAACTAACTAACTGCATGGAGCAGAGTCCTTCTTGAGAAGCTAACAGGTCCTCAGCTAGTCAAGAAATTCCCTCCGCATTTTATGGAACCCGAAGGTTTATTACCGCATTCACAAGAGCCCGTCACCTGTCCCTATCCTGAGCCAGATCAATACCAGTCCATGCCCCATCCACTTCTTGAAGATCCATTTTAATATTATCCTCCCATCTACGCCTGTGTCTTCCAAGTGGTCTCCTTCCTTCAGGTCTCCCCACCAACATCCTGTATGCACCTCTCTCCACCCCATACGTGCTACATATCCCGCTCATCTCATTCTTCTTGATTTGATCACCCGAAAAAATATTTGGTGATGAGTACAGATCTTAAGTTCCTCGTTATGTAGTTTTCTCCACTCTCCTGTTACCTCGTCCCTTTTTGGCCCAAATGTTATTTAGGTAGATTTAGAAATCAGTAATATTAAGGACAAAAATGCTATTTTTTTCTTCGTAAATAAGTTACATCATATAAGTTTGTAACAGCAGACAATTGTGGCAAAATTGGAACGTCTGAACATACACAATAATGACGTATGTGCCATTAAGGAATAAAAGCGTTGAAGACCTTGCCATTGAAAGTACATGTAATATTTCTCATTGTGGTGTTTTCTGAAGGGAATGGTAAAAGAAGTCTATAGTGAAACCCATATCTCGTGCAGAGCATCGGTTCGCAGTACCACTGAAGCAACTGACAACATATTTATATCTGGACACTAAATAATCGAAACCAACTTCCTGGACTTACTCCGCTTGTGTTCTGAACGTCCCACACAGGTCTAGGCCTGCTTAATATTCTAAACATACACATTTTTCCCACAGAATATATTTATGGGTTTTACATGTTTCTGAGAATACACGGCGATTCATTCCCTACACATCATCATCATCTTTGTAATATAGACAGTTTGCTACTAAAGTGGTGTTATGTAGATTAATTTTAGCCGATCCCAGTGGCCGCTCGGTCTAAGGCGTGGGTCTGCGGCCGCTCGGTTGCTGGGATTGTGGTTTGAATCCCATCGGGAGCATGGATGTCTGTATCTTGTGAGTGTTGTATATTCATGGGCTGATCACTCGTCCAGAGGGTCCTACTGAGTGTGGTGTGTCTGACTGAGCGTGATCGCGAAGCCTCGACAATGAGGAGGCATAGGCCCACTAGAGCTGTCGAGTCATTGAAAAAAAATGAATTTCAAGCTTCAAACGGTTAAACACGACCTGTTGCATAGGATTGCTTCCTCTTGGTTTAACAGTTGCTGTGGAGTCATGGTTATGATTCAGGGGCGAAATTTTAATTTAATTTAATGGAGGCAATTCCTAACTTTTGAGAAGACGCCTTGCTTAACATCTTGTGGGTCTATACAGTTCACAACGGCAAGTCGTAATCTCTCCTTCCAGTTAAAGTTGTGTTTATTATTTTAATTACTACAAATAATTTTATTATTTTATATTATTCCTAGCCACGTGCCTGTCTTATGACCGGCCGCCATTAACATTTATGCTGGAATATGGTCGTGCTACGTTACATTATATGCTCTATGCTCAAATCTTTCTTCAGCCGCATACATGCGTCACAGGTAACACTATTTTATTATATGCTCAATGCTGAACTGCTTCCTCTGCCTCAGCGCGTACCTGACAGGCAATCAGGTGTGACGGTCTCACTCACACGAGGGCTTCCATAATATTCACACCCTACCCCACGGCTTCTTTCATCCCCGTTTCTTTATTCGTACACCAAACAAAACGTTAATTTAATGTGTCGGAGTGCTGCCATCTAGTTATGCTATGTTCTAATGTATGCTCGATACTCAACTGTTTCTTCAGGCTCAGCCGGCATCCTTATAGTAAAAACAGCTTATATCTTTTACAAAGTTACTTCACATGTTATAGTCCATTGCGTAGTGCACATATGTTACCAAGGCGTTCTTTACTTACGCGTAAATGCAATTTCAGTAACGCCCATAAGTAAAGTACAGCCGTCCCTACGCCGAGTTTCACGAAAGTCATAAATGCTCAACACCATTACGTACGGATCACTTATACCGAATTTCATTCAAAATGCGGAAAGTACGTACAGAACGTCATTCACGCCCGTATGTAAAGTATGGCTTTCCCTGCGCCGATTTTCACGAATCTAACAATCACGCAATAAATTTGTATGCACATCTCCTGTAATAGTTTTTTTTTTCAAATTGAAATAAAAATTAGAAAATAAGGCAATATGTCTCAATGAAACAGCAATTTGTCGTAACCCACGCAATTCTTCAGACGGAAATTCCCGACATTACTAGACAGCTGGGTTACGAACACACCTTCTGTCAAAATGTTGTGTTCACAAAAAAATTGCTTCTCCTATATTTTCTTAAAGACATAACATGCCTAAGTGTTGGTCTATTAATGATCTGTTAGGTTTTTTCTGTCTCCTGTAAAATTGTGTATCGGTGGGTTAACGACAGATTGCTGTTTCATGAGCGATCTCATTTATACTATTGATTAAAGTAAGGCCTTCATTTTCACGGAACTCACAATTGCCCAACGGCATTATGTGGAGTCTCCTGTGCCGAATGTCAGTTACGGGCTACGAAGATATAAAAAGCCTCCCCAGATTGTTTTTGTAACGTCACCTTTATCCCCCATTTGATGTGTTCGGGACAGGAGACTGGGCCTACTTTGTGAAGGTATAGAACGGCAACGTGTTTAAAACTCACGGAGCCTACAGAGTTTACATAAAGACCGATTTCCAGAACATGCTGTATGCAGACACAAGGCAGAGGAGAACATAACCCCACCAGGAGTGATAAGAAATAAGATAGCAGAGTTCGAGCAAATGGAATTGAAACGTAGGGGACTCGCCTTACATACGAAGAAGATAGGCTTCATTTAAAAAAATATATATGTGTAAGTTATGTATGCAAGGACAAGGAGAAATAATTGTTAAGTGCATGCGTATGAGAAGGATGGGCTCTGTGATAAACGAGGGGGAGGGGGATATTGGAGAGAGAAAGGGGGCAGACCGGTGTCAGTCTTTTGGCGTGAGCGGGTTGGAAGTGGGGGGGGGGGGGGTCAAAACGACGTGCGCTAGGAATGGGACGCGTGGCTGTAAGCGTGGCAGGCAAACCGCCTGGGTTCACTTTAACCTCATCCCTTCCATAGCTTCCTTTACAATCCCTACTCAGACAAAAAATAAAATATAAAATACTGATGGTTGAGGTGGTTGTTAGAGGTACAAAAGGTGGAGGGAGAGGGCGGTGGTAGGGTGAGTTGTTGCACAGCAGCCCAAGATTCGGAACATCTGTCGGCATGTGCTAACGCAAACCTAACCTCCTGTTCTGTGTGTTGGGTTGCCACCTACCCTCCCCCCCCCCCCCCCCCCCACAGCAACGCCAGCCTAGTCTTCTAAAACTAGCCCCGGGCCAGAGAGATATTGATCAAGAAGGAACTACGTAACAGGATTTTAAATTAACCTGGGGATCGGATAGAAGTTTTCTTCTTCTTGTGGTTTCTTGTTTCCATAACTAAGAACATTACATATCGGCCTAAGTATAAGTCGATAACATATTACAGACCTGATCGCGACAGGACATGGGCCTGGTAGCACAGATAATCTTCGGGTTCGGACCGGGCTGGGGGCTAGACCAAATAATAGCAATGAAACTTTGTGCAGTCTTAGGGTAAAGACATCCCGTTGTGATGCCTATATAAACAGATGGATAAAGGGACCGTCAATAACTAGTGTATTTGGACAATATTTTTATTGTCGAGGGTGCTACATGTTTCGGCTTATTCACAATCTACCAATAGACATAGGCTAAAAAGTATATAAAATATGTAGCCTCTGCCTGCTGATGGCTTGTGAATGATCCGAACATGTAGCACACTCCACAATAAAAATATTTTTCAATTTTAGTTGCGATTGACGTAGCCATCTGTTTACACTGTATACGATTATGAAACATGACGGATATTCTTGGACTTCCTATTTTCGCAAAGACAAAATTTATTCATAGTTTCTGTCATTTTACGCATATGCCACGGTCAACAAATTAGTCACTTTTGGACAAAAGTTTTAGAGAGTTTAGCATTTGCAGTCAGTTCGGGCATGGAAGGTCTTTTCTATTGCTAAAGCTTTGTAATGAAATTGAGGTTGAAGATCAGAATAAAATCGACCGGTTTTATGACTTCTGACAAACGAAGTAGGCCTGAATTTCAAATTGTCACTTGAAATAATGATGCCGTAATAGGTTAGGACTCATAAGGCTTACTTTGCTAGTGAAGACTTCAGTTTCACAAATTTTATGTCGTCAATAATTTTGCTTCCTTAGATCATGTGTCGGTAAGGCTGACGCCTGTTCGCGTGGTTTTGGTCTGTCCATCATCGTTTCGATCGTCCTAAGTCTTGTCGTCTCCTCGGTCGCTAACATAATAATAGTAATGTAATAATAATAATAATAGGCGAATTAGCCTCCTGCTACATGCGCTTCGGCTGCTAATGTTGTCTGTAAGAGACGTTGATATAGCCTATGTCGAGTATAAACTGTTTCCTTTACAATATTCTATACTGACAGTGTTATTTTCTTCTCTATTAAAATGTCTTTGTCGTGGGTTGAGATTAATTTATTTTAATTAAGTTTAATATTTTATTCTTCCTCCATTTCATAACTTTTATTTTAACTCAATTAATTGTTATTGCTTCCTTTTTGTTTCGTCTTGGACTTTGTGCTTCTCTTATTTTCACTTTGTTATTTCTTTGTTCTCATGCTGACTGTAACTGGTCACAAGGCTTTTAAGTCAGCATGTAAATAAATAATTTAACTGAATAATCAATGTATTCGCATGGAATGGGTTTAGATAAAAAATAAAAACTTATAAAATTTTGGTGGGGAAATGTAAAATTAAGACAACTTTGGGAGACCTAGACATAAGTTTGAGGATAATATTAAAACGAGTCTTAATTACTAAAGTGGCAGGATGTGGTCAAAATTCAGCTGAAATAGGAAAGTGACCATAGGTAATGAAATTTGCGGTTTCATAAAAAGTGGGCCATCGGTTTAGTAGCTGAAGGACTTTCAGCTTCTCGAAACGGAGTGTGCTCGATAGACGTAGTTAATTATGATTAGGCCTCTTCACGTATATAATAGCCAAATGGAGTGTGCTCGATAGACGTAGTTAATTGTGATTAGGCCTCTTCACGTATATAATAGCCAAATGGAGTGTGCTCGATATACGTAGTTAATTGTGATTAGACCTCTTCACGTATATAATAGCCAAACGGAGTGTGATCGATAGACGTAGTTAATTATGATTAGGCATCTTCACGTATATAATAGCCAAACGGAGTGTGCTCGATAGACGTACGAGTTAAGGTGTTTCACAACTACGAGTGCAAGCAGACAAGGGCCTCGAGAACTACCAGTGCAAGCAGACAAGGGACTCGAGAACTACTAGTGCAAGCAGACAAGGGTCTCAAGAACTACCAGTGCAAGCAGATAAGGGTCTCAAGAACTACTAGTGCAAGCAGTCAAGGGTCTCAAGAACTACCAGTGCAAGCAGATAAGGGTCTCAAGAACTACCTGTGCAAGCAGATAAGGGTCTCAAGAACTACCAGTGCAAGCAGATAAGGGTCTCAAGAACTACCAGTGCAAGCAGACAAGGGTCTCAAGAACTACCAGTGCAAGCAGACAAGGGTCTCAAGAACTACCAGTGCAAGCAGACAGGGTCTCAAGAACTACCAGTGCAAGCAGATAAGGGTCTCAAGAACTACCAGTGCAAGCAGACAAGGGTTTCAAGAACTACCAGTGCAAGCAGATAAGGGTCTCAAGAACTACTAGTGCAAGCAGACAAGTGTCTCAAGAACTACCAGTGCAAGCAGATAAGGGTCTCAAGAACTACCAGTGCAAGCAGATAAGGGTCTCAAGAACTACCAGTGCAAGCAGACAAGGGACTCGAAAACTACTAGTGCAAGCAGACAAGGGTCTCAAGAGAACTACCAGTGCAAGCAGACAAGGAACTCGAGAACTACCAGTGCAAGCAGACAAGGGACTCGAGAACTACTAGTGCAAGTAGTTCGGTGGCTCCACAAGCATCAGCACAAGTTGTCCAGAGGCTGCGCAACTATCAGTACAGTTGTCCCGGCGGCTACTCAACTAGCATGTCAAGCATACCACTGGGCCAATTTCTATCACGGTTCTCGGACTCCCGAACGACCAGTTTATTGGACTTGTGGGCCAAGCACTTTGTGGCTAAATTCATATGACAGGCCTAACCAACTACCGTTACAAGTGGACCAGAGGCCCTGCACCAGATTATCTGGACCAATGGCTTCTCAACTGCCACGTCAAGGGAATTAATGGGCTACTTAACTGTCATGCTCCAGGGGCTTCTGAACGACCGTATCATCTGGACCTGTGATCCAAGTGCTGGCATGCTTAAAATTGCGGCTAAATTACTGCCACATGGCTGCTCAATTACCATTGCAAGTAGACCAGGTTCCCTCCTGATAATAGTGCAAATTGACCAAGAACTCATCGATTACCAGCGCAGTGGATCGCCGTAATAACATTTTTTTCCTTAAATTCCAATGCAGGTTTTTCTGCACGGGCACACTACTCCTGCGTCGCACGTAGAAGTTTCATAAGTGAATCAAGATTATTTTTGCCTTCAGTTTTATGTAGAAATCAAATCTTAGACCGATAAGCACGCACTCTGCCACTCTCCCTGAACTAGTAACAAAAATTAGTAAGCCCCATACCTGCAGTTTTCAGATGCTTTTGCAGAATATTGAGGAAAGCGACTATTGGTTTCGTCGTGTCGGGCCGTCTGTTTGTCCGCATGGAGCAATTCGACTTCCACTGGATGGATTTCCGTAAAAGCGATTTTTATCAAACCTGTCGACCAACTTCAAGTTTAGATAATATCGGACAGAAGTAGCCGACACTTTATATGAATCCCTACGTACATATTTGTGGTTGGGTTTTTATAAGGGGCAGACTGTATTGTCTGTGAGGGATGAACAGAGGCCTAAGAAGCAACTGACGGTCTGAACATTTCGCCTTTAGGAGACAAGTATGGGTAAGAAGAGATCTCGCCCTTTACGGTGTAAGTGCAGGAAACACGGTATTTCCCCTTTTACGAGAGAAGCACAAGAAATATAATATCTCGCCTTTTACAAGATACGTACGAGAAATATGGCAGAGCGAATTGAGGTCGAAGAAGCAATTGACGATCTAAACGTAATATGGCGCCATATAGGTGCCGGGTAAACTGGGAACAATTCGAATGCCTCTCAATTTATATTTCCTACCTCGTTGATATAATCCCTTCTTGCATGAACCATGGGCTGTATGCCCCGGTCTACCAGCTACCTTGCCCCCCCCCCCCCTTCTCCTTGCACTTTTCTATTCTAAACTGCCTGTCCGTCCAGCACCGGTATTCAAAACGGATTTATTATTTCGCAAGGGAGAGGGTGAGGCGCTATGGGGTGGGCACTTGCACACTGAGGTGGTTATGCGTCATAGCCACCCCTAATAAGTTTAGCATTAACTTGCTGCAGAATTGCACCTAACTAGTTTTAGCGTTGTTTTATGATCCGTAAAGCAAAACGTCTCGAGAGGCTTCATGTCACATGAATAGTAAGAAAAGTGCTTGAAGCAAACATGCAAAGTACGAGTAGATATCTTGACCTTTCATGTGTGAATTATAGCTCGTTCTATATCCACAACAATAGGCTATATGAAAAGATTGCTCGTTGAACATAATTTGTTACTGATATTATGCCTATCTAACTTTATAAATACCATCGTCACAGTCATGAAGTTAGTAGTGTTAACTCTCTTTCTCTGCATCTCAAGATGGCCTTTGTCTTTCGTCATTTTGTTCTTATTAATTCTGATTTTACCCTCCGTCCGTAATCAATTATGTTCGAGTAATTGTGCCTAAAGTTTAAAATAAGGTGAAATAATATTTTGTCCAATCATATAAAGATTTATTATTTTCGGATGTTGCTTGCGACCATTCAATTAAAAGTTCCGTATCCTATTTAGAGACTTCACACTTAAAGTATTTCTATGCAGAATTACAATTTTTCTTGTCTTTTTACATAAAAGTGGAATTTAATTTACCCATCCCAGGAGTAAATTAATGATGTTTGCAAATAATGTGCTGAGGATAAAATGTTTTTCTAAGGAGGAGGTAAAAACCAGGCTTAAGAATGTTGCATAATGAGGGGCTTCGTAATTTATTGTGTCCACCGAATATTAGCAAGGTGACGAAAGCCAGGCGGCTGAGTTGGATGTTATGTGTCTGCAAAATAAAGCCAGAGAGAATGGAAAGGACTCTTGCCCTAAGAGAAAACATAATATGTGTATGTATGCCACACATGTCTCTGGGTCGCACGATGTCAACCCCTGTTGAAAATAATCATCTAGTGGAGGAAATTATCTTCCCTGGATCTCGCGTTACTAATTCCGAATTAAGCCGTTACATGAGCATCTTATATTGCGTCGAAACCATGAGTGCTTCTTTCTTTCATTTTTATTTCCTCGGCCTTCTTTTGTTTGTCTCTTTTCGTCATATTCCTCTTCGACTTCCTTTCTGTAATTAGCCCTCCTTTTCCTTTTCTATTTCTTTTCAAGTAAAGACTATTGGTGGGCTTGCTTGATTGACTGTGCAATGACTCCATTCCAACTGCTGTGGCTATATACCGTAAAATAATATGAGAAAATTATTTTGAAGGGTGAGTGTTCAGGTGCTGTTTGGCGTCTGAAACTGTCTTATGTGAAGGTCCATTAGTCTTAAAGGACTGAGTAAAAACAAGAACGTTTGTAGCGGAATAGTCTTTAATTCCGTCGAGATTTGATAGAAAGCCGCTTCCAGTTTCAGCAAGTTAAACTGTTGAACCGTTATTAATGTTGAGGCGTTCTTTATAAAATAAAGAAGTTAGTGGGTTTTCATGTTCAGTCCTCAGAAAATCCTATAAATCGGCGTTGCAGTGGATGAGCGTTTCGTACTACGCTTGAGTGTTGCGTTGTTGCTGGTAGGCGGAGAAAACTGAAAGTATGTTGAGCACCACATTGTTTTAAAGTGAAGGTGTGTGTTGTAAGTCTGTAATTGTATTAACCTTTTAAAGCCTATCGGTTACTTTCTGTACTATCAGGTGTAACAATAAAAATGCTATATTGTGCCTACAGCTTGCATTTATGCGTTTTTAAATAAAACATTACATTTCGTCCTTAAAGGGTTAATATTTACTTTTGTGATTCACATTACATAAATTTACTTTATTATATCTTATTGTATTACATAAACTTACTTTATTGTAACATAGAGCTAAATAGAATATTAGCTTCGAAGCTTTGGATGCTCTGGAAGAGAGATACTGTTGTCTCTGCCGGAAATCATACGACTATTGCTCATCTGTCCAGCCTGTATCCTGGTCACTATTCCTACTTGGGTATACCGGCTGATATCTTCTTAAGATCAATTTATTTTCCCATCGGCGCTTAGGTTTTCCAGATGTTCTTTCTACTACAATATTCCAAACTAAGGTTTTACATTACTTTGCATATGTTTCGTGTGAGATTCTTAAGTATACTCTGCAAATCTCATCATTCTTTGTTTGATCATCATCATAACATTTATTACAGAGTATTCTACAAATAATGACACTCAGTAGGGCATTTTCTCCAACCTCCTGCTTCTACTTCCCTCTGAAATGGTCTGCTATATTTTTGGAACATACTGGGCTGGTTATATATTTTAAGCTGGGAAAGCAGCGTTCCGAGAATCCAAGAGAAGTTCCAAGTAGAACCCATAAATCTCACCATGGCGTTGCATATATTTTTAGTCCCACATATCTTTAATTATTATTTTTGCTTTATTTTACTTTGTGAAAATCTTGTAAAAATCTGTTTTTCTTTAAATAAGTCGTAAATAAATTCATCATTTTCATCATCACCTTATTTGTAATTGTCTTCGACATTTCATGCATGGTGTCTCGTTATATTTATGGCATGGTGTGCCAACCGCACATGCCTAGCTTCAATGCCTGATTAGTTTATCCCCCTCCAACCGAAGGCTAAAGAAAGTGTTTAGGTTACTTCTTCAAAAATGTTGCATATTTTCCGAGATTCGTATTACATAAATTCAGGTGTAAATTACTGGAGCAGGAAGATTCAATTTTTGTGGAATGTGGCGCAATATCAACATATTGTCTTACCGAGAATGCTTTAGTTGCATAAGTGGCGCTAGCATCGTTCCCCTGCCACAAGTAGCAGCACCTGTTTTGTTACCCCTGATTGTAGGAAATTAGAAGGTGCTGTGTTGGAGTGTTATTCAGTTGCGTAATATTCACACCGGGTTTCGTAAAAATCGCTAAAGCAGCTGCAAAGTTGAAATGGTTCGCACACGTAAAGCGCGATTACTTATCTTGTTTTTGCCTTGCGGGAAAAAGACATTACACTAAAATGGGCATCAGCCTTTATTATTAATAAAGCAAGTTTAACAAGACAGGCAATGTACGTACAACGTAACATTGAGGCGCGTTCGCTTAACCATTGTTTCCGTGGAAAAGCAATAAGTACGAGTATTAAATATTTTGAGTGTGTGTTTGTGTTCTTGCCTTAGTTATCCTTCATGCAAATCGCGTCTTTTCAGCTTCTTACTGTAGTTTGGTCTGTGGCCTGTCTGCCTCTGCCGTATTTTTACACATTATCTCATAAACGGCAAGATTTGCTGGAAAAAGGTATTGAACATAAAATGTGTGTTTTGATTTTCTCTAAAACTTTTGTCTGAAACATTTCTCATTCTAAGAAGAATTCTGCGACATACTATCACAAATGTGCCTAGTTCTTCATGTGACATACCCGTTGTAATGATTGTAATGAAACTAGAATTTTCTCGACAGATTTTCGAAAAATACTCATTCATCAAATTTCATGAAAATCCGTCCAATGGGAGCCGAGTTGTGCAATGCGCACTGACAGACGGACAGACATGACGAAGCTAATAGTCGCTTTTCACAATTTTGCGAACGCGCTTAAAAATGAACTTTCGCACAAAATGGTACACTATGAACTGTTTTCGCTAACGTAACTACCTTACAGTGTGATTTATTTATTTATTTATTTATTTACTATAATTTACTTAACTGTTATCTCATTTGATATAGTGTGAAAGGTAGGGTGTTTGGTGAATAATAAATTGGAAAGGATGTGGAAGGAAGCAGTCGTGGACTAATTAGACATAATATACCAGTTTGCCTGGAGGTGCAAGGATAGCACTTAAATCCTCAGTCATTTTAATCCGTGCTTTAATCATATTTCAAAAGAAGCATCATCCGAACACAGGTCAGAGGTGTTACCTTTTGAGCCACCGTGCTCGGTCTCACTGTGATAAAACACAAAACTGAACTTTGTGTGGTGGCAATGCAGACTGGCATACACTGGACCAGCGCAGCGCTTAGAGCAACTCCCAGTCTCAGCACTGTGCTGCAGAATGTCGTGACAAGACGCCGCGCGGGAAGTGACTAATTCCTACGCCGCCCACATGTCTGCCTGGTCGTCATCATCGTCGTCTGGCCCGCTTTGCGGATTGCTGCTTGTTCACAAAGCAACTGTGAGACCTTGGCTCTGACGTTCGTTTATTGCCGGCTTTCCGTTGTTTCTTTCCTGTAATCCACCAAGTAATTTCAGTTCCTGCCTTCCATTCTTTTGTGTTTGCCTAAGCTGGTTCCTTGTTTTTCGCTTTGTCATTTCTTCTCTTTCCTGTTGTATCAGTTAATTTCTGACTAACACCACAGGCCACAGTATGCATCTTCATTGCCGGAAACCTTCAACTGCATAAACGCCTATGGTAGGGAGGCCTCTGACAGTGTCATTATGTAGGCCTAATAATAATAATAATAATAATAATAATAATAATAATGGCATCTGGGATAGCTCAGTTGGTAGTCACTAGGAAACGGGCTGGGCGACTGTCGAATCGTGGTTCAATTCGCGACAGGACAAGATATATTTTTTTTCTCCAAAAGTCTCAACCGGTTCTCGGGCCCACCCAGCCTACTAATCAATGGGTAGCGGGGGCTCTGTTCCCAGGGGATTAGCGGTCGGAGCGTGAAGTTGACCACTCATCTCCATCTAATGCCAAGGTTAGGAATGAACTGAGCTCTACCTTCATTCACACGTATGCCTCCATGCCGTACACAGAGACTTTACCTTATCAACAATACCAGTAATATAATAACCATAAAACTAAAACAATAATGACTATAAGCATATTCTGGATCCAATTGCACATTCCAGACACCGGTTCTTCGGAATTAATAATGAACAAGACAGCATTATAAGCTGCAACGAGCCTGACACAACAGTCCGAGACAGAAAATGAAAAGGCACGCAAATAGACATTGCCATAGGAACACACACAAACTGTGTTCAGGTTGCTACGTTATGCGGGGTCAGGCATGATCCGGAGCAGCTGAGTGCATGTCTGTCACTTGCTGGTTTGCAGCCTGTAACGAAAGTACAGGGAAGGGCCTTTGCCTTTCTGTGCAGGACAATTAAATGTGCACTGTAAGGTCTGATTTCGTTTTAAGATGGGGGACCAGTGGTGGGATCTCTAAATTTCCGAGTTTCATTAGAGCTAGAAATTCTTTGACCTGCTGAAGGACTGTTACCTTCTCAAAAAAGATTCCGATGCATGTATTTAGTTGGCAATTTAATGAAAACACGGTGAAGCTCTGGCTTCATGCCCGCACTTCTATGGCAACCGCGCCGTCAAATTAATAATAATAATAATAATATTATTATTATTATTATGGCCGTAGTTGGTGAAATTATAAAAATACTTGTCTTGTTATTTAGGTACCTGGTTCGGACTCCGGCCGACAGAATATCTAACGTAAAGTAAACTTGTAAGTTTTTGTATGACTCTTGTTATTCAATTGGTTTTATTATGGCTTAATTGATAAGCCGCAACTAGTAACCTGTAAATTTGTAAAATTTGTCGTGCATGACTGTGGTTTGGAATGTGTATATTTGAATGAAGCACAACGAGGATGTTTCACCTAAAGATTGGCGTAAAGTAGATATTTCCTAATGTTTAAGAACCTCTTGACAAAATTGCACAACACTGTCCTAATATATTCAGGTCTCTCATCTCGCATTAATAACTTCGCCGGCTTCACAGATTCTATGTTTTGCTGCATAAAGTAGAGGAGGCAAGTGTCTGGTCACTGTGCCACGGACTGGGATATTATAAAGTGGAGGAGGCAAGTGTCTGGTCACTGTGCCACGGACTGGGATATTATAAAGTGGAGGAGGCAAGTGTCTGGTCACTGTGCCACGGACTGGGATATTATAAAGTGGAGGAGGCAAGTGTCTGGTCACTGTGCCACGGACTGGGATATTATAAAGTGGAGGAGGCAAGTGTCTGGTCACTGTGCCACGGACTGGGATATTATAAAGTGGAGGAGGTAAGTGTCTGGTCACTGTGCCACGGACTGGGATATTATAAAGTGGAGGAGGCAAGTGTCTGGTCACTGTGCCACGGACTGGGATATTATAAAGTGGAGGAGGCAAGTGTCTGGTCACTGTGCCACGGACTGGGATATTATAAAGTGGAGGAGGCAAGTGTCTGGTCACTGTGCCACGGACTGGGATATTAAAAGTGACGTTAAAGAAATCAAGAATAAAGTAATGAATAAACAGATTGATGGACGTACGGACAGATGAGTGAATGTACGGAAAAACAAATAAGTAAATAAATAAATAAACTATATTGCCATGAAATATGCACGTATTCAGTAACAAATACGCAGCTGAGGTATTACATTTTGTTGATCCTGGGGGAAGTATTACGTAGTTGCTTTAACTGCAGGACAAATAAATGTAAAACTTTAATGAGAAATGCAAGCTTGTGTAACAACAAATTTCTATTTATAATAAAATTTTGGCACTGTCGTGAATAGTTTAAAGAAAATGCTACTTAAATATATGCAACATATAAATAATAGAAAGTAAGTAGTACAGAAAATTTCCGATAGGGTTTACGTGACAGAAATAGGAGTTCCATTTCTTAGTAGGCAGGTGGTCCGACTTAGTGCTGGGGCATGTGCCTGCGTGCTCTCTGGTCAAGTGGGGACAACTGCAAGTGCTGTTAATACAGCAACTACCCTTTGCCTAACGTCTGAAAGGTTAAGGCTTCGAAGACAATATAGTGTAGAGATTACTAAATACTAGAATACTAGATTACTAAATCTACTGTTGAGACGCTCTCAACACAATCTTCTGCCGTAAAAAAACTATTATGTTTGCAATACACCCAGTTCTTTTTTACGCTTCTTTGTTTTACGCCTTTTTGCTTTAACGCCCCTTGCCAATTTGCACCACTTCTTAATTCGAACTCTCTCATTTTCGGTTTAACGCCCCTTGGCTGGCTGCGTTCTGTTACGCTAACCAGTTATTTCTGATGCGAATATAATTTTTTATTTACCCATTTTTTATATTTGCCCACTTTTTCACGAAAACAACTAGGGCGTAAAACAAGGGCTGGGTGCATTATTTTAAGGATAGCAATTGAACGAATATATTTTAAAGTATTTTTATTAAATATTCTTTTAGCGTTTTTAAAGCTCCAACTCTATAATAAAGCGGAAACTTCAGCCCTCCTAAATATTTGCGTCCTATGTGCTGTTGATCTTCAAATATTTCATTTAAGTTGTAACACTGCAAATTAAGCAACAGCAAGAACAGGCTCAGAGCAGAGTTCATCCCTATTATTTCAACTTGTAGCCTCACACCAACAAGCTCCCCTCCCCTTTTTGTCTTTAGGGCTACACACCTGCCTCCTGTCTTGGCTCTAAAGTATTCTCGCTGTCTCTTAATACCTGTAAATGTAATGAGTTGTCGTATATTGACATTCTGTATATATGCACAACACAGAAATGACATTACTCTGCACACATATAGTGCCAAAATACAGGCTTATGGAGATGGAGGAATAGCTTTACTCATTCTTAACCTCGGAACTATATGAAGGTGATTAGTTAGGTTCACGCCTGTGCCGTGATACTCCCAGTTCCCATTGAATGTAACTTGCAGAAATTCGATCAGCACTGAACTAACGACATAGTCTGCAGCAGCAATGGTCTGCCGAGCCACAGAATTCCGCACAATTTCGTTAGCGGTTCCGCGAGAAATCGTGGAATAAATAAACTTACATAACATTTTTAAAATACTGCGAAAACATCACAGACATCCTTCGAAATATCATGAGAATTTTTGTCCGGCAGTTGGCAGTACTGGAGTAATCTCCGTGCGCTACCAACTACCTTTTTGTTTTCTATCCTGTAAAGGTTTTCATATCCTCGGGATGTGAAAAATTATTTTAGGGGTTTCTCCATGGAAGAAAAATTGGGAAACACTGGTCTAGAACACATTTCTTATTGAGGTGTTAATTTTTGCTTTTTGGTTAAAGTCTCTGCATTTTATATAACCCGAAAATTTATTATCATATTCACAAAAGCCTACCAGTAGTCCGATTTCCTATCCGGACGATCCAGTCTAAACCCAAGTTTCCTGTTGCCTTAAAATATACGTCAATTTTTATCTTCCAATTTTTGCCCACATTCCTTAAGAGGCCTCCAACTTAATTTCAGTACGATGTTCTCATATTTCCCATGCTTGTTCACCGTTTGTAAAATTTTGTTGCGGTCAAATGAAATCAAGTATTTTACCAATCAAATACTTTTTTGGGGGGTGAAGTGCCCCACAGCAGATGCTACGGACTCACTGCAGCCTTAAGGCTTCTTGTGCAACCCTGTGATGAAAGATGATCGGTTTTCTTCATTTTTGCAAGAAAAGGAGCACCGGTGGAATGAAATTGACAGGGGAAACCGAAGTACCCTATCCCAGTGCCACTTTGTCCACCACAAATCCCACATGACTGACCCGGGATCGAACCCGGGCCTCCGCGAATCAAAGACTTTTCTTAGGGTTGACACAAGAGGCTAGCTTTTTGTATAACACTTGGCTTGTATTCTGTGAGTACGACGTCTAAAAATCTGCCCATGCCTTCTCTCCTGGCTACATTGATTACAGTCTACTACACACCGTACTTCTGTCATTAAAAACCTAGCGCGTCTGAGGAGCAATGCTGGAACCCGGGACATTGCCAATAAGATTTAGTTAACTATTCAGGCGCAAAGTTCAGTTTTTTTGTCGCACGACGGAAAGACGTAATGACCTCTAGTGGCCTCTGTTGACAATGCATGAAGTGTGGCTTGTCGGTTAATAAGGCTGTATTACAATTCTTGTTGGTCGCCTTCCTGAAGCGTGGTCATCTGGAAACACTTGTTGTAGCATTTGTGAAGTAGAAGAATAAGAAGACCATCAAGATGCGTCTGTCCGTCTGCCTGTCTGGCAGGTGCAAGTGCGCGGTGGGCTGCCGAAATATGATTCCCTCAGCGCAAGAACGGAACTAAGTTCCATGATTGTCAGATTAAATTAGAAGAATGCTCTTCAGTTGGCAATACAGCTAGATTCGAACCTCGGTCTCTTCTAGTGTGAAATGATTGGGTTATAGATCTTAAGTATAAAAAGACTTATAAGAAATAATATATTTTATTTACAAACAAATATACATTAGTGAATAAACTACACTGAAAGGAGCTACATGATCTAACCTAGGGATTCGCTGTAATTAAGAAGCTATAAGTAAAGGTAAACGCAATATAGTCCCTGTCCACGATCCGGAGGCATATGAAGGAATTAGAAGTATACCTCCACTCATTCTTAAACTCGGCGCCAAATAGAGGTGAGTGATCAACATCATGCCACAGCCGCTTTGTCCCCCGGGAAGTGCCCCCGGTACCCAGTTGAATAGGAAGTTTGGTGGGCCCGAGATCAGGTCTGGACGATTTGGAGAAGAGGGAAATTGCTTGCCGTTACCAGGATTTGAACCCTGTATCGCCCAGCCCGTAGCCTAGTCACTATACCGACTTCACTTTAATGAAGGGGGAAAAAGAGACCTGCGTAGAAAGGAAAATAATTTAACAAAAATGTAAAATCATTCATACAAATGCTTAGATTCATGAATAAAATCAAGAAGAAGCCCAGGAGGAAGATTCCAAACCAAATCGCTCTATGTTTGACGTAAGGCAACCCGGCCATGGTACTGGAGCCGAAAGATGAGTCTCTTTTAAATGATCCATAACGGTGCATTGAGCACTTAAGTATGATATCACAACCAACAAATGCACATAAATATATGAAAGTATATTATACACACCATGTACCTCCTAAATGTTGCGGCCATCTCCCTGAAGATGGCCACATAAGTGGCCGAAACATGTAGGAGGTATACGGTGTGTAATATACTTTCATACACTTATGTGCATTTGTTGGTTTTGATACCATATCTACTGTGTCTTTATTTAGCCGTATACCACCTATGCCTTTACTTTCTCCCCACACATATACTCATATATCCTGATAGGTATGTACCAAGTTAAGGGGAAGCTGCTGCCCCTATATCTTGGTAGATGTTTCTGAAGACAGAAGAAACATGTCCCTCTCCAATGCTGGTAACCATGTACCAGATTACACAGTGTAAAAACCGGGGATCTCACTACGTCATTATCATCCATTTGGAAACCTCAATCATGTGAACAAAAAATGCGGTTAGCTTGGTCTACCTCTAACTTATTTTTGCTTTTTAATTTGAAAATAATTCTAATGCAACGAAATGTTATTGATATTTTGAGAAATCCGTAAATATTTGAGGTTATTAAACTTTCGGTCTCTGTAGAGAAGGAACTGTATCTTATGAAATAGATACATCTGCTGACGACAACACATCATGTTTTCTCTGAAACAAAGAAGCAGCAAAAGAGCTGAAAGTTCAGATAGTACAGACTCGGGTTTAGTTTGCCTAATAAGGAATAGGCTTATGTCTGCGTCCATACCTAGGTAGTGATTTGTGGTCATATTAAAGGGATGGATATTAATATCAATGGAATTAACATCGCGGGTAACTCTGGAATAAATGAAATGTCTATCTGAAGTCGTCGATATTAATGTGAAGTCAGGAAGATTTGAAGATTTATGTTTGTTAAAATGAAGAATGAATTCCTCAAGACAGTTGCTTGTAGTCGCCTGTATTTAAATAGCTAGAAAGGAAAATATGCAGAAGCATGGAGATATAAATTTACGTATGACTGAGAGTGTGTCGTAGTGTTTGATGGCGGACAGGCCCACCCGTGAGGAGACCCGTCCGCCCTGTGACGCTGAAAACGGCTGCAACTGGCAAGCAGCTTGTGAGATGCGACTTCGCTGCATGGATCTACGTCAAAGTAAAGTTTTTCCTTCTGCCCAAGTACGGCGTCTGGAAAGCGAATAAGAGGATTGGAATGCTGCGCGCATTTTTACTTCCGTACTAGATGAGTAGGAGCCGGGATATGTAGAGAGTGCAGTGACTAGGCTACTACGGACTGGACGACACAGGTTTCGAATCTCGATACAGGCAAGAAATCTGTCTTTTCTGCAATATGTCCACAGCAGCTCTGGAACCCACCCAGTCTCCAATTGACTGGGCACTGGGGGCTCTTCCACCGGGGTAAAGCTGCCGGCTCGTGAGGCTTCCCAGTCACCTCCATTATCAAGGCTAAGAATAACTTGAGTTATACATCCACCCTCCATATATGCTTTCTTGGTGTGTATAGGAACAGCTTTACTTTCTTATTATTAGGAGGTGAATTGTCAATATTTCAGCAGATTTAGCCCCCAGGCAAATGATTTGGTGCTCTTTTGAGACGATGTTGGATGGGCCCCAAAGCCAGTATAAACAAAATCCTCCATATATCCTCGTAATTTTATCCCCTGAGCATCTCTTTATGGACTTAATGAATTATAGAGCAATGTGGCAACAGAACCCAAAAATTCAAAGCTGCCTCTGGACACAATTTTGAACCGATGCCAACCGCTTCTGATCTACACAAAAAAAATTTTCGTAAGATTTATCTTAATGTTACTATTCTATCTTAGTTTCGTTTTAAGTTCTACAAAATAAGTTACACAGAATACGCGCCTTTTTGAATTTGTGGTTCTCACAGTGGTGAGTTTTAGGACTACAATCCTCTTTTTTATTGTTTATTTTACAATTCTTTAAGTATTGTGTCTATTGTGATGTTCTGTGGCTATGAATACTAAATATAGACTAAGTGGTGCCTTTTCTTAAGGCACTAGTCTGCCATTCGCCTGGAGGGACTAAAAAAATGCAGACAAATGTCTGTCATGAAAAGAAGCTTCTGGCAGGAATTCTAATTGGGCACTCGCGCAAAGTGACTCGGATATGTTTAGCTCTGTAATAACGCGCCCTGTCACCAATTCGTTATGCTTGTCTTGCTTTGCCTGACCAGGTCTTTCTTCAGTCAGTCTCTTGTCTGAACTAAGAATGAGTAAATTGAATTAAATCTTTCTTCTCGTAACTATAAGCCTCAATTAGATCCTTTCCAATACTTTCCAGTAATTTTTAATTCGTGCATAAACATTTATGACATTTATAACCGTATATTAAACATTTGTTGATATAAGTTACATATCTTACATAAGTTACATACACACTTTTAGTTCCATTTTATAATCCATACTGCATATATGTGGTCCTGGTCAAGACTAAATCCGTAGAGATCCCAATATTCTTGACTTAATTAATCTATGCCTTCTCACGGACATATGCTCTTTCACTTTTGAAAGGAACAGTACTGGGAAAGCGTACTACTTTAGAATGTACCTGCATATACTTATCGTCTAAGCGTCTTCTTTCTTTGACCTTCATTCTTCACCCTAATCATACATATTTTGCACTTCATAGAGTCAGTAATGAGAGTTTTATTTTATTTCACTACAGACTCTCTGTACGCCGACGACCGAGTAAAGTTAGCTAAGGTGGTAATTGTGCTATCTTGTATTTGCGAGGTGCCCAATTTGAATCTCCCTACAGGCCCGATTTAGCACCTTCCGACTTCCATTTTTTGGCACCCTTAAGGATGCACTCCAAGGACTCCGTTTAGCGAACGACGACGAAATGAAACAGAGCGTACTTAAAGAACACCGGCTTTTCATCAAAGAATTTTACGCGACCGGCATACAGCGTCTCAAGCGAAGGTGGAAAATGTGTGTTGATAATGAACGAGACTTCATGGGAAAATAATCTCAACTTTGCAAAGGATGTTCCCAAAAGTCTGTAAATTTCATTACAATTGTAATCGTAGTTTCTGAAAAAAAAATAGGAGGCATTACTTTTATCCCGACCTTCGTATTAACTTATGCAAACAGGACAGCCACCAGGTGCAGTTATTAACTGCAGTCTGTCTCTCTTTGTCTTCATAAGACTTACGGCTATTATTAATATTATTATTATTATTATTATTATGCAATTTTTGTCATTAATGTTTTATTAGGTTCTAAATCCTGTCCATCTACCATGGACATTATTGGTCTACGAGTTCCCACTCGGAACCTCCGAGACTTTTCTTTGTTTCATGTTAGCTCATATTATAAAAATTGTTCCTCCGGCCGGTGTGTAATTGCGGTAAATTCTATTTGTAATCATATGAATGTTTTTAGAAGGGAATTTGTTACACTTAGTGAGATGTGATATTTTATTACATTATTTTAAGGTGTTCTTATCAATTATCTAAGTAAATTATTGTTTGTTTATTTATTTGTTTTTTTTTGTGTTTGTTTTATTTTGTCTGTATGTTGTCCGTTGTTATTTATGTTTGTATGTTGTGCTGTTTCTGTAATTGGCCACCTGGCTGTTGATTCGGCACATTAATAAACTAGAATTGAATTGAATTGAATTGAATTATTTGACGCGGTCGCATATTCCTTCTTTCTATCCGCATGTACAAACTTGGCCCCTACTCGATGAATTTGCGTCACATTTGATATTGGAGACCTGACAGTGGGATTACGTGACATTAATATAAGGAAAATATCTTGTTTTATTTTATAGTGCATTCACTTTCAGCTGTCTCACTGGCTTTGGCCAGTAAACTTGCACAGATTAAATTCGTATCTGTTTATGTCTGCTGCATTATTTAAAGACACAGGTAACACAGTAGCTTTACTTTATAAAAAGTTGAATTGGTAGTTTTTTACGTTTATGCCACTCCAGCCTAAAAGTACGATTATGTTCTTAAACAGATATCAAGAGGCGGCTTATCTTAATTCATCTCACTTTCTTCTGAGCAATTAGAATTAAACTAAGATTTAAAGCTGTATGTGTATACGGATCACTGGTTCCGCTTCATTGATGATATCTTTTTTTGACCTGAAGTACCAGTTAGTGTGGTATAGAAGAGACACGCCCATGGCACTTATCTTGAGTCTAAATCTCATTAAAAAGCAAGAATTAATTCCCGTATGAAAAAGTTAGCAAATGTACGAAAAACGTGAGAATTTGCTCTGCTACTGCCTCTAGAGCTGCAGTTGAAGGGAGAGAACTTGTGATGCTGACCCACAAATAGCTTATAAGGAAGCGAAAACACTGATAAGTACAATGTATGTGTGCCTGTGTACTTTGTACAGAACAAACAGACGAGGGCTTAAATTATAATAATAATTGTAAATAAATAGGATACTTCGGTGACCTTCGTGTGTTTTCGGAAGAGTACGTACTCATTGCTGACTATCCAAGTTAGGCAGCATATGTAAATACAGCACCACGTAATAATGTTTGGACGTTCCTTCACTTCTGTTTAGTTGTTCCGAAAAAGTTACAGAGTTAGGCAAAAGTTGTATTATTCATAAAATCGGATTTTCCATTTTCTCCATAACTTTGTCAAAATATGTTGTACTCTGGTGACAAATATCGATTAATTTAGCGTTAAAATTACAGATTCTGTCCGAGTTAGACTTGTTGAATATAACCGTCAGTGCCGCTCCGCCACCATGTTTGCAATTTATTAACTTACAAACTGTATTCGATAATTGATGTGCAGTTGTGTTTATGGTCTACCGCCACAACTAATTTTACGCATCTAGCTCCAATTGTTCATTACTTACAGTCGTGAAACCGAGAGTGAAAGAGTCTTTTCTATTGTTATTTGATATTTTGTAAGAACAATTACCTGAATTAAAGTTACGTAAGTCTCGAAAGATCTGTTGTCTTTCAATATTTAAGCTCCCCAAAGTAAATGCAGGTAGTGTCATTCCTGTTGCACGTGTTTGCAGGTCCGTTTTGTTCTTCCTATTAATTATAGGAAATTATGACTTTCGATTGAAGTCCAGTGGCATAAATGTCACATTCAAATTTGTGAAAATCTTTGATATATTTCAGAAGTTAAAACTGGAGGAAACACAATAATAAGATATACGCAGAAGTACTAAAATGTCCTGTTTGTCACTACTAAAATTTTCACTTTTCTGTGTCCAGTTGAAAAGAATGAGCCTGAAACTAATATGTTGGAAATTCTGAAACTTAAGCAGCCGTATCAACTTAGAAATTTAGGAAATACCAGCAGCTGTAGCAGCACCTTTGTTCCGTTATTGTCCCTAGGTCTTGTTAGTGAATAATTTCAAAAATAGCACTGAAAACGGAGGTATTTTAAATTGGTCTCTCCGCATTTAACGTTACACACAGTGTGAGCTTTCTCCGCACCTTGACAACTTATTACAGTCGATTATAATAGATATCTCGTAAATTACATGATATCACAGACGGTAATACAATCGATGAAACTCATTTTGTATGTGTGGATCCTTAACTGTTTCTTTGGCCTCAGCTCTGAATTCTGCAGAGAACACAGACTGTCTCAATTATAAGAAAACTCGCGGCAAAATGTTATTATATGTGTGTGTGGATCTTTATGTATGTGTCTTATTCTTGTCCTATTTCAGCCAAAATCGTAATATGTCGACAAATTTTCGTAAAAGTCCCAAATATGAAATTTCACGAAAATCTGTCCGGTGTGATTCGCCTTGTTCCGTGCCGACAGACGGACATAACAACGCTAATAGACTATTTTTCATCTGCTTTGCGAACGCACCTAAAAATGCATGTGTTTGCCCATGGGCTATTTACTAAATTTTGACTTCCAGATTTTTATGTCAGTATTCTAGAAAATCAGAATTTATTGAACAGGCACCTTCAAGTAATAACAAACATTCCGATACAACAATCCTAAAAAATAACACCGCTTGACCAAGGTCATTTTGCAACATCGAACCACCTATATCCATGCCCATCTTTACAGTTGGTTTTAAAGTTCCTTTTCGGGCTTTGAAGTGGCCATTATCTACAAGGATTCCCCATCAAAATTTTGCATCCATTCCTTTTCTCTCCCATTCTAGCCACGTATCCAGCCCACCGTTTTTCTGTGATGTAACTATTCCAGCAACAGCTAAGAGACCAGTAAAAATCACTTTACAACTATCACGCACAGTTTAGGATTAGAAACTATTTCCTTTCATACTTCTTTATATACTCCTATCCGACATACCCAGAATTATCTTCAGTATAAGTTAAAATGGGGAAACTTTTTTCGATTCCAGACAAGGGGAAGGAATTTTTCTCTTCTCTAAAGTGTCCGGGCAGAATCTGGTGCCCACCCAGTCTCCTGTTCAGTGGGTATCGGGGGATATTTCCTCGCGAGTGATGCGGCCAGAAATGAAGGTGACCATCACTCCCACCCAGTGCCAACATTAAGAATGCATGGAGCTATACCTCCACCCCACATGTGCCTTCATGCCTGGCACAGAGACAACTTTGCGTTTTACATAATATACTGTACGTTCCTGAATATGTCTTTTCTATTTAGAAAATCGATAAACGTTGGTGTGGTCTGTATGCAAAGTAGGCCTAAATGTTATACGTATTTTAATGACAAGTTCTAAAATTAAGTTTGGGCGACATTATTTATTTTACACATCTGTCATCAAGTATAACAAAAATCCCTTAAGTTATTTCGTATATGATCATATTATGCTTTCATTTTGTACAGGTTTTTCAAAGAACACGTATTTTAACCCGTGTAAAACGTTTTTGAATTACGCTGATGATGCAGTTACAATTTAGTTAGCTGCTGTTGCCGCTGTCAGACGTGGCGACACCTGCGACCTACATTGCAGGTTGTTGTCTGACCGCAATGACGCAGTTTCTGTAATAACGACCCTTCAGAGGAAGTCTTCGCAACTGTCTATTTGCACTTGTTTCGCTGCATAAAATTCAGAGTTTGAATTATTATTCGTTATATGGTGTACACTAAGTACACGTATGTGAAAAAGGAAGGACCGAGGTACCAAATCCATCGTCGATCTCTGGAATCATTAATGGACTTTAACATTATCTAGATCAAGTATCAAAAAGAAGTCTGTTTCCAGTTTCTTCGTACGGACGTTAAATACAGGGAATTAGTAATATCACCTCCATACGTTATTTTCATTGCTTCCTGTGACATTTAACGACGGTTTTCCAGCTACATTGGTGAATTAGTGATAAGTACGTGGATAGACGTGGTCAGGTCTGCAATAATGTGCAGTAGGCTACATCGTATAACATTGACATGGAGGCAATTAACAAACCGCAGAGTTTACTGCCAGTGGATGATAGGCTGACATTCGAACACGGAGCACATCGAAACAGAGACGCGATGCTCCAAGCGAACTGGGATATTTGAAACTCCCATCCAGTTCGAAGTTAAGAATGTCTGGAGCTTTATCTCCACCTCACCGATACAGAATACGTTTCCATGGCGTCGCCTTTATGCATGCTAAAAACTACACAGCGTCAATTACGTTCCTTCAGAATATAAATGTGCGTGTACACTCCGTGTGTAGAATGGAAACAGGAACTGCATTTGTATCCAGTTGAAGTAAATACATAACACAGTGAATTAACCAAACAAATAAATAAGTGGGCCTGAATAAACTCACGTGGAAAGAAACATACAAATAAATCAATAAGCAAACAAATAAAGAAAAGTAAAATAAGACGAAGTGTTATACTTTATGAAATATTAACAATTTACGAATTATTAACGAATAAGTATTGTGATTAACAAAATAAGTTACTCGGCCATTAATTAATTTGTTAATTATTTTATTTATTTAATTTTCGTCCTTTTGTTTACTTACTTATTGGTTTAATTATTTAATAAGTCAATGAATGCAGAGCGATTCCCTTTTGTCTAAACTGTTGCCGGTGAACTAAGCATTTGAAATAGAACGGAAATACCTAGAACGGGATGGATTCCACTCACTATACAACTTTCGTAAGTGAACGTCTGAGCACGTGCTAAGTGTCTTACCTCAAACAGGGTCTTCCCCACCTACCAAAAAACACGAAAAAAGAATAAGAAATAAAAACTTTTAAAAAATGAGCCTACTTTTTGTAGTCATAAGAGGAAGAAGAAGAAAAAGCAGCTTGGGTTTGTAAACAAGTGAAGCAGGTGCAGGCGGATAGCAGAAGGAGCCACCAGGTTATCCTACCACCTACCTTGCTCTGTACTTGCTGAATTTAATGAAGATTAAGTAATTATTTTGACTGTTGCTTTGACAGGTGCTGAAGATAGGCTGCTGGTGAAATTTTACATACCGTGATGTGCATTAGAGTCGCCATGTACTTATCTTTAGCAAGTTGCATTAAGAAGCATCTGCTAGTTAGAACAGTAACTAAACAGTTACTTGAAGAAGGGTCCTTCTTGAAAAACAAATAATCGCTTGCTGGTCAAGATGTTCCTGCCGTTTATGGGACATGAGAATTTCGAGGCCTTGTGCAACATTTCATAATATGCCAGTTGTTTTATGATTATGGGTTTTTAGTTTTCCACCCAACATCGAAACTGGAGAACCACCCACATCTGGACATCCGCTATTGCTTTTTATAGCTAAAGGTAAAGCAATCCCATTACAGGCATGGGCAGGCGCTTAGGGTTCCAGGAGGTTGAGGCTCCCAGATTTCTAGACAATCGGCACATGAAGGTGGTAAGTTTGTCAGCCCTAGGCAACGGCCGCCTTTATCTCCCATGAAATATTCCTGGTACTCATTTCTGTTAGAGGCTGAGTCGACCCCAGGGCCATAGTGCGACCGAAAGGGTTATGTTAATGAAAAATTCCAATGAAACTATCGGGAATCGAACCCGTGACCTTCCGGCTTGTAGCGCAGTGCCTCAACCAACTGCGCCACCGCGTGCCCCTTTTTGTATATATTCGCTGCTAATTACTGTAACTGGAAGATTCGAAATATTTCTAATACAGATAATGTCTAAATTAACATTGTTAGTCGTGTTAGTCTTAAAAACTATTTTTACTGAAACAAGTTTAACGAAATTGTCACCCGACAGATTTTGATGTCACTCAGATTTGTGTGGTTGGCAAGTGTCATGAAATTCTACTTTGGTCCTTTTAGTCCTGTCAATTTATATTCATTTATGATCGTCACATACCTGAACGGTAGAGTATTTTAGGAATCTGAATTCACAAGTTCAAGTTATCTCTTTTTCTTTGTATAAATTTCGCAACATCCAACCTACGTAACCCCAGTGTTTTATTGTGAAATCCTGAGGAACAGTTTCTAGTGATGTGTTATTTTCCAAGTGTAGTAAAAAAAACTCCGATACAATAAATCATAATTGCGTCTATAATTTTAAAATATTAAACATAAATTACACTAAGATTTATGTAATCGGCCTACGCCTTACCTGTTAATATCATCATAAAGTCATCACTAAGGGTGTTCATTTTCGCAACAAACTATATTTTGTTATCTTAATAATACTTCTTCTACAATAAAGGTGAAGAAAGCAGGTTTTGCCTAAACGTTGGTACCTACGTACAAAACCACGTGACTTCATATACTCGAATATTTTAACCTTTTTTAATTTCTTGGTATGAGGCACAAATATAGGAACAGTTTCCCACTTCTGGCATTAGTACTCTAGGAAAGGATAAGGTACCGCACAGGTCTATTATTTAGCACGTTGCTGCCACATGGCAACTGATGAAATTACGAAGTGGTTTCCCTGCAGCCAGAGAGGATGTGCAAGGTATCTCTTATGCAGTAAAAGTGCGAGTAAATTGCGTGACAGAAGAGGTAACTGGAGGTGGAGACGAGTGCATAGCGAGGAGCTGCATGAGGTTTAGCCTGCTCTTCGCAGAAGATTATGAGGGTAATCAAATGTACGAGGTTTGGATGGTTGGGATACGTAGCAAGCAAAAGCGAATTGAAAACTCTTACAAAATTTCAATAAGAGAAACACAATAGAAGATACCACTTGGAAGACCTATTTGTAGTTGGGAGGATAATACGAAAATTTGATTTTAAAGAAAGTGTAATGGATTCAACTAACTCGGGATATGAACAACGATCTATTGTGAACAAGATAATGAATGGCTATTAGGTTTGAAGAATTCAGGGCTTTATGTACTTAGTTAATCAGTTCAGTAAGACGATTTGTAAATATAATTTGTCTTAACTTTTTTTCTTTCTTTCTTTCTTTCTTAGTCTGTCCTCTTTCGACCTACTCATTGTTAGGTGTAGAGGGTTATTGTTGCACCTAATCACACTCAATGACACACACTCGGTACGACTCCTCTGGACGAGGGATCGGCCCGTCGCAGAGACTTCTACCTGGCAACACACAACCTTCACAAGAGACAGACATCCATGCCCCCGGCGGGATTGGAACCCGCAATCCCAACATAGACCGCGCGGCCAGCGGGATCGGCCCTAGCATTTCTGTTAAACGATACATTTCTAAAATACGTAACCGGAAATTATCAATGAATAAAGCGCTTTGAAGACTTCAGTGTTGCCTGGAAAATATTAAAAGAGATATTGCAGGAAGTGGACGTCAAATTGTGAAACAGATGTTTCGGTACAGGGTTCAATTACATATTTTTTGAAAGCAATAAAGAAGTTGCAGGTTCTGTAAAAATACGTGTATACAGACCTGATTTCTTTATCAAGTGGGGAGCTGTAACATTTTCAAGGCAGACATTTCCCATTGAAGTTAAAAAGTTTATGTTTTGGTTTGAATCTATTCATTGCGAAACCTAACTTTTCGCTTATAAAAAAATTTCATGCCTTCTATATGTATATTCTTCAATTATTTTTAAGGCCTTCTTGACCTTCCTGTAGGGCACTTGCTGCAGTAATTATTTTACGATTAAACATCTCTTGTACCTCATACGCTATCTGGAAATATTGGAACCCACACACTGCTGCTGATTCGTCTGGAAATAAATCTTGGATGTTAATGTTTGTTATCCAGTTAAAGTGAATATTGTAATATCTGAATTAGAAAGGCTAGGCACTTTGGTTCACTTAAGCTAAACATGTCTCTTTATTTCCGTCTAAGTTAAATATTAATGTCGAAGGATCAGTTTTATCAGCTTAAAAACCTGTATATTCTCTATTTGGAAACAAGTCTCAGACCACACTTCAAAGAAATCACTCGTTTGTGTTAGCAACCACGTATGTCTTCGCCAGCAGCAACCGATCAGACTGCATTCCTATACTAAAATTGAAACAAGTTTTAAAAAATAGGAAACGCAACTTATAAATGCGGCTAATGATTAAAGAGCTTTATAGTTCAATTTAGTTTGGCATGTTGACAGCGGATGATAATGTAGCATGGCTTAATTTGCAGATAAAATATTTATGCTTTGGGACAGCCCTGGCACGTGGGTCTGAATAGTACCGGCACAGTACGTGGTGGCTATAACATCCTCCGGCTCACCTGCCCTCTCTGGGTCTTCACTTGAATACTAAACGTAAACCCAACAATTTAGTAACAACGGTTTTTTTCAGCAGAAACTCTTTCGGAAAACCATTTATAAAGTTGTTTCGAAAACAAATTTGAATCAGTTTTGTCATGTCCTTCTGTTTGCTGGGAGACCTTAGTCAGTATAATGATTAGGCTACGGGATGGACCACAGAGGAATCGTTATTCGATTTCTGGCAGGGACAGGATATTTCTTTCTCTTTGAAAGTGTCCATGCCGGCTGTGGGCCCATCCAACCTCCTGTTCAATGGGTACCGAGACAATAAACGGCCGAGATGTGAATCTGACCCCTCACATCCATCTACTGCCGAGTTCAAAACCGATTGGGGCTCAACTCCCACTCTTCTATACGCCTTCCTGGCGTGCACAGTGAATTCTTCTTCAGACAGATTCCGGGATAATACCTCAAAGCAGACCAGAATGGTTCCCTTCCTTGTCCTTTCAAATTTATTATTCATCATAATCCAGGGATTCAACACTATATTCTAAGATACCAAGACGTGGTTAATAAATTACATATAAATTTTTACAAAACCCTATAGAATTACCATTGATGTAAATATACTTTGCCTCTTCTGTGCTTATATTTTCTACTTCTACTTAACCGCCTTTACTTGGACATATTCTATTTGAGGCAGATTTTACGCGATAAAACTATTTCTAACTGTTAAGTGAAATATCTATGCTGTGTATTAGCTTTGTGGAAAATATAATTTATAACTTTAAAATTTACATTCCTTAGCTTTCTAAGATAAGTCTGATATCCGCTATACGTAAATGTCAAGGGCGGTTAGCTAGCAGTGTCCTCTTAAGTGTTTTTAAATTGTAGTAACTACTGATGGCCAGTGAGGCCGAAATATTTTGTACTCTATAAAAATTAGTTGTAAAAGCCGGCCTATATATAATTTTATTTCATTAAATGAATTCACAACTGGATGTGTAAAGAAACGTTTTTCTCGGACGTTTTGAAAGCCTGCGGTAGGTCTGCATTCCCAACTTAGTTTATTCTAAGCCCATTAAAATCTCAAAGCTACTGATTTACCACCTGCTTTAACATTCTAGAACTATTAATTTTTCCCGCAGAGTGTATTTGTGGGTTTTCATATGATTCTCACAATAAACAGCGATTATTTTCATACATATGATTTACTGATTGGGCTTCGTAATGGATAAGCGGTGTGTTTCCTGTGAGGTAGAAACTAAATTCTTAAATAAAGCTATTATTTTCATGTTCAGAGAGTTATGGATTATTATAATTTTCCAGTGATTGGATTTACGTCACATATTTACAGTCTGTCTCAGAAATAAAACATGCAAGATGATTGCAATCACCCAACTTCATACGTCACGAGAACAGAAGTGGCAAGCACCACTGTACGTTTTTTTTTCTTCACATTGCATTCACCGTACACTATATTCTTACAATAATATCGTGTACGATATTATTGTAAGAATATAGTGCATGTGTTGGTAAAAGTGAAGCCTATGATTGACAATATGATGCACGGTGAATGCAATGTGAAATTTAGTAACGCCCAACAGGCAAAAGCAGCTTGCAACTACCGAAAAATCAAAGAAAAGCTACATAAGACTAATGCATCCATATGGTTCAATAAAACCTGTAGAGCTGAGGGGTGTACGATATTATTGTAAGAATATAGTGCATGTGTTGGTAAAGTGAATCCTATGACCACTGTACGTGTTCTATCAGAGCGCTCTCCTGATGATTCCTAGACCTACGTGTGCAGCATTTGTCAAGTTCAGGCCGGATCTGGAGTCAACCCCTTCTTCAGTTCGGTTGGTACGAATATTACTGATCACGACCTAAAGTAAAGAATGTTGACAGCTGAGCACTTACCTCTAGCTACTGCCGCACATGAGCATGAGAAGAACTTCTGTTCTGCTTGTACTCACTGGGGGCAGGGATAGCTAGCGAATCACCACGGCCTGGTCGCTCGGGGTTCGAACCCCGGTGGCGACAAAAGACCGGCCATGGGGGTCCAATCAGCCTACACTACAATGGATACCAGGGATCTTTCTTTGGGGTAGAGCGGCTGGGGCGTGGCGTTGACCACCGACCCCAATCTAGTGCCGTCTGCCCTCACACCCGGTATATTAAGCCAAGCGCGCAAACATCGTGACGCTATGGGTCTGTTAATTTTTTCAAGAAGGGCTCTGCTCAACGGCTTTACTTAATTGTTAGTATAATAACTGGACAACGTGCATACAGAGCATAGAATAGAAGTCATGTAGTGTTTTTTATGCTATTTTGTTAATTTTCACTACGCTAATACTTATCAGTTGTCATTGTTAATTAAATGCCAGGGGAGGCTCCGGCCCCCCAAGTAGAGGCTCCAGAAGCTGGTAAATGGAACGGCTTGAAATAATGTAGATCTTTTGTGTATAATTGTTGGAAAACTGAAAATAAAGCTTTTATAATTTTACAAAAAAAAAAAAATAGAATAGTTTCAAATGTAAATAGGACCGCGATGTCACATCCAGTTAGCGATTGACGGTATCTACGTACAATATATTGGAACAGAAACAATGCATACCTCGTGACAGATAGACAGACATACCTGTGCCCGTCACCGAACTACACGAATGCAGGTAGCGACAAAAACTTTAAGGGTTTTTTCATCTTGTATGTTGTTTCCAAATCTAACGTTCTTAACAAAGAACCTGAGAAGATGTGTTGTCTTTAACACGATTTAAGATTTAGCTTATATGTCAAATGCATTAGTAGAAAATTTCAACCAAGAATGGAATAAGTGCATTTGTAATTACGTGCCCTAGATGTACAAGAAGGAAATAACGTTGAAATTTTGAGTTTTATAAGGCAGAGCACAGTAACTCAGGTCTTCCCGAGATAACTCTGTATCTAGATGGTAAAACTGATTGAAGTTTTGGGTGAACCTACTGCCTCCTCCTCCTCCTCCGGAGTCACCAGGAAAGAAACGCCAATACTCCTCGAAGCTTCCGCAGTTGTTTTATAAAGTTTTAACTTAGTTTTACCACGTTAAGTTTGTCGCTGTTACCACGACATAATGTGTCCTCAGGCTGCGGATGTAGGAGACGGCTTGCAGATATAGAGGACAGCTGTGAATATATTGAATATGTAGTCGCGGATAGCCGACAAGTGGTGGTCCTCCGGCTTTGGGATTGGGCAAGGGACTAACGACTCACTGTAAATAATCAGCATGTTACAAAATATCACACGTGGCCTTTGGTCTTGGACGGAGCAATGTAAAATTAAATGGAAGTTTTTTTCTTAAACTGGGAGACAAGGGGCATATTCTTGTAAACACGGTTACAAACATTCGGTTTTCATAAAACTTGGGGAATTTCTGGGCTAGCTGTAGGAAACTGTGACCTTCTGTAGGAGTCAGTAAACATGGTGCTGCACTCAGAAAACTGTACTATAAGAATATAAGTTGCGATATTTGAGGTTGTCACAGCGGTGTTGCTGAGGAATTAGATCTTCTTGGATGTGACGCTATGTCGTTGGGTAAATTGTTCCGGACGTTTCGAAGGTTCGCAGTGCCCTCGTGTTCAAGGGTGAATCAGTCAAAGGAAACGAAAGCAGTACGTTCCTTCAACATGTCGGGAACCATTCATCCATTGACACAGCATCACATCCCAGAAGATCTGAACCTCGGTTGTTAAATTATATAATGACACTTGTTCAGTTTTGGTAGTTTTGTGTACCAAATAGTGTGGGAAGGTTAGTAAGAATTTTGAATAGAAAATACTAATACTAAAAGATCCTTACCTTTCTTGTTTGAGGATGTCATCCTGGAATTCGTCAGGAGAGACGGATAAAATCCAGAAAAGTCTGTCAGAATAGCTTGGTGGTCAACTAGAAATTTTAACTGAGTTTCTTAACCCTGAAATGTCTGTTTCGCTAAAATAAATTTAACGATGAAACGTAAAAGGGTTTGATAATTTATTAGACCTATGTATGTACATTGATAATGCTGTTTATTCCTTTATTTTAAAAACGCTTCTCCAACTGTTTAATAGTTAAACTTATTAAAAGTTACACACAAATTGTAGTTCTACTTGTTGGTGGGTTGCTTTAATGTGGAAATTAATTTTTCATCGTAAAGGAAGAATATTTATAAGAGATTTTGAAAAAAGGGTACTGAGGAGAATGTTTGGACTTCAGAGAGAACAATTAAGAAGGGCAGAGAAAATTGCTTATTGAGAAGCTTTGTATTTTGCACGTTTCTACAAACACTATTAGGGTAATGGGTTAAGGTGAACGAGTAAGCTGAATATACTCGTATAAGAATGGTGAGAAGTTAGTAAAAATTGAAGTCGGAGAACATAACAAGAAGATTAATTAAAGTAGACAATAAAGTGATTTTGATATAAGATAACTAGAAACATTATCCTAAAAAAGGGGAAGTGAAGTTGTCCCTCTCCACGCCATCGAGGCATGTAGGGGGAGTAGAAGTATAGCTCCACTCATTCTGAATTTCTGCAGTGGATGGAGGTGAGTAGTTAAATTCACGCTCCGACCGCTTTTTCCCAGGCAAAGAACCCCGGTAACTATTCATTAGGAGGCTGGGGTGCTGCAGAACCGGTCTTGACGGTTTTGGATTAGAGAGAATCTCTTACCCCTCTCGGGATTCGACTCCAGGGCCATCCAGCCAGTGTCGCTATTCGCTATGTCGACTACGCTAACGGCTCCCAGAAACTAAATCCTAAATTACGATAATTTTGTAAATTTGTCTGAGAAAGCTAAAGAAAATTTAGAAAAGTGCTCGGATTCTTTATAATAATTTAGCCACTTACAAAAAACAGAAATTGTAAACTGATTTTTTTTATTTTACTTCTGTAATTTAGCAAGAACATGTAAGGCAATAAATTGCATTTATGCTTCCCGCTCATCACACTTATAATTACTCACAACGCTATTGTCTTATACATATGCAGGCAGATAAGTTAATATAAAATGTTTCAAGAAATGAAAAATGGGATCCACCTTCTTTATCATTAACATCAGTGCTAAGGCCAACAAACCTGTTTGGACTCCATTGCTGCTTAAAATTGGTTTAAAATTGTCCATTGTAGCGTTGCTTGAGGCGCCTGCTCTATTTCGAGAGGTATTCTGCTGTGCCATCTATACATGCAATCTCTTATTGAACTGTAATCCAATGATATTTACAGCTTCAGGTGTTATTATAGGCTACATTTATAAAATCTCATCGTTATGGCTTTATTAATATAAATTTGCAGGTTCAAACGTCGGTAACTTTTACGTGTTCTAATTATTAACCTGATATTAATGGAATTACACTTCTTCAAATTGTAATACGGAAAATGATGTATTATTTTCTAATATTAGAAGGCGTGCTTCATTTTGCTTAGTAATGCTAGTTTGTGTTTAACATTGATTCTGTAACAGGTAGACGAGACAAACAAATTTCCCTTCCGAGATATAAGTAAGGTGTGAGAGAATTTACTTCAATGCAAAACGTCTATACATGTATTGTTTTCAAGTTCCGAAAACTTTCTAATATCTAAGTCTCACGTAATTTTAATAACATACATAGGCTGTTGTACAGTACGGAGCCGGGATAGCTCAGTCAGAATATTGACTAGGTTACGGGCTGGATGATCCAGGGTTTGAATCCCAGCAAGGGCAAGAGCGTTTTCTCTTCTCCAAATTTTCTCATTTATGTTGACATTTCCTCTGCTGTAGTTCTTGTCGATATGTAGATTTTCTATAATTCATTGCAGTATGTTAGAGGCAATTATTCTCCTGTTCTCTTTCCAAATAATGGAGACTTTGTCGTTGCTTTATCAGTCGTCGATAATTATGTGTTATCTGTAAGAATATGTATGTTCAGAAATGGTGAGTCCTTCGTTTTATTGACTTAGAACTCCAATACTTTAACTCACCAGTAACATTTGTCAGGGAAATAAAGATGCGTTGCTGTGAAATTCCTCCAACATCACCGAAATACGATACGATTTTTCTAAAGATGAAGGAGACACTTAGCTGACAGAGACATGGAACCAAGGCCATAGGAAACTGTAGTGTCTAACGTTCTTCAGTCTGTTATCCATAGAACTAATCTCCACAATCCTAAATCAAGCACACATAAATAACGGCAGTGTTCAGCCTCATGAAAACAAAAGACGACAAAAACCGACTTTCAAATTAACACTAAATTAAATGGCGCTAGGAAAACTAAGGCAAATTAGCCTTTTTATTAACCCATAAAATCCGGTTAGTGTAAGGTAGACCCGCATGTATAGGCCAGTGTGTTGTTATTTCGTTACTGCTGAACCGCTAATATTCTGATAAGTTTATGTACATCAAGTGGATCAGGGTGCCATCTAAGATACTAGCACATTACATGTCTACAGGTTAAGTAACATTCTGACTTTGTAAATAAAACTTTATCTAGAAGAGAAAGTGACGGAGCCGTACTCTTGGATTGCATGAACAAAATTCAAGTCTTGTGCGATGTTACACCTTGTCGACTGGTAAATGATTACCTACGTTTCGGAGTAGCGTGTTGCCTTCGTCTTCAGAATACAACAAAGTAGTCACTTTTCTTAGACTGCGTAATCCTTAAGGTGGATGTACTGTGCTCTACCGAAAAAACGATTCCTATACAGGCCCTTAGGGCTTCAGGAGGTTGAGGCTCCCAGAATTTCTAGACAATCGGCACATGAAGGTGGCAAGGTTGTCAGCCCTAGGCACAGACCGCCTTTACACCCCAGGAAATACACCTGGTACTCATTTCTGTTAGAGACTGAATCGACCCAAGGGCCATAATGCGGCCGGAAGGATTATGTCAATGAAAAATCCCAATGACCTCAACCAACTACGCCACCGCATAACCTTCTCCACCGAAACGTCGGTAAATATTTTTCAGTCAACCCGGCGTAACGTGCCAGAGGACTCTGTATTTTCATCAACCGAAATTCTCGCACATGTGAACAAACTGAATGGTAATATTGTGGATATAATCTGTTTCAAATGTCTTATCAATAGTCATGTCTGCGTTGTGACTTGATTTTTCACACGTGTAACACTTTCCACATCGACGTGGACATACTTTGGTCAGTCAGAAACGAAAAATAGCCTCTTTCTGTAGATGCAGTTTTTCAGATGTGGTATAAAAACTTTTGGGTTACAGGAATCTAAAAGTTGAGGATTCCGTGTTTTTGGAATACGACGTTACGTCGGTGGGTATTCGGATCTCGACGTTTCGAGGCAACGTATTTTCCTCATCTTCAAGCGTCGCTGTGTCTCTAAATGCGAGCGTCTCGCCCTTAAACGTAGGCACAAGCTCAGCTGGACTAAAAAAGAGCGTGTCGTTGAACTTGGAAGCTTCTAAATGTTGTTTTCGTACCCATTATTTTTTTGTCCAGGTAGCCTACCTCTTAGGCGAGACAGGTGCGTGGGGTCACTGGAATGGGTGCGGTGGTTTTGCGTTCTCTTTTCTTTACAAATTACATTATTTTTTAAATTAGTAAAAACCTGAAAGTCGAAATAATATTACTGGAAAACCGGAATCAGATGTTTGTTTAAACAAAGAAATGCCTATTAAGACGTCACCTCTGCCTAAAAGGAAGAAAAATTTTTTTCCGTACGTCTCTGATCATCTGTATTCTTCACCTTGGATTTCACACATATGATCTGGGTTTACTCTGGTAGTCATAGAAAATGAGACTTACCTTTAGGCACTAGGTGAATCGCAGTTTCAGCGATATTGTAACAGACTGATTTAATTTACTGTCGTATTTCTCCTGATCACATTACCTCCCTTATGAAAAAAAATTTCTATGTACTCATAATGAGCACACGGTTTTCTGAGATGCGTACGGCTCTGGACTGTCGAATGAGATCTCATGTTCAAATCCCTCTTGAGGTATGGATGCGTGTGTAAATTTATGCGTTATTTCAGAATTCCGCCGCGGTGTGAGATCTTCGACTTCTAGAATGTTACGCAGCGTAGATTTTTAGTTAGTTACCGACGTTTCGGGACAACCTATGGGTGCCATCTTCAACTGCTTGATCCTTGAAGATGGGACGGATAGTTTGTCCCAAAAGGTTGGTAACTAACTACCAGTTTGCGCTGCCTAACACCTTAGATGAACGAAGATCTCATGTATTCATTTTTTATTCTGTGTCGTGTTGTCTTCCGTGGGTTGAGAAATGCTGTTAAGTTGTTTGGAAGCATGAACTGTTGAAGGAGTTAATTCTAAATCGGAGCACTGCAGATATTTGAGAAAGAAACAACTGGTACTATACGGAACATGATACAACAGCGAGCTTGGGAAATTAGAATACCAACAGCCATCCAGCCACATCCTTGAACACGCTGTCAAGTTTCGGGCAATGTGTTATCACAAATTGTGTTTGGAAAAATTTCCGCACTGTATACTGGCGCAGCATCTGAAGGTCTAAAGCCTTTCGTCCCAGCCACTTTAACATCCATGTGAAACAGAATCAGTCGCCCAGAGATAAAGGTATAATTTCCTCCGAAACGTCGGAACACTCATCTATTACACGGCGCAGAAAACCGAAAGAAGACAAAGTGACAAGCCAGAATAAACTTGCACCACACCAAACGTGTTGTTTTACAAATCTCAAGTCAATCATGGGCGCTGTAATCAGATTGCGGTCTCGGAATTAGCGTGGGGGGAAGTTGAAAACGGAAATATCTGCTATTAAATTCAAATTTTGGTTTGAGGCGCGTGTTCGCACAGGTGCTGGCCGTGACGGACACGTCCGGGGCCAGCAACCGGTATGACACACACAACCTGAGGAAAACCAACATACAGCTGTCCTATTGTTGCACCCCGCTGGCGCCCTCTGCAGTGAACCAGAATAGCGATAACTTCCGCTTGGAACACAAGACCACTAGACTGTCTTGAAAATGCACTATTTTATACTATATCAATATAGCGTCATAACTAACTGACACTACGTAGCAAGCAGCGTCCTTCTTGAGGAGTCAGTAGCAATGTAACTGTTTAAATATTTTCCCCGCCATGTATGGAAAGAGAAAGTCACTGCATTGTTCACTGCACCTTGTTTCTGGCCTCTAAACTGAGCTGCATTAATCCAGTCACATTTTTGTAACTCCACTTTAGAATTCGTCTTAATATTATCCTAGTCTCACCTAAGTTTCACAAGTGGTCTCTTCCCTTCAGGAGTTCCGACCACAATTTTATTTATGCTTCTCATCTTCCATATGTTCTGCATGTCCTGCCCATCTCTTAATCCGTTATGTGATCTAAGAAGAGTACAATTATGAAGATATTCATTTTGTAGTTTGCTTCAGGCTTTCACTTCTTAAGTGCAGATTTTTCCATCTGCAAGCTCTTCTAAAAAAACTCAATCTGCGCACTTATTCCTCCATTCGAATGGAATTCTTGTGAAATGTCGCACCAGTTTTATTGTTTATATATAACACTTACTATTTAAATTTTGATTGGTTAAAAGAAGAGATAGGAAGAAAGGATATTCTAAATTGGAAACACAGTGTAAAAATATTTTATGTTTAAATTAGATGTTCTGTTTTATGTTTTCTTTTGACGGGGTTTATAGTGTGAAGGTACAAATTGGAAGTCTGTCTGGCTGTCTGTGTTTATTTTAAAAAATTACACGACGAATTTAATTGAAGTTCATTTGTGGAGATTCTGTGCCAAAATTATCAAGCGAATTACTTTGTTTAATATTGACACAGTGTGCCTATTATTTTTGCACGCAGCTTCAAAACTAATTTATTTCCAAGATTATGATAACGAACAGCGATCTTCTTTTAACTGGGAGGAAAGCATCTATAATCATTTGTGTCTAATAAAAGCGTGGGGACAATTACGAGTACCGAGTCGTAAAATGCGTGGAAGGTGCCAACTTTATATTCTTGCAAAGTGTCTAGCTTTTACACATAAACAAGTCTGTATTGTGAAATGTCAAATCTATATAAATTGTGTAGCACGAAGCAGCCTATCGGTAACAGTTATCATATATGTATGTACATATAGACGCCGTCTCCGATTTAATGTTTGCTAGGCAGCAATATTACTACCTTAAGAATATCATCCCACCCGTGAAGATTAGCATAACCGTGTACACTGCAACAGGTGTAATATGAATACATTATTGTAACAGAACTTGTATTTTAAGAATTATATGTTAATTTCGTTTTGCCACATATAGTGTAGAATTATAAAATTGTTATAAATTATGGAAAATGCGGTAGGGAAATTCCATTTTTAATTTAAAGGTACAGAGGCGACTGAGGAAAATTATGAAAATGTCTTAGTCTTTGAACAAGGTCTCGGAGCTGGCATTTGATCCAAATTTGTTCCCAGCAAAAAGCTGTGGTTCTGACCACAACGCCGCAAATTCTGTTAGTAAATTATTTTCTGCACTTGTGGTTACAGTCGGCAATACATGCCAAATTATATGCATAAACTAGCTTATTAATTATTACTTCCAGATCTTCCTCACGACAACTTAGTTTTATCCACCACAAATCCCACGTCAGAAGAGGGGATCCACACGACGGGACGTTTGTGAGCTAGAACACAAGCCTCGTGCTGTAGAGCCCTGAGTTACAAAAATGCAGCATTTATATTAGGACTGGTATTTCTGTGCGCCTTAGATCCTTGCACTTGAAGAGCCTTCAGAAATTACGTGTGGCCTGTGTGACATATCTGTGCTACTGCCAAGCTTTATTCTGCGTGAAGACAGGAGGTCTGAAACAGATGCGACGTCACATACACAAGCACAAATCTAAAATCTATTTTGCTCTGAAATTTAGACTACTTGCTACATTCAATTACACTACTTTTATTGCTCGTGCTTTTCCTTTATGCTCCATATATCGAATATTTATGGTTAAAAGTGCAGTAAAACTGTTTATTCTCTGGAGGTGTTTGCTACCTTAAGTTATAATGTTTTTATTTGTCACGTTTTCCTTTATACTTTTCTCATAGTAGACGTTTTAAAATTTAAATTTATGACTAATAAAATGTAGTAACACTATTTAAATAAGTGCTGTTGTTGTACCCCACCCATCATACACTGCCTATTTAAAATCAATGTCATCTTCACAGTAGACACGCTCGCCAATCGTAGGTAGTATGGTGTTAAAACACCCCAACACTGAGATCGTGACCTTGGCTTTCGTCTGAAATCTGTAAACCTGCGTCTGATTTTTATATTGTTTGTGATTGCTTGATTTTTGGGTTACGTAATGAGTTCTGTCAATTTCAAAGGGTATGTGTCTGTACAGTCAAAAGTGATAACTTCTTTTCGGGCCACCAGCTCAGTCAGTTCCGAACAGAAGTCGAACACTCCGAATTGAATTAGCTTTGTGTCCGAGAGTAATTTTTCATGAAAAATTCAGTCTTCTAGCTTCAAATGTGAGGCTGTCTGTAAATTATAAATTTAATATGTACTGCAGACAAAGAGCCATGGTCTATTTAAGGCAGTATGTCATTATTTGCTTGGACGGACTGAGAAAGGTCACGGAAATATCAGTGAAGATATCCGTTCTGTGATCAGAGATAACTTGAATATCTAGAATCGAAAGAGGATTTTTAGCTGTTCACTCTGAAGTCAAAATGCAGAACTTATTTTTCACAAATGTGCGTTGAAACATATATAAACTGTAGTAACTTCAGACGTATTGTAGCATTTATTTCACTGTTTGCAGGATGGAGAGAAGAGGTTCAGAAGAATGACTGCAAGACTGAAGAGGCGTAAGGTAAGTATCTGAATTCTTAAAATTTAAAACATTTCTTATTACGTTTGTGCCTAAAAGTGATATTGGAGACAGAGTAATGGAGGTTTCCTGCGATATTTTTGTGAAGGACCCCGCAGCAGATGCTACGGACGCACCGCAGCCTTAATGCTTATTGTACAACCCTGTGATGAAGATGAAGAGAAAGATGATCAGTTTTTTTTTTTACTTTTCCAAGTAATGGAGCGCCGGTGGAATGAAATTGACAGGGGAAAACCGAAGTACTCGTGGAAAAAAAACCTGTCCCAGTACCACTTTGTCCACCACAAATTGCACATGGACTGACCGGGGATCGAAACCCGAACTCCGCGGTGTGAGGCCGGCGACTAACCGCCTGAGCCATGGCACGGCCTTTTTCTGCGATATTACGAGCTACATGAAAGGGAGAACCTCATAAAAATAACCACACCCAGTGCAACGAGTTTCCAAATAGTCCACGTACGCGCGATGTTAAACATTTAATTTACTATAATCCCACCGAGTAATTATTTAATACAACGTGTTTTTAATCATTAACTATCATGCACAAAGTGGTACCCCAAATTTGTGGGAATGTGTTTAATGAACAGTGATTAGCTGTTCAGGTATACTGTTATCATTGAGTCGTATATGAAGCTTTTCTTTCATAATAAACCTTATGTGTGAATATACAAATATAAACACAGAGTAGTGATGTCGATTAATTTAGTACTTGCTAAAGTTTGCAGTGCGTATTTAATTTTAGGCTCAGGTCTTAGTTGGAATGAAATGACCGGTTATCCTGCCAATAATGATAAGAAATAATAAGTGCGAACGGAGTAGTTTGATATTAATTGTAGAAGTGGGAATATGCCACCTGTGTTTTTAACTGCATATTGGTTGAGTTAGCTACTTTAAGATACCGAACTCGCTTTGCCTCAAGGACATCACGAGAAAGGAGATTTTAATACTGAAAAGAGTAAAATAAAACACTGCCTCATGCCTCGGGGAAGAAATTTGATGAATACTGGAATTGAAAGATACTAAAACCGATCTGTGTGTTATGTAGTATTAGAGTTTAAAGTAGTGATAAGTTCAAGACAATAAGAAAGGGGAGAAGGGACATGCTTCACACGCAAGGACGATGTACCTGGTTGGGTAATTATTAGTGTACAAGAGAGAGAAGGGTGCGCGTTGCTGATAATATGGAATAAAAATATCGATATGTGGCATGAAGGACGTAAGAACCAGGAGAAGGAAGCGAATGTGGGAAGAGGAGAATATATCAGACTGCTCGGCAGCTTTATTGCACAAATTACGCATTTGCATGCAATTTGGAATTTGTTATCAGCATGAAAATATGTTGGGTGAAATTAATCTTGACTCATATCGGTTCAGTGTTACCTCTGCTTTAAATTAGTCTCTTATCGAAATTGCCCATTTTACCGCAAGGCTGAATGTGCAAAAATTTGTTGCTGCTTAATAGTACTTACGTGACTGAATTTTACAATTTTAAGTTGCAAGACTTTTCCGATATGGGGAATATCCGGGAAGCAAAGATACAAATAATTTGTATGTATACATGCAGTGTGAAATGCCTGGAATAACGTGAGGTGTAACCGTACACGTGTGTCTGTAATAATTAAACATCATGCCCAATATAATAGCTTTTATTTTAACCAACATATGCACTACACTATATACACATATACACTAAAGGTGTAGTGCATGTGTTGGTTAAAATAAAAGCTATTATATAAGACAGAATGCACGGTGAATATAATGTGAAATCATGCCCACTTAAGTGTATAAAATATCAACAGGAGAAATAGGTAGACAGACTTTATGTTCAACTACTGTCAAAATCAATGTTGTGTTTAGCGGTCTGTTTCTATAGCTGTAATTTTGTTTTCAATTAAAACGTATTAAATTCCCCTTCTTCTGATGCTCATACCGAAACTGACCAAGAATGTCTGTGTAGTGTTAACGCTGGTGCCTTGTACTGTGGAAGTGCCAGGTTTATATCTCGATCTGGATACCGGCTGTCCTAGCGGAGATTTACCTCGATCTTTTTCAGTCCTTGCAGGCAAACATCAGGATTCTACATCGACTGGGTCCAAACTCATTCCTTCCAAATCCTTTACAATTCATCATTCACCAGTCGTGCTATGTTTGATGCTGAGCTAGTGAGAGCGTCGTATTGTAGATCACACAGTATATAACTGTGATTATGTGCGTTATTACTACAAATATCTAGGGACTTTGTAGATTTTTAACTTTTTTTTATATTTCAACTGAGTTATACTGTGAAGGTTTACTTTCTCGACAAAGTTATAATTACGTTTGCTTTCACTTCCAACGAACTAACTTGGAGAAAATTCCTTGTGTAATATTTCGTAAGATGATGTTTTCGTTTACAGCACCCTTTGAATATAAAACCATTTATCTTGCTAGGACTTTGAAGCAATGGGCTCGTCATTAAATTAAAGAGCAGTTAATAAATCTCTTTTCTTTTTCTAAAGTAGCCTACTACCATTTCTTTGTAACACGATGAGTGTGGATTGAATCGATAACATGAAATATGTATTTTTTATATGAAGGATTTTCGGATGATTTATTTCTGTATGAATCTTTCACAGGGCAAATGAAATGCGTTTTAATAGAAGTATGGAACTCACATGAAGGTCTGAATAAATTAATTTTTTACTGTTTTAATTGGCTTGGGCGTTGGTTCTATATGATAAAAATTCTTTTTCAGTGACTGGGACAATAAGGAAGAACTTATAAATCTCTGTTAATGTAATGGATTCTATTAGTGGATTTGTACTAATGTATTGAATAAGAATGATCAATCTGGAAGTCCTATTTGAAAGTCGTAAGTTACATATGAACCCTATTTACGATGTGACGTAATTACAAACACTATCCTTTCTCCGCCTCTTAAGGTAGAATTATTAGGTTATTAAGACGATTCATGTGTTCTTTCTCTCGTTTGAATTCATGCAATAAATTTGGTTTCTTCAGGAAGTGCTGTTGTGTGAAGAAACCAACCGCAAAAGAGTTAGGAATTATAATCCCAGATTTACAGATTGGCTCTTTTTGTAATGCCTTATTCTTCTGCTGTTTGGGGTATTTATTTCTAAAGACATTTGACATTAAGTTTTTATTAGTACATGCGATGTACATTAATCCTTCAAAAAGCAAAGTGGCAACTGTGTGTACAACTTCCATTAACATTCAGAATCTCTGCATTTTGCGCAAAAAGTGTGTTTATTGGGTGTAGCATTTTCACTAGGCGTTTGGATCCTGAAATACAGGCACAAAATTTTTAAATACGTAGATTTTTCTCAAAGTAGTACCCTTCTTTCATCACATTTTTATGATACTACGTTACTTCTATGTTCATGTAGCATAGTTTCTCTTGAGACTATGCTAGACCTTCAATGGGTTAATTTGTTAACCGAATCGAAAATTCATTACAGTGTTTACAAGAACCAGTCACTTGTTACTGTACTGAGTTAGCTGAAAGGAATACACGCAGTGACCAAAATTTAATATTCTCCTTCATATTTTCCTCTCGTTTACACGCTTTAGAATTATCGATTGAAGTTCTGTAAATTTTTCTTTAATTTAACGCTCTAAGATATGGTAAAGAATACTACAAGTTATGAATTGCGTCATAACATTTCTCTGTCCTCCCATTACTTTCTCCCCCTTAACATCAATTATTCTCCTCAGTTCTGTGTCCTTAAAAACAGTCTATAATTCCGTGAGGAAGAAAGTCAAGTGTCACTTCCATATGTAGAATAATAATTTTGTATTTTATATGTAAACATATTTTATTATTTAAATTAATAACATTTAAGCCTGTTTCCAATTTGATGGGTAATTAAACCTTTTAAAAAACTACATTTTTTCTGCATAACATAATGTGGTTTCGAGGGCAAAAATTCGGACAAACTGTCTCGCAGAGAACAGCACATCTGATCCTTTGGCTGGGGGTGGCGAGAGTAGATACAATGGGCCCGTTTTGTCCTGCTTTTCGAAAATAAGGAGTCATCACACTAGCAAATCTGTGGCTGTACGCTTCAAGGTGTATGTGAGGAGTAGAGGTATCGCTCCACTCATTCTTATCCTTAGCATTAAGTATAGGTCAGTGGTCAAAGTTACACTCCGGCCGCTTTACCCCGGCGAAATATCCCCCGGGCCCATTCAATAGAAGACTGTTTGGGACGCAGAGCCGGGGTGGACATTTTGAAGAAGACAAATAATCTCGTGCCCTTGACGGGAGTCAAGCCACAGTTTCTCGGTTGTCGAGATTGTAGCCTAGTCACTACACCGACTACGCTATTCGACTCTTATTGTTATTTTATTACCTTACACTATAATACACGGTATTCTGTCTATAGTCCAGGGTCAAAATGTGCCCGTAGGGCTCATCACGTAATAGCTTCCTGAGCAGCACACACATGAGACAGTAAAAAGAAACGCCACGTCATTATCTTCCTCAAGGCGTATACTCTTCCCAGAATGGCCGCCATTTGTAAATCTGTACTGCGTGGTTTCTGTGGATGGCTTCTGAATACTTCCGAAACGATCTTGATAGGCGTCCAGTCTCACCCATCTGTCACTGTCGCACTGCACATGCGCTGTACTTCAGTCAGTAAATCTTCATGTTCCGGTATTTTTGGCGTCTTTCTTCGGCATAGACAGACAATCGGCTAAAGTGTTCCTCTTCTACCTAAAGTTTTGGTGTCACTTTGTTGTTGTTTTTGTTGCTGTTGTTGTTAGTGTTGTTGTGTTGTTCTTGTAAATGGTCTTGTGACACATTCTGCACATCAGTAATTATATTATTATTATATTATTATTATATTATTGTATTAATTCTATGTCGTAAGCTGTAACTTTGCCAAGCACGCTGTTGCACGAATTGAACTGAATTATTATTCGAAATTAATATTAATGCCTGTCGATATTTTGTTTTAGAATTTGTAATAACATACTTACGTTACAACTTTTCCATCCCTATCATACATACATACATACATACATACACACACCCATAACACTACATACATACATACATACATACAAATACATACATACATACAATACATACATACATACATACATACATACATACATACATTGTATAGCTCCAAAACCTGTCATAAGGCAGCCGGATAAGTAACAAATCATAGTGCAATACACAAAGACAAAGCAAGACAAACAACAACACACACAAAATCGTAAACCTACAAAAATGCCTATCCCAATCGGTTCACTTGAATGGAAATTGTTTTCTTTTCTTGCTAATAATAAATAAGATAATGCTTGCTGTGTCTATACAGATGAGTAGGAAATTGCGTGTGCATTGTAATGATGTGAATAAAAAGTAACGCATTATAAAGACCTCGGAATTCGACACAACTAGCTTTACAAACTTTATTGCAATTGGAATTCAACTTTCTTTAGCACCGAATCCAAGTTTTGCCTTATATTGACGCACACAGACTTGAATGTGACGTAAATATATCACTGCAGGTTTCTCCAAATTTCATTTATCACTAGTCAACCACCTTTCCTCTTATAACAGCATATTAATAATCGTAACTCTGTTATCTCTGATTAGTTCTTAATGTCGATATTATTTGCATTAATTAATTACGAGCCATGTCTCAAGACACAAAGAAAACGAATTGTGTTACCCATAGTTAATATTTAAATTTAGGAATCTAAATTGATGGTGATTTTACACTCCTGTAAGCACCTGTTCAGAAGATAACACATATTAATTGCTACGAACGAACTAAATGTGTGTTAAAATTGATATAAATTAAACATTGATTAACAAGACGTTCACGGCGTTGTTACTTACTGAATACTTAAGACGAGATTATCCGTAAGTAAAGGTTTCGAATGTGAACGATGTACGTGCCTGTAATGAGTTATTGTTGTTAATGTAGATAGGTCAACGGAATACATAGGAGTTTTTGTTATGTGGTAGTCCTCTTTCAGTCTATAAATCAACTGCCATATATTGAACCAGCTTCAAAATTCAAAGCCACCATTTAGATGTTTCTCTCCGCCCAAAATCTAACACGCCACAACCAATATTAAAAGGAAAAAAGAATACCGAGATTTTGTTGAAAATAATAGCAGTATCAGAACTAACAGTGTAGTGTACAGAGTGTTTGTAACAGACATGTCATCTTGTAACCGTTTTACTAATTACGTGTTACAATGTGCTATTACAGACGTTATGTTTGTCGTCGAAACTATGTGTTCAGCAACGGCCAGTTCAAAATAAGGGCTGCAGAAACAAACACTAAACATCCGTTAATAATGATAAAGATGATAATAATATTTTGGCCACCATATTAGAATATTTTGGAGGTTTGCCACTTGAGCCGGGATAGTGAAGTTGGTATAGTGACTACGGGATGGACGACAGAGCAATCATGGTTCGCTTTAGGGCTGAGACAAGAGATTTCTCTCTCCTTCAAAGAGTCCAGACCGGTGCTGGGGCCAGCCCAGCATTCTAGTCAGTGGGTACCCAGATCTCTTTCCTGGGGTAAAGCTGCCGGGGCGTGAAGCTTTCCACTCAACTCCATCTGTTGCCGAGGTTAATAATGATTGGAACAATGTTTGCACTCCACATATACCTCCATGGCCTGAACAGGGACAACTGTGTGTTTGTTTTACTTAGCACATAATTTATTCGGTTTTTTTATGGAAACATGGAGAGGAGGTCCTTCCGTTCGGAGAGTGTAATTACGATGATATTAAGGTGGAATGCATTCGTGGAGGAAAGCGTGTATAAAGGTTTGGTAGATGGAGAATACTGTGAAGTGCGTTTAATGCATTCTTATAAAAGAAATTTTTGTAGGCTGGATCTCCTTATAGGTTTAATACTCAGTAAATAAATAAGTGGTAGAGAATATTACTTGGTACGACAATATGTAGGTATTAATCACATACACATACACATGTGTATTTGTACCATGCCACATGTTTCGGCTCTTTACCGTGCCATCGTCAGGCTAATATAAATTGTATTATTCGCTGCTGGCGTACTTTTTCCTAATACAATTTCTGTCTTACGATAGCTCAGTAAAGGGCCGAAACGTAATCTAAATACAAAGATTTTAATGAATTAAAAAAGTACTGCGGACTGAGGGACTGAGATTTATTGCCATTTATTTATTGAAGAATAATATCAGTTACGTAGATTGATCACGACACAGAATATCAGAAGGGAAAATGTGGCTTTACAACGGCGCCGTCACTGGAAGTGCGTAATGTTGCACTGACTGTAGCCACATTACGCACAAGATGAAGTTTAGAATAGATAATGTTAGTAACGCAGAGTTTAACACAGGACGGACTTTTTGGTAAATTGTGAAAGAATTGGAGTCTGCTGTGCCACCGATTTGTTGGCGCTTTGTACATTTCCTTTCCTTTTCTGGGTTCGACGCCGGTTGCCCGTTCAGCCAGAAAAGGAAACGTGAATGATAACTAAGCACCTCGTCGCAAGGAATGCAGTACTCTAAGAAATAACTTGTACTCCACACAAAATAATACTAGAGCGCCAAAATTAAGAAACTTGAGATGGACTGGACGTGTAGCACGCACGAGAAAGATGAGAAACATTTTCAACATATTTCGGAAATCTGAGACGCAGAAACCACTTAAGAAGGCTATGTTCAAGTGGATGTTAAAGAAACAGTGACGATGTGAACGGGATTCATCTGGCACAAGAGAAGAATCTGTGGTTGGTTAATATGAACATTTTAATAAAATATGGGATTCCGTACAGCGCGGGTGGTTTATTGAGTCGCCGGTAGACAGTTATTGAGTTACTGTTTTAGTTCGTTGTTACCTTGTTAGTTAGTTAGCTAGTTAGAGAGTTAGTTATTTAGAAATTTAATTATCTAATTAAGTAAGCTAGTTAATAAGTTATCAGTTATCTGGCTAGATAGCTACTTTGAATTATTAAAATCGGCAAACCTCTAACGTGAAATTAAAAATGTTGGCCCTCTAACATGCGATGAAGGCACGCTAGATGGCAGTGGGTGGTCAAAGCCACACCGCGGCCACTTTCCCCTGGGACAGACCCGGTAACCCAGTGTGCAGGACTCTTGTGTGGACACCAGGGCCATTCTGAGCGGGTTTGAAAAACCTCTTCCCCACTGGGGTTCGAGCCCCTAACCGTCCAGCCCGTAGCAGCCGTTATACCAACGACGCTATCTGGGTCCAACGATATGATATATGTAGTTGTACTTTACAAACATGGAATAAAATGCCGTCTGTATACCTGTAAATTATTGGTCGGTTAGACGCTCGCATTTTGATCCATATTCACACACAGAATTCCACTGCATTGAATGGGTATAATGAAATTTTCCTAGAACAGCTTCTCACAAAATACGTCTGATTCCTGTATAATTTATTGATCATATTTCTTGCTTCCTTCCGAGAGCGCAAGCTGTAAACCTTAGGGAAAGGAGGTATATCCAAGAAAACTTACTGCACCTGTCAATTCAAATGACAATACCACTGTAAATCGGAAGGGTACTAAAATTTACAACACACAATTTATGTGCCTAAACATACAGTATATAACCATAATGACACACTTAATTTTTTCCCCTCACTATGATAATATCTTTCATTCATCCGTTGACCGACATTTTGGAAAGTACAGAAAGAGAAATTTTCAACCCCTGTAGCAATTTAAAACTGTTTTACTTCGACCTTCCCACATACTTCACTGCAGTATAACCCTATCTTTAACAATCTGGACTCAGAAGGGATCATTTAGGAATACATAAGGGCCTTGATAAATCTTCGTTCAAAATGCACTCAGAAATAGGAAGAAAGTTTCTGGTGCCTGTTGTAAGGTATAGTGAAGTATTCTCTCACCCTTTCTTTTTTTAAGAAATATGATTTTTATCTTCATGCCTTTTTTTCTGAAGGCTGTTCATTCGTCTTCCTTTTCAACACCACATTTAAAATATTCTGTGAAGAGATTTAGAGACTACTGACACAAAGGCTGCACAGGACGATCGGAGGGGCAATCTACGGACAAGCGGGTGGCTAGAGGTTCAGATTAGAATCAATAGCAACAAGCAGCAAGAGGACTTCTTAGTTTTTATTCCTTACTGACTGACGTCGGTTCAACCGCCGCCAAGACTTTCCCACATGAAATTAAAATAACGAACATCACTCGGTAATGTCTGACCTTAATAGTTGTTCATCTTATTAGCAGTGACCAGAAGAGAATGAAGCAGAGTAGCAGTTACCTTACACAAAATGAAAACAGAAGTACTCCAATTCTGCTTATGGACGGAATCTTGCCTTTCGACAATAAGTCTAACTGGGGGGTCAAATTCAAATTACGCATGTATCCAAGAATGTTTTCAAGAGTAAAAGTAAGGTTGTCTCTGTGCTTGTCATGAACAAGTTTAATAAACCCGGAAAACTGAAACCCTGGACCGCATTGGCCTGTAGCGCCATACGTAAGCAGTGTACTATTTAGCTGCCTGTAATCATTTCGTGATGACTAAACAGCACTCAGTGAGCCGGTGAAGCATCATTACGGTGGTAATTACGGTAAATATTAATGCATTGCTACTACAATTATTTCAGTGGTACAGCTGTTTGTACAGGTGACATTATCATTAAGCCAGAGGCGCTGCTTCGTCTGCACGCTACTCTGGTTACATTCCATAACAAGTTAACGTTAAAGTAAAACCACCTTGACAATAAGTGTCTGGCAGGTATTTCTTTACAGGCAGCCTCATTAGACGTACTTTTATCAGCAAGTCACCGTTACACACGTAATTCGGGATTGACTTTTTAACCCTTCGTCCTTGAAATTAATGTAACACTGCGTGTCAATCGCTAAGACCAAACAGTTAGTGTTGTTTAGAGAAATAACTGGTGTTTTTCTCCTGATAATCTTACGAAACAAGTATGTTCTGTGCTTACAATGTACAGTTTGTTTGGTTAAAGCGGATAGTACATGGGCACTGTAAATATTAATGTACCTTGAATTGTTAACTTGCATTTTATAAAGGGTGGGTTATGCGGTGAGGTTAAGTAGGGAAAGGCTTTACTTTTACAATAATTGCGTAGTACATTGAATGTAATTATTATTATATTTTAACTTTGCATGATTATACAGAGAATTGTAAGAACTGAATTCAAATAAATTATTATTAATGTTATCACTATTATATCTAGAGCAAAGAAAAATCATAACTTAATCAGTACAAGTGAAGAATAAAATATAAAAAAAATCTTTGTGCAACAAATAGAGGAGTAAGATTGTGGCACTCTGTAATACAGTACCTTTGTTAGGAATGAGATCTTACTGCATAGACACACGACATCTATTTTTATACTTACAAAGCTTTAGATTTTAAATTTTTTTACCTTCAAATTGGCCTGATGATGATGATGATGATGATGTGATGATGATTCAACATCAAAACGTATAGCTTAAGTGCTTGTCACATTATTTTATCAATTATAAAGTTGTGTTGACGGTGTTAAAACAAGTTTATGCAGAAGCATACGACTATCCAACCCTTGTGACTGAAAATGAATCTTCGAATTTCTTAAAAGGTCGGGAATTTCTTGAGTAGCTGAGAAACTGTTAGCTTGTCGGAAAGGACTCTATTCCCTAGACGTCGTTAATTTTAATTGGATCGCCGCTTGTAAGTAGGATTGTTCCTTAAATACGTTCTTCGCGAATGAAGAGTCAGATACTTTGAGGCTTTCCGCGACTGTTCCGAAACATTTCGTATATGAGGACCCCTTCTTAATTTAAAAAAAAATTCGCGAATCACCCCACAAACTAATAGTGTATTTTAAGCCCTGTTAATACACGGGGACAGAAAAATATTATGACACTAGGAACCGTTGTGAAATAATTAAAATTCATAAAATACGTAATGACTGACAACCATTATGAAACCAGGAAACGTAAAATAACTAAAATGTTACTCGTCACACAAAGTAGTAACTGAGGATAAGGGAAGAAGCCAAACGCTGGTTGGTGAAGCAAGACTTCCTGCGAAGCTATGTGAATTCGCCGAGCGCTTGAAATAACCCCGCGTTCCAATGGGGGTCTTGGTCCCAAAAGTTGGGAACCCGTGGCCTCCCCTGTGTGCAGACTAGGACCACTGTCGCATACCATAAATTCCCTATCGACAGTTACAGACCACGAAATCGGGCCTTCAAAACAGGGCAACGATCCGTACATCAGTGAAGTATGCCGGTGCCCCACTTAAGGTCTTGTTGCTCGCTTAGATACAACTGCCTAAAGTTTAAGTGTACTTTCAGTCAGAATTCTCAGGTGGTGTTTACATTAGTAATACATAAGTGCTGTAAAATATGGATTAGATTTATTATTTAAATACGTGGAATTTATATTCCTATTTTATAAAATAGGAATTGTTTTACAACTCCTTATTCGAATATTAAAAAAAATCTACGGAAGGTTTAATGCCTAAATGGAGGAGTCTGTTTACGGTCTTATGCAAAACATGTTATACTTTTTCATGAGTATGGCTGAAAGTTATAGTTTTGTTATAAATTCTTAGTAGAAGTCTCCAATATTAATTTTAAACAAAATATACGGAACATTTTATGTGTATAACGAAAAGTCCACTTCTGGCCTCGGTGTAAACTACTCTTTAACATATATCAATACTCAGAAGGTTAGTTGCCAGTATCAAACCGCGAAGCCACAGATTCGATTCCAGACCTGTCCATGTGGGTTTCATGGTGGGAAAAGTGGCTTTGGGACAGGTTTTTCTCCGAGTACTCCGGTTTTCTACTCTGAGTATCATTCCCAAACTGCTCCATACACATTCATTTATCTATCACCAACACTGTACGGTCTTAGCAACTTAGTCTTTTAATAACACACTTAGATCAATATTTCTGAGACACATGTATTCGGATTAACTTTTTTGTGCAATCCGTTACGAAATTTCAACCAAGCAGTAAAACAGTTTATTAGAAAGGATGTATGTAAAGTCCATTAATAATCTTTGTAACCCAGTATGGTTTAAAACTGAAGCTGTCCGGCAGTGCTTAGTTACAGTATCAGTGTCGAATTTATAAGTAATCTGCCCATCGGTTTAAGTGCTGGTAATGGGTCACACACGGAGATACACGACCTCCATACGTGGCGTTCCTTTTTTACCTGTAAGGAACATCTAACACTTCTTGTGGACGTAATGACCAAGTATAGATTAACATTCGTTTGTGCATTGGCTCTGTATTTCTTGTAGTATAGGTCTATTATTTGCCGATCTCAGTGGCCGGGCGGTCTAAAGCGTGAGTCTGCGGCCGTTCGCTTGCTGGGATTGCGGGTCCGAATCCCGCCGGAGGCATTGATGTCTGTCTCTTTTGAGTGTTATGTGTTATCAGGTAGAGGTCACCGCGTCGGGCTGATCACTGGTCCAGAGGAGTCCTGCCGAGTGTGGTGTATCTGAATGTGATTGTGAAGCCTCGATAATGAAGAGGCCCTGGCCCACTAGGGGCTGTTGCTCCATTGGAGAAAAAAAATTGGCCTATTATTTAACGATGTCGTACCTGATGTAAAATACAGGGAATATTGAGTTGGGGTTCACAATATGGACAGGTATTCTATGAAGATGATTTAACAGCGTATTTTACGTAGCGTCGAAAAAATGTGAATAGAATTACGAATAATCATGAAGTTGAAATCCACTGAACGTGGTTCATCTTATTTGTAGCTGGACGACTGAGTTTCGAATCTTTGTAAAGAAAAATATTTGTATATTTTTCGTCGCTTCTGCACCAACTCTGGGTTTCATCCTGATTACTGTCCAATAAATAAAGGAGGCTGTGGCCGCAGTGTTAAAGCGTCCGATTCATGTATTTGGCTGCTGACGCACAGGCTTAATATGCATACCTTTGCTTCTCCATACTCCTTCATGGCGCCTTGTTTAATTAAGCATAAGGATAACTTTGCTTTTAGTAACCCGTCTTTCGACAGGATAGACGCGACAAACCTGTCAGAATGTCCTACATCTCGGCCGGGTTTTAACTGTGTACTTTCCGGATACAAGTCATACAGCGTTACAAATACACCGAACTGCCGAGGCTATATGTCTGATATAGACGGCATTAACTGATTCGTGCCTTTGTATAAGTTTTTATTTTGGATACCCCTCAATCCACCCTTCCCATGGAACAAAACCAGAAGTTCGGGAAAATATCACTATTCAGAACATACCAAAACTATTTATATGGTGTATTTATTACAACAGATACGACTGCATGGAGACTGACATATGAATACCAACGCTGCAAAGGAGCTCGCTGCCTCCATCTTCAGGGTAGACCAACCCTGAAGATGGAGGCAGCGAGCCCATCATAAAGTTGTTATTTATACCAGTCTTCATGGTGTTCATATCCCAGGAGACTGGCGTCTTCGTTTATCCTTTTTGTCTTTTAGATGCTTGGTGACTTTCTTTTTGTTATTGGTGATGGTTTATGGCGACTATGCTGAATGTAAGCCGATCCCAGTAGCCACGCGGTCTAAGGCGTGGGTATAAGGCCGCTCGCTTACCGGGATTGTGGGTTCGAATCCCGCCTAGGTCATAGTGTCTGTCTCTTGTGAGTGTTGTGTGTTGTCAGGTAGAGGTCTCTGCGACGGGCTGGTCCCTCGTCCACAGGAGTCCTACCGACTGTGGTGTGTCTAAAAAGTGTGATCGTGAAGCCTCGAAAAATGAGGCGGCCTAGGCCCCCAAGGGGCTGTCGAGCCATTTGGGGGGGGGGGGGGGAAACAAAAATGCTGAATATAAAGATGAGTACTGAGTAATGTGTAAGGAATGGAGACTAACTCACTAAATAAATGAGTAACTCCATGGAGTAGAGTCCTGCCACTACTCAAGAAATTTCCCGCATTTTATGGAACTCGAAAGTTCATTACCACTTTCACCGGGGCCTACCACCTGCTCTTATCCTGAGCCAGATAAATCCACTTCACGGTCTTCCTTCCTGTTTCCTTAAGATTCATTTTATTTATGTCCTCCCATCTACGCCTTTGTCTTAAAAATAGCCTTTTTCCTTCATATTTCCCAACAAAATTCCTGTAAGTATTTCTCTTCTCCCCCATGCGTTGTACATGTCACACACATCTTATTCTCCTTGATTTGGTCACCCAAAGAATGAAGGAATGGAGACTCGGATGGAAATATGAAGAACTGACCATGACTGAATATAGGGCATTGCAATGTAAAATGCTTGATTGAGCTGCGTCCAATTTGGGAAACGTTAGTTAGAAGAGCCGATATTCGTGTGGGAATCGAAGCGGTAGTATCCTGCGCATGGGTATGTAACATGATATGTGGGGTGTGACATCATTCTGTAAGCAATGACTACAGAACTTCTGCTTGCTGTGTTGTGACCGTGGCTTTGTATGTGAGAACCGTACACACGCACTGCGGACCCATCGCAACTAACGACTGATATCATGCTGCTACGTTAAGGGACGGTAGAAAGAATGTTCTTTAACAGAGAGTCCAGTTGATAGAAGCAGCTGCAACTTCCATACAGAAAGAGAAGAGCTAAATGGGATAGAATGGGAAGACGAATAAGAGAGAGAAGGGAAGATGGCCCGGTGTGTTTTGATCCTCTCCCTGCCCCCGCCACACCTTCCTAGAATCCCACGAACTTACAACTCAACCCCCCTCGGGGGTATATTTTATAATACCCCACTCCAGTCGGTACACCCTCCACCGAAGTTACCTCATGTTTTTAAAATCACCATTGTAAAGGTCACGTCCAAATGTGATAACATATGTGGATAGAAGTGAATGTAGTCCTGAAGTACGGAGGACTGAAATATTGTTGCGAATTCGTGTTTCAGATAGTTACATTAAATTTATTCTTTTTTTTTTTTAGTCGTCCTCTTCTACCTACTCCGGTTTTCCCGTTTCAGTGTCGAGGTTTGTAATTGCTTTTGATCACACTGAGAGACACACCACAGTCGGTAGGACTCCTCTGGACAAGGGATCGGCTCGTCGCAGAGGCCTCTATCTGACAACAACACACAACACTCACAAGAGACAAACATCCATGCCCCCGGTGGGATTCGAACCCACGATCCTAGCAAGCGAGCGGCCGAAGACCCACGCCTTAGACCGCACGGCCACTGGGATCGGCTAAATTTATTCTTGATACCTTAATTTAGTGTACTGTTCAGACTAATTATGAACAGTGATGTTGGCTTCCAGTTTATAGCGTTGTTAACCCACGTTTTGTTTCTAAAACCAAAGCTTGGAAGTCGTATTTTAATTTAAAACAATAATACGAGAAGATATATCAAGCTAAAATTATGGTGTAGCCTTTTTAATTATTAATTTCCTGTTTCACTCGATTTCCTCATACTGTATTGGTTTGAACGAGTGACAAAACAACTTATATGTGTTCATAGCACACTTCAGAAAGTAGATCAGAAATACTTGGAAAGTTTTAAAATGTGGTACTGGGAAAGAATGGAGAAGATCAGTCGGACCGATCGTAGGAAAAATGAAGAAGTATTACATAGAGTCAAGGAGTAATGGAATATTCTACATGCAATAAAGGAAGAAAGTCCAATTGAATTGGTCACATCTTGCGTAGGGACTGCCTGCTAAAACACATCATTGAAGATAAGATAGGAGAAAAGATAGAAGGGACGGGAAGACGAGGAAGAAGACGTAAGCAGCTACTGGTTGACCTTAGGGAAACGACGAGGTACTGGAGATTGAAAGCGGAAGCACTAGATCGCACTCTGTGGAGAAATCGCTTTGGAAGGGATTGTGGACCTGTCGCAAGACGGATTACGGAGTCAATGAATGTTCATTGCGAGCGGTTTGTGACTAATGAAACGTAGGCCTATATGTTACTCAGTGACGAAGGACGTTTTGACTTGTATCTGGCAGATGGTTTTAATCGTCGGGAGGCCTCGACATGTAGATACATACTTTCACCTGTACTCCATGGCTGAATAACTCGTGTTATTCTCCTGCGAGCTGATTTAGTGTGCTTGTTTATGTGTTTATTTTGTCGCGTTTTTGCTAAATTATTGCTGACGCCTTTCCGCTTTTCTGCTTGTAATCTACGTCTGAATTAAGAATTATACAACACCAGCATTAATCCTTGCATATAGAAATAAGAACTGAGCAATTTGATTGTTGTGTGAGGAGCTCCTTTATACCTAGCGTTCATTTACGAAATAAATAGTAACAATCTAACCCTCTGAAGACTGGAAATCTTCTAAGTAAAATAATAAGTAGATCCGAGCAGAATCCGCAAAACTGCTTTCCTAGTGCACAAAATTTTAGTCCCGCGTGTCTGTTAGCATCTGTTTATATTTTTGTTTCTCTTTACTTTTCTGAAGAACTAATTACTTCAGTAAAGATTCTGTATGCGTTAAATTGGTTGGGTACAGCTCGTCGCCATATTTGAAATTGTTGTAAGCATTTCATAATATCTAGTTATGTTTATGATATATCTTCATACCACATTTCACACACTTATCTCCAATGGTTCGTTCGTTTTCTCCATCAAAATGAAAGCACTAGAAAAATTTTTGCATTCCGTCATTTTATTTTATTTTATTTTAAATTTTACAAAAATGTTATCCTAACAAAACTTGTATAAAGTTGATTTCAGGCTTCCGCCGCGATGTTGATGAAATCTGCGGTCTTCTGGGTTATTACGCGGCGTCGTGTGGTAATTGTTTACCGACGTTTCGGGACAACGTATCGGTCCCATCCTCACGGGTCAATTAATATATAACTACTGTTTACATAGACGTTATACATGCAAAAGAGTCCAGAATACTTCGATAAATTAAATACAAAACACATGTAAATATTTAGTATTTCTTGATGTAACTACATTCGTACACAACCATTTCAAAGGTACAGAAAAGAAGTGGCGGCATGCTGCTTATTATCCGTAGATTCGAGAATCTCCCACCAGAGGCGCGCGCGCAGCTGAATGGCGTGTGTCGGTCGCGTGGCTCTGAGTGAAGAAGACAGAAAATATGAGCATTGTGGTGCGGAGAGAGACAGAAATAGGACAGTGACCCAGGATACGCAACAGAGAGAAAGTGAAATAAAGAAGAGAAGAATGAAGGTGTCAGAAGGAAGGGGTTTATGTGCCAGAAGTGAGTTTGGGATGAGACACAAGAGTTATCTACTCTCTGTTGAGATGAACCCTTTGTTCTAAGGCTGTTTGGTCCTGCGCTGTATCAAGGTCTGTGTTTCTCCATTTGTAACTGCATTCCGCTACTGTCTCCCGTACGGGAAGTATCGGATTTGATTGATGCAGACTTTCGTAAGAATTAACTTTATAGGAAGCGAGATTTGAGGTTGTCACGTCGGTGATGAAGAAGATTCAAGTCTTCTGGGATGTTACGCCGTGTATTTAGCATTCGACGTGGCGTAACACCTTGAAATGATACTTTACCCTGCACCTAGCGCTACGGGTGCGCTGACACTCGGCCTAAGTTACGCACACGGTCGGAGATTTAGGCAGATAGAGCATTCACGACGAACGCTATTGGGGCATTTTAACTGAAGCTGTGGATTACAGTCCTTCTTGAGAAGCTGACAGCCTGTCAGTTACTCAAGAAATTTCCACCGTTTTACAAAAACCGAATTTTCATTACCGTGTTCACAAGAGCCCGCCATTTGTCTCTAACATGAGCCAAATGAATCCGGCCCACGTCTCCCATCCTCTTTCTGTAAGATCTATTTTAATATTATCCTTCCATCTAAGCCAAGGAATTCCAAGTCGTCCGTTCCCTTTAAGTTTCTCTACCAAAACACTGTATGCTTTTCTCTTCTTCCCCACGTGCACTTCAAATGCCCCGCCCATCTCGTCCTCCTTCATTTGATAATCGGACACAGAGGAGGAAGCTATTGAATCTTCCGGAATTAAACCCGTATTCCTAGATGATACAGCCTATAGCAAAGTTACTGTGTGACCTACAGAAATAACCAATTTTTACCTTGTGCTAAATAGTAAGTGGGTCGGGATAGCGTAGTCGGTATAGCGACTCGCTAAGAACTGGACGGTCCGGGGATTGAATCTCGGTGGGGGCGAGAGTTTCAGCACCCGTCCAGGCCGGCCCTGAGGCCTACCTAGCCTCCTGTACAATGCTGTTCATCATCGTCATTATCACGCAGTCTGTCTTACGACAGGTCAATAGCCCTTTCCAAAGCAAGTTCTCCACAGAGTGCAATGTAGTGCTCCGTATTTCAATTTCCAATAGCCTCTCGTTTCCTTAAGATCATCCAGTAGCTGCTTACGTCTTCTTCCTCGTTTTCCCGTCACTTCTATCCTTTCTTTTATCTTTCCTTCAATAACATGTTTTAGAAGACAGTTTCTACGCAAGATGTGACCAATCCAGTTAGCCTTCCTTTGTTTTATTGTATGTATGATGTTTCTATATTTCTTCACTATTTGTAATACTTCGTTTTTTACACAATCGGTCCAACTGCCTTCTACATTCTTCTCCAGCACCATATTTCAAAACTTTCAAGATATTTCTGATCTACTTTCCGAAGTGTCCATTTTTCGGCTCCATACAAAGCTATGCTTCAAATGTACCATGTCACTGGTTTCTTCCTTAAATTTAAGTCCAATTTGCTGGTGAAAAGTCTTCTTCTTCTTGTTGAATGCTGCTTGTCCCACGGCAATCCTGCGTTTAATTTCACGTGTGCATCTTGCATCGTTTGTTCAGTGCTGTTATTCAAGTGAAGGGGGTCAATTTGGGAATGTTCCAGCCAGATTCTCATGCTCGTCTGATCAAATCGAGTTCTAAACACCGCGATACCGAATGATACCTTCCATCGTCCAGCTGTCTTGAGCGGCGTCGCCCACATTTTCTTAGCGTAACGTGTGGCCTGGAACCGCGTGTAACCGAACTACGTACGTGATATTCCCTTTCCTCCAGCTGAATACTTTGAAAGACCTTGACCTCAACATACCATCCTTCACACTTCACGATAAACATCCTGCAAATTTCAAAACCCCCACAATAGCAGTAAAACTGTGGAACTGCACATTGCAGACACAAAGAAAGGCGTGTGGTTTTAACTAATGCTGTGTAAACAGCAGTGTTAGACCTTTGTCTTGTAAGTTTTATGTTGTCTTGTGCTCATGCCGGCATTCTGAATAGATCCAAAGACTCGGTTAATAAAAACGTAGGAAATTATCCCAAGATCCCAACTTTTGTCTTCGCTCTTTAGACAGAACAATGAGATATGGCAGTTGAAAAGCTCTTCCTCAGGCATGGAAGGGGTATTGAGAAAGAGAAGGTGCTGTTCTTCACGACAAGGCTGCGGCGGCTTCGGAAAGGGCTTACCTGAAAGAACTGTTCAAACAGGGGTTGGTAAATCGTTATATGAGCTGATCCTGGAGGAATTCAGTTGTTGAGCATCCCAGGAGAGGAGAACGGATGTTTAAGTTTGATTCACAAATTAGGTACTTAACCGAATGGCTAATTGTTTGCATAAAAAACATCGTGAAATATTAATTAACAAACTGAGTTATTAATTAATTAATTAATTGGCTGGCTGGCTGACTGATTTACAGACAAACTAACTTGACTTACTGCCTGACCAACTGAGTAATTAATCAATTAATTAATTAACGAATGTATTGATTGTACTGGCGGTGGAAAGCAAGTTTTATCTTCTCCAAAACGTCCAGACTGGATCTGGGTTCTATCGAGCCTCCTGTTCAATGGTTACCGGAGTTTATTTCCCGTGGGGAAAAGAGGTCGGAGCTTGAGATTAAGCACTCACCTGCATCTAGTGCCAATGTTAGGAATGAGTTGAGCCATACTTGCACTGCCCTTTTATGCCTTCAAGTCGTGTACAAGGACAAATTTGCCTTTGCCTGTACTGACTGAGTAAATAACTGACTGGCTGAGTAATTAACCAGTTAAGTGACAGATAACTGAGCGTCTGGTAACAGAATGCGAAGATTTACCTCTATAAACACCAAACTCGTCTAACATTTAGTTTTAACGTTTTAGTCGATGTTTTCTTGTGTTCTGTCGCCCAGTAGGCGTAGCTGTAATAAACACATTTTCTGATTGCAGCAACAGACATGGTTGTTGAAATGAGGACTTTATGTAGGGTCTACAGGCAGCTTGTAGACGGCTTTCCCACACACACACACACACACACATACACACACAGAGGTCAGTGGCACCCGCATTGCTAAGATATTTTGAAAGAGATCGTAAACTTTCCTGCAGACCAAACAAGAATTTGACCGCTACAAAGAAAAAGATGTTTCCGGGATTTCACATGGTAGTTCGTTGTCCTGATCATCAGTCAATTAATAGCTAATCTCTTATTGATCAGTCAATACAACGAGATTGCAGTTAAATAGGTCGAGAGGAAAAGAAAATCCAGGCCTATGTGTTAACAGGGGATCGTTTGTAATGTGTATATATGTTAAGCTTATTATTTGTGTATGTGTGTTATAGGGTCTATCTTTGTGACATCGCAATAGTCTTCACGTATTTACATAGATGGCAGCTGTATTTTTTTAAACTGTGCCTAACTACTTTCATTGTTATGAAGGATATATTAATATGAATTTTTTGGGAGTCCTCTCCACTAGTGTAAAAAATTGTTTTCAATTTCACTCTCTGTAAAAAAATTTATTTGGTGAGCTGTTTTATTTTTTGGCAAATAATTACCTTGACTGTCTCTAATATGAGTTGATGAACTTTTTTTTTCACTAGGCGGGGTTGGATAGGGAGGCAATTTGTAATGGATAGATGAGAGTTTTCTAGATTTATTAATTTCCCTCTCCCAACCTCCTGTCTATCCGCTTGGCTAAGTTCTCTCAATTTTTTTGTATCTCCAACCCCGTCCGTGCCTGCCTGGTGTGTGCGTGCTTGTAAGTAGCCACCCACTGCTCAGGCCAATGACTAAGAAGTCCCAACCCTTGCTATAATATCTACATTTATTTGTATATTGTACTGTTTGAGACAAAGCTTTAATTTTTCCAACATTTGTCTGACATAATGCAAGCCCTCTGAAGAAAGTAACATTTAATTCGGAAGAATAGGTTTTGGGGCGTGAAGCTGACCACTCACCTCAATCTGGTGCTGAGATCAACAGTGGTTGGATATATACCTGATCTCTCCCGATATGCCTCGAAGGCATGCACAGGGACAAATTTACCTTTTACCAGCTTTGAATTTTATCTTACTTATCAGCTATCCTGACAGAGGTCGTTTATGATTTTCCTACTTTTTTCGCCTTGGCCAAATTGTGCGGTAGTAGCTGCTTTGAAAGAGGCCACAAACTTCGAGATCCTTAGAATACGAGTCCACCATTCACAAACACGATCATATTATCTGAAATACTGAAATCAGCGATTGAGGATTTAGCATGCCTGATTCATATCTGGGAGGTCGCAATTCAAATGTGTCCCTGAAACCAGTTACCCTTGCATAAGCCTTTGTAGGTTTTTCTCATTGCATCCCGATTTTGCATTGTATTGGGCGACGACAGCTTTCTTCCACATTACGTGTTTGTTGAGTAATCAGCCACTAAATTGACATTACTTAATCCAAGCAATTGAAAGGACTGTTAATTAAAACAGGGCTTGAGAATACATTGTAGATTTGTCTTTAAATAACCAAACTATGAAGAGTCCTCTCAAATTTAGCCGCTTACTAAGGACATACCTTTTATGTACACATGTAATAAACTCTAAGGTGGCATACTTAATATTAAACATATTCCGTGCAGTTGTTTTGCACATATAAGTTTATTTGTACCAACTACTGCACACCAATTACATATATTCATTCTATATACTCCTACATGTTTCGGCTCACATTCTCAGCCATCATCCGGGAGTCATTCTCTATAGACTCACGCAGTATGCAGCGTGTCACTGAATGGTAATATGTATACATATATTACAGCCGTAGTTACAAAATGCAGTAAAACCCGGTGTGTTGGTACATAAAATATTTATATACAAAACATGTATATAAATGTCTGTTTCCAAACATCTGTCTCGTGACAAAGTGCAGTTTTGTGGGGTGGAGACCCTGGCTGTGGTGCCTGAAGTTATTCACAACGTGATACATCTGTACTGTCTATAGAACAGGACTCCGTGATGATGGCGGAGAATGTCAGCCGAAACATGTAGGAGTATATAGAATGAATATATGTAATTGGTGTTCAGTAGTTGGTATAAATAAACTTATATATCGAAGGTGGCATGTACGTGTTGCGTCTGTTGTGGCCATAATTTTATGCTGCAAATCCTTATGCTGCCACGACTTTCCGAATAGCAATCTTAGTATTAAAACGAATGACCCAGCAGTTAACGATTGGGTTCAACCTAATTCTACTCAGCTCAATACAGTTTAAGATAAACATTAAGATAAAAATAACCTTCTCCAAATTAATCACGTAGAACATGAACTGACATGTCACATTATCCCCAGTTAATACGTTATGCAACGAAGGTGAAAGTTGGTTTTACTTAAGTTGACTAGTAATAAAGCCCTCTTAATCTGTTTTTATATTCGTTGCTGAATGAATACTTTCTAATGTTTTTGGAAGAACGATAAATGATCTTATTTGGAAAAGGATTAATAATTTACAACATCAAATTTGCTTTTATATTAAGCCATTTTTTGTGGACCACACATGTCTAAGGATTCTATCAGTGGTAAGTTGCAATAGCAGTGAGTGAAGTTTTAATATTTCAGTCAGTGAACTGGGACAGTTCAGACAGTGACGTTACGAGAGATCCGTGCATGAAGTTACGATAGTTAAGACCAGCAGTCTCAAACACGCGACCCACTGGCTGTATGCGGCCCGCCAGTCCATTCTTACGGCTCTTCCACTGATCTTATCCGAATTATAGAATGTGACCTCGTTCAGTGTTGAATAACATTTTGATTCCAAAAATTTCTCGTCACTGACCTGAAGGTTACAAATTTAGGCCCTTTGCTATCCCTGGATGGTAAGGCATAAAGTATGTCAAAAGAGAAAGGTAACAATTCAGTAAACGTTTAAATTTAACAATTACAAGATATTTTATTTTAGCTTTTCAAAACGTATGAACTGTTCGTCTTGGTGCGATCGACCGTGTTGCCACCCAGCATACTTGCAATGTGTACGGACAGCTTTTTTCCCCCGGGAGTAAATCTGACCAATCATATCCATCTAGTGCCCAGGTTGGTTGTACTTGGAGGTGTATCTCCAGTCCCTGTACCTAATTGAGCACGGGAACAAATTTGTTTTTTTTTTTTAATTTGAGGCGCTTAGGCATAAAGACATTCTCATCAATATCTCGTAAAAATTTTCTATGATCATTTTATCGTATGTATTATATTTTACTTGGGTATAGTTAGTTCTTACTTCGCTTTTGGTGTATAAGCGTAAGTTGTCTGTGATTTCCTACATCGTTCGGCCTCTTCAATTAGCCTGTAGAATCCTATTTGTTTTCAACCCAGGTATCTATATTTCCTAACCTGTCCCTTCGTCTTGCTCGAGCTGTTGATGTCATTAAATTCATCTCAGCTCCATGACTTCTATATACTAACCAGTTTTAACTATACTGGTTTTACAAACATTATCTTCCTGGCCTGCGTGGGAAGCGTAACGTACCAATTCTGTTTAGCGAGTAGCCGTTTATTTTACTGGCTAAACTATTATTTATGTACAGGACAAGCTTCAGGTCATTAAGTTTATAAGAAAATATTTATAGACATTTAAGAGGAACACTGAGAGGAAACAAGTATGTGAAGGTAAGATTATCGTAGTGACAGAACACCACACGATCACGGTGCACAGTACATATGAAGGAAGACTCAGAATTGCAGCATGCATTACAGCATTAGATTAGAGGAGGGGGAGACACCTGCAGATCCTCTTCAGCTAAGAGACTGGAAAGGTCGGTCTGGATGTGGTGGCTGAGAAAATAATTCCTGTCCTTGTTGGGAATCGATTCGAATCTCCCTTCTAGAAGGAATCGCTTTATTGATAGGTAACTGGAGAAGTAAAACAGGCTTCGTGATATTTGGTAGCTGTAGTTGTACACTGTAAGGATGACGTAGTAACATCGTGTACATTCCACAGTCTGATGTGGTAGTACCACCAGGCACACAGTTTTATGACGTAGCTGCCAAGAATATTCCACAGAGGGATAAAATAGTAACACCATGTACATTCCACAGTCTAATGTGGTAGTACCACCGTGCACACCACAGTTTTATGACGTAACTGTCGGACATATTCTGCAGATGGATGACGTAGTAACATCGTGTACATTCCACAGTCTGATGTGGTAGTACCACCGTGTACACTACAGTTTTATGACGTAGCTTCCAGGAATATTCTACAGACGGATAAAATAGTAACACCATGTACATTCCACAGTCTGATGTGGTAGTACAACCGGGCACACCACAGTTTTATGACGTAACTGTCGGACATATTCTGCAGATGGATGACGTATAACATCGTGTACATTCCACAGTCTGATGTGGTAGTACCACCAGGCACACAGTTTTATGACGTAGCTGCCAAGAATATTCCACAGAGGGATAAAATAGTAACACCATGTACATTCCACAGTCTAATGTGGTAGTACCACCGTGAACACCACAATTTTATGACGTAACTGTCTGACATATTCTGCAGATGGATGACGTAGTAACATCGTGTACATTCCACAGTCTGATGTGGTAGTACCACCAGGCACACCACAGTTTTATGACGTAGCTGCCAGGAATATTCTACAGTGGTAGTACCACCGGGCACACTACAGTCTTATGACGGAACTGTAGGGCATATTCTGCAGATGAATGACGTAGTAACATCGTGTACGTTCCACAGTCTGATGTGGTAGTACCACAGCGCACACCACAGTTTTATGACGTAACTGCCGGATATATTCTGCAGACGGATAAAGTAGTAACATCGTGTACATTCCACAGTCTGATGTGATAGTACCACCAGGCACACCACAGTTTTATGACGTAGCTTCCAGGAATATTCTACAGATGGATAAAGTAGTAACACCATTTACATTCCACAGTCTGATGTGGTAGTACCACCGGGCACACCACAGTTCTATGACGTAGCTTCCAGGAATATTCTACAGATGGATAAAGTAGTAACACTATGTACATTCCACAGTCTGATGTGGTAGTACCACCGTGCACACCACAGTTTTATGACGTAGCTGCCAGGAATATTCTACAAACGGAAAAATAGTATATCGTGTACGTTCCACAGTCTGATGCGGTAGTACCACCGGGCACACCACAGTTTTATGACGTAACTGTCGGACATATTCTGCAGATGGATGACGTAGTAACATCGTGTACATTCCACAGTCTGATGTGGTAGTACAACCGAGCACATCACAGTTTTATGACGTAACTGTCGGAAATATTCTGCAGATGGATAAAGTAGTAACACTATGTACATTCCACAGTCTGATGTGGTAGTACCACCAGGCACACCAAGTTTTATGACGTAACTGCCGGGCATATTCTACAGACGGATTACGTAGTAACGCCGTGCTTGTTCTACCGCTTGATACTTTCAGTGACGTAAAGCATGTGCTTTTACGTTTGCAGGATGAAATCTCCATTAAATTTCGGCAGCGCTTGGTCTTGTTTCATTCGTCGGCGCCTCTTTCATCGCCTGTGCCGCATTATTGATGGTACAGCAGCAGTGGAAGCGCGCTGACAGTTTAACAACTCCGAGCGTGTCCCGTGTTAGAGTGTGCAAAGCCAGATTCTGTACCTCTTCGTATAGTGACAAGAAACTGTGGAAGACCTGCCACTGTCGGAAACAAAATGCAGCTAACTGCCGACTCGGTACTTAAAATTTTTCGTCCTCTTTCTCCTCCTCCTCATTATCTTCTTCATTTCTCTTTTCTTCTTTTATACTTCGGCTTTCTCTTTTGCTCCTCTTCTTCCTCCTGCTTTTTCTTCTCCTGTTCCTCCTCTTTTCCTTTTATCTCATCATCCTGATTAATCTTCCTTTCTTGTCACGTTCTGACAGAGCACACGAAAGCCAGACCAAGCAGACTAACCCAGGAGTAGCGCGATGTACCCACTTAGAATGTCGGACGTGGAATAGCCGTCGTATATAAATAAATACGGTTTTCGGTGGTTTTCCATCAGTTCCGTTGGCACTAATTTTAAAATTTATAAAGTGAGTAATACAAAGTCCGGCAGTTTAATGACAGTCACTCTTAGACACAATTTTATAAATGTTGTATAGGCCTATGTCAAATGTAGCCTTCCTTAGACAATGGGCAGTGTTCAAAATAATGTTGGTGTAATGAACGCACTCCTTTGGATCAACAATGTATTTGTCAAAAATATGTGTCTGATATATTTCCTGTTATAAGTGGTCTGAAATGTGGAAGAGCTAAAGAAGACCTCTACTTTTCAACATTACTTTAGATCAGGTTACGCTTAAAAATGGCCAAGACTGCCGATAAAAATTGGACAAATCAGCGTCTGCTGTACGCTGATGCTGTTAATGTACTGGGCGAAAACATGAACACTATCAAGAAAAGCACGGAAGTTTTGTTGGTCGTTGCTAAGGGGGTGGGTATATAAATAGATACTGAAAGAAGTAAGTATACAATCGTGTCTCATTAATGGTATGCAGGACAAAATTGAAACGTAAAGGTAACCAATACATCCTCTGAAAGTGTAGCAAAATTTTAATATTTGAGGATGATATTTAAAAATTCAAATTTGCATTCAGTAAAACTGCCTTTCTGGAAGAATAATAACCCTGTAAAGGCTGAATTTCCCCTACCTAAAAATTAAGTCCCTACTTCACAGAGAACAAAAAGAAGTTGTTAGGAATTAACAGCTGTGTGTCCTGAGAATCTTACACAACTTAAATTCATTATGTGGAAAGCAAAATGCAGACTTCAATGTTGAAGGAAGTGGTACAAGCAGTATAATAAAAGCTGGATTTCAAAGACTTATGGAGACGGTAAAGAAAGCTAGAGTCGACCCATTGACTTAACAGTGCGCCATCAAAGAGTAAAGCTCCGTCTGTTCCTAAACTCAGCAGTAGTTACGATTAACCTTAGCTTCACACTTTGACAATTTTACCCCAAAAGAATTCATAATACTCACTATTAGGAGAGTTGGTGGGCCAGAAGACCAAGTGGACGTGGATATCGAAACGGAACTTACGACCGTACTGATTGTCCCAAACCGGATGCTAAAGGTAAAATATGAGCTTATCCTACAGGAACAAATGCATATAAGACAAAGGTAAAATTTTCCCATGCATACCAAGAAGACATGTGATGGAAAGGAGGTATAGCGCCACTCATTCTTAACCTCGGCACTAGATGGAGGTGAGTGGTCAGTTTCAAGTCCCGGCCGCTTTATCCCCGGGAAATAATGCGCCCTGTGTCCACTGAATACAAGACTAGTTGTGTTCCACAGGCGGTCTGAACACTGCGGTAAAGAGACACATTTTTGTAGTACTTGCCCGGAATCGAGCCACGATTTCTCACACATGCATATTACAAAACATGAGATGACAAGGCAGATATATAAAGTTGTGCAGTGTGCAGAGCTTCTGGTAGTTACATGACTCAGGGTTCACCACGATTGAGAGAAAGGTCAGTTCATAGAGACTATACTCTGTGATGTATTTTACATGAAGAGTAAAAAAAAAGAAAATTATTCCGCACCAAAACAACGGAGAAGAGAGTAACTAAAAATATGTTACGTTTATGAGAGAACTAATAGCAATAGAAAACACTCGGATGCCGTCGCGTTATGCTCAGAGACATGCAAGAAACCTGAAGAACATAACGAGAAAATTTTAAGTATTAAGAATAATATCTTACATTCACCGTTGCATTTCCATTCAATATTTAACAACCAACTAAATGCCATTTTATTTAAAACTATTTCATAGTTTTCTTAGATTCCCCTACATATGTTTCGGTCTGGTTTCAGACCATCTTCAGGGGGTCATAAACTACACTTATATCACGTCCATATGTGTTCGTTCAATTGCATATGTGATGTAAGTGTAGTTTATGACCCCCTGAAGATGGTCTGAAACCAGACCGAAACATATGTAGGGGAATCTAAGAAAACTATAAAATAGTTTTAAATAAAATGTGCATTTAGTTGGTTGTTAAATATTAAGAATAATTAAGAATAAGCATAGGCAGTGTAGGTAATAAGTTGCTCATTAGTGTAGCAAGTTCCTTGAAAAGCTAATAGTGGCTCGGCTGGTCACAAAATGTCGTCTCTGATAGAATCCAAAAGTTTATTGCCACAATCACAAAGCCCACCATAATATTCTGTCATGAACTAGTCCCATCTAATCCATCATTTTATAAGAAAAGTCTGTAAATGGTTTTAAATTCTACTCACCCTCCAGTCCGACGTTGCTTATTTTTCTTAGGTTATGACAGCAAGGAACTTACGCACTTCATACATGCCGCTGAATATCTTGTACATTTCGTACTTCTTGATTTAATAACCTAATAATATTTGGCAAAGATACAAATTATAAGGTTCCTCATTATAACCTAGTATAACTTTATGTGCCGATCCCAATGGCCGCGCGGTCTAAGGCGTGGTTCTGCGGCTGTTCGTTTCCTGGGATTGCGGGTTCGAATCCCGCAGGGGGCATGGATGTCTGTCTCTTGTCAATGGTGTGTGTTGTCAGGCTGAGGTCTCTGCGTCTGGCTGATCACTCGTCCAGAGGATTCCTACCCTGTATGGTGTGTCTGAGTGTGATCGTGAAGCCTCGATAATGAGGAGGCCCTGGCCCACGAGGGGCTGTTGCGCCTTTGGAAAGAAATATAATTTTATGTGTCCTTGTACTTTCTAAACACCCTATATCTCTGTACTGCCTCAGAGTGGGAGCTCAAGGTTCCATTCCTATAATATGAGAGTTATACTTACAGTGTGGTGTGTTTTATATCTAAGTTCCTGGGTGTGAATGGAAGGTAAAAGTTTACGTGCAATACGATTTCGTACCTTGATAAACGAAATTAATATGTTATCATGCTTTTCCTCTTCAGTTCAATAATCGGTTATTGAGCACTATTGTTACAGAACGGAAGCTACTGGTTGGGCAAATGAGGAATTATGATTTCGATTTCAGGCAGGGTTAAGTGATTATTCTGTCTCCCGAAACGTCCAGCCCGGCTGTAAAGCCCACTGAGCCTCCTATTCAGTAAGTAACGGGGGTATATTTTTCATGGCACAACAGCCCTAGTGGGCCTAAGCCTCATCATTGTTGAGGTTTCGAGATCACACTCAGACACACCACAGTCGGTAGGACTCCTCTGGACGAGGGACCAGCTCGTCGCAGAGACCTCTACCCGACAACAAACAACACTCACAAGGAACAGATATCCATGCCCCGGCGGGATTCGAACCCACAATCCCAGCAAGCAAGCGGCCGCAGACCCACGCCTCAGACCGTGCGGCCACCGGGATCGGCACCGGGGATTTACTCCGGGATAATCCGTCTGGGTCCTGAAGCTGACCATTAGATTGCAGTCACTATAGGGGCATACCGGCACTATGTATAGGAAGACAGACCAGCAACCACATAAGGCAAAGACAAGATCACATACAAAAACAATCACAACCAAATTTACAATAGGTAGAGCAAGCAGAGTATGAGTAACTGGAGTAAGGAAACCTTGTCAACCAGTGTATTAATATTAGCCTACCTATATATTTGTACCCATGGAAAATATATGGAATCGGATACTTTGGATGGGTCATATTTTGCATGGTTTGAGATATATATATACAGGGTGTTTCAAAAAGAGCTTTACAGCTTTGAAAAAGTATACAAATTTATACAGAGGACATACACAACGTTTCGAACTGTCATAATGTAGCAAAACACACCGAGTTTTACCTCGGATAGTTATGGTTCAATGTGACTTCCATTGGAAATGCGGCAGACGTCCAACCTGTAGTCAATTTCTTGCCACACGCTACGTAGCATCTTGGCGTCGCTTCTGCAACTGCGGCAGTAATTCGAGTTCGGAGCTCAACGACATTTGCAGGCAAAGGTGGTACGAACACTCGATGTTTAAGGAATCCCCATAAGAAAGAATCCAGGGCTGTAAAATCAGGGGAACGAGGTGGCCATACTATCGGCGCCGCTCTACCAATCCACCGACCTGCGAAACGGGTGTTGAGGTACTCGAGCACTTCTCCAAGGCGGGAGCGCTCGCGGTGGCGGTATTGGGTACTACAGTACCACGTACATCAAACTTGCAGTGTTTTGCTACATTATGACAGTTCGAAAAGTTGTGTATGTCCTCTGTATAAATTTGTATACTCTTTCAAAGTTGTAAAGCTCTTTTTGAAACATCCTGTATATATATATCTGTTTTACGACACCTTGTATAATGGCCTAAGTGAGCGCCGGCATAGGTGTTCTGATGCTGAAAATCGCCCAATTCTATCTTAGGACGATGTCCAATTAAAAAATTCATACCGTTTTTTACATCACCACCTGTTCACGAAAACATATACGTGTTAGGTATCTAATAGTTGGGTGGTCGGGCGATGCCACGAATTCTGTCGTAATGTATAACGTTCCGTCTCACTGCTTTGCTAACGGCAGCCAAGTCGTGCTTAAAAATATCGAATCTCTGAAGTCTCGTCTTTGCGCGGGGCAGAGGATTCTTCAGGCGAGCAGGAACCGCGGTGCTGCAAACATAACTCACTTCTTGTTTTGAATATTTAACTGACGCCATGGAACACGGTTATCTTGGGACGCTACTAGTTGCCTATCTTCTCACCGCCTTTTGTGAAATCCTGTCCTGGGATACACCACTCCAATTCACGATTTTACACCCGTTCCTTTAGTAAAAACCTTAATAATAAACGTTATTCTGCATCTGGGTTTCTCAAGTAGGCTCTTTCCTTCAAAAAGATTGTCGTTTTTTGGACATGATTTAATTTTGTAGATATTTACAGCCGTTTCAGAGAAAGTTTCTAGCACCTTTTTCGGGGAAAAGAATGAGGAAATTGCTTCCTCAACCATGAGAATGTTAAATAGATTGTTTCAGAAGTTTCTCATCAAAATTATATCTCTTTCACTCCTGATATTTGCAAATACAAGTGCCTAAGTAACGAAGCTAATCAGGGAGGCAGAGGAAGCGACTTTTTCCTTATGTGTTGAATGTATGCCATCTATAATACATACAAAGCATAAAGGTTGCTTCCGTTGAAGAGGCATTAAAAAAAGGTTTGGGGATTTCAACTGACAAATAGGATTGTCAACTTAAGCATGTTCTTTCATTCATTGATACAAATAGAAACGTATTAAGAAACGACTTAGAGAGAGAAAGCAAACATCGAGAGGAAGGAAGATTGATAGATAGGTAGATGGATGGATGGATGGATGGATGGATGGATGGATTGGTGGATGGAAGGGAGGAAGGAAACAAAGAAAATGAGGAAGGGAAAGAAGGAAAGAAATGAATTATGAAAAGGAGAGCTAAACCAAGAAATAAGGAAAGCAAGGAAGCAGAAGGCTACTAAAAACTAATTTTTTTATGTCCAGATGTTGAAAATCCACCATTTAAAGGCAAATGTAAAAAGTTTCAAAAAGATGGTTGGGGCAGAACAAAATAATATTGGGATAACACTTTACGCTAATAATGGGTGCATATCCATCATTCTTTGTTTCGTTCACCCTCAAAGGTTTTGTATTATATTATAATTTATTTCTCATTAGTGAAAAAATGGCTTGACGAATTACTGTTTGGTCTGAGGATCCGTAAAAATATCTGAAAATTCTAAAGGCGGTCAGAAGAGCTAATGAAGCTTGAAAAATGAAATACTCGGGCACTTCGTTTTCAGGTGTTCTTTGCGTGAAGGTTCAGTGGGAATCTTGAGAGTAGATCGCGCGTGTTTCTTTTGTTAAACTTTTTCGGTCCTGGAACCAAGATGTGAGTTTGCGCTGCTCTTTAACTGAAGGTAAAGAAGTGACTCATTACGACACAGTATGTGGCTGAGTGTCCTTAAGCTACGTTATGTTTAACTGAAGGTAATACGACACAGTATGTGGCTGAGTGTCCTTCAGCTACGTTATGTTTAACTGAAGGTAATACGACACAGTATGTGGCTGAGTGTCCTTCAGCTACGTTATGTTTAACTGAAGGTAATTCGACACAGTATGTGGCTGAGTGTCCTTCAGCTACGTTATGTTTAACTGAAGGTATTACGGCACAGTATGTGGCTGAGTGTCCTTCAGCTACGTTATGTTTAACTGAAGGTAATACGACACAGTATGTGGCTGAGTGTCCTTCAGCTACGTTATGTTTAACTGAAGGTATTACGACACAGTATGTGGCTGAGTGTCCTTCAGCTACGTTATGTTTAACTGAAGGTAATACGACACAGTATGTGGCTGAGTGTCCTTCAGCTACGTTATGTTTAACTGAAGGTAATACGACACAGTATGTGGCTGAGTGTCCTTCAGCTACGTTATGTTTAACTGAAGGTATTACGACACAGTATGTGGCTGAGTGTCCTTCAGCTACGTTATGTTTAACTGAAGGTAATACGACACAGTATGTGGCTGAGTGTCCTTCAGCTACGTTATGTTTAACTGAAGGTAATACGACACATTATGTGGCTGAGTGTCCTTCAGCTACGTTATGTTTAACTGAAGGTAATACGACACATTATTTGGCTCAGTGTCCTTCAGCTACGTTATGTTTAACTGAAGGTAATACGACACAGTATGTGGCTCAGTGTCCTTCAGCTACGTTATGTTTAATAACATGAACCACAAATTTAACATAGAAACTGGCACTTGCCTTCCTTGTTCGCTGTCGTCTTAAGAGCTGAAGTTTCCGTGTTCCATCGTCATTAACTGTGCTGGGAGCTGGAGTATGGAATGTTGTCTTACAGAAGGTGAAGTCAAATAATCGCTTGTCTCATAAACGTTGGCAGTCCTCTATTACTTGACTTTTGAAGTAGAATTAGAAGCTGACTCAGGTGTGTCCGTAAGTTTTAAACGGATTCAAACTTGTCCATCACACTAACTAATGAAGCGTTCAACGGTTTGACACATAGCCGGACTCAATTCATATTACTGTTCAATATATAATGCCTGTTTTATGACCTATAAGTTCAAGCCTTTTATGGTAATCGCCTTACCATTGATATGGCCCATCGGCAGAATATGGGAGAGATTGGTTCCCACAAAATCTGTATTACATACAATTCAGAGAGAGGACGACGTCAAGAATAATAGTAGGGTAGTGAGTTTGTGTCGTACTATATTCACAAATTATGGCGTTCAGTTTATTAAAATATCTAAGGGATCTTATTTCTGCATACGTGTTTTAACTATGCCACAGATATAGTATATTTGTGACGAAATGTAAGGACTTTACACAATTTTTCTACACAAGCATTTTCTTTAAATATACAACTAATTCATTAAAACACAAATGATAAGTGCTTCACTTTAAAGTCCTGATATCAGATTCAAGATACACGTAATATGCACGTGAGTTCACGTGACTGGCTGTCGAATGATAAACGTAACATACGCCTAATTTTCCAGTTCTTTTAACGTCGCTTCTCTAAACAGTGTTTGTTATACAGCGTCGTATATGATGACTGCGCTTGTTTCATATGCTATTCAACGACGTTTTCTCCGCTGGATATATTACGTGGCGTCGAAAGAGGGTAAATTGTTTTAACAGCACACTTAGGTTTATACATCCCGTTGTGTCAAAATTAAAATGAGGTCACATTTGAATTTTGACATGCTGATTATACATGAGTGTTCTTCCTCGAGATGTTTTAAATTTAGTACCTGATGATGGCCGGAAATATGGCCGAAACCTGTAGTACAAATTGAAATTTAATTATAAAAACTGAGTTGTAAAAGACAAATTGTATATTATTTTCCTTTAGTTTAACAACACTTTCTCAAACAGTAATGTTATGTAGCCCCGAAAAAAGGGCAAATTACTTTATTTCTTGGCTTATTTAACGGCATTTTGTCGACTGCATAGACTATATATCGCCGAATGTGGTGATGTGAGATAAAATGCTGTTATACACTGTCACGAATTGTCATTGGTTCGGGATATAACGGACTGTTAGGAAATGTTATAACAGAGAGTAATGTACACATAACTGTGGATCGACGCGTTATCCAGTGGTCAACCCTTCAATGAAGACCACAATTAATATTGTTGCTGTTGGCACTGGTTTTCTTAGATGGTTGCCCCTTTGAGCACTGTCCATAGCCAATGTCTGTGACGATGTGTTCTGTGTTCTGTGCTGCTTGTCAAGGAATTTAACTTGTTTCTTCCATATTATGAAATTGAAGTACATTTTTCCCACCAAATGTTATTCGTGAAAAATGAAAATAAAATTTTTAACCGGCCTGACCGTGTGTATAAAGATAGGTATTTTATTTTCTTGTAATCTGAAATCCTTATTTAAAATGACACACAAAATTAATTTTGAATATTATTTTACCTAACGAAAGAAATTCTGGAGCATAAAACGGTACAAATACAGCTATATTTCATTAAATATAGCAGGAAAGCCACATTATTATATACACTTTATTGAGCTGGCATGAAGTTTCTGACAGAAAAAAGAAACACTATTAATTGGGGTTCTAAAACACGTTATTGAAGGAAAGATAGAGGGAAGGATAGAAGTGACGGAAAGACGAGGAAGAAAACGTAAGCAGCTATTGGATGACCTTAAGGAAAAGAAAGGATATTGGAATTTGAAAGAGGAAGCATTAGATCGCACTCTTTGGAGAAGTCGCTTTCGAAGAAGCTATGGACCTGTCATAAGACAGACACAACAGAATGAATGAATAATTGGGGTCATGGTTTACAATACGATCACGGATGTAGTAAATGTGAATTAAATTAGTGATATTAACAAAGGGTCAGAAATGTATAAGAATACTCTTTGAAACGTGAGAAGAGAGACTTTTAGGTGTCTGTCAACTATACTTGTCGCCGCTGAGGCAAGAAGTTTCTTTTTACTGAAGGCAAAAAAAAAAAACTCAAAATAGAGAGACTCCATGTTTGCCGTTTGAATTACTGAAAATGAGGTGAGTGTGTGTTGAACTGAAGACGGTCACTTCGCGCAAAATAAGCATTACCGGGGGCCTGTCTGTCGAAATACAATTCACAGCTACCCATTCACATGGATAAGAATGTAATATGCGTTACTGATTCACGAGAGGCTTCCACACAGGTTTTCGAACATTTTTCTTTTTCTCTTTCTTTAAAAATAAAACGATTCTGCTTCAAACTATGTTTAAATGTAATGGAATTTTGGTTTTATAATGATACCTTTTTCGTAGAAAAGGAAAGCACTCGTGCAACACAATTATACACAGTTCGATATAGGAAAAGTAACGTAGTACTGCCTCTAGTAATGAAGAGTAGGGAAATTTTGGTATTCAAATTATTGTCAAGTTGGTATCTCATTTCAGAAGGAAAAGAGAGTTTGGGTGCTTGATTTAACACGCAGTAGGAGCCAAGTAGGAGGCAGAACACCTGCAAATGTGTTTTCTGCAGGAGGCTTTGGCTGGCTGACTGCCTGGCTGGTCACTTCAGAAAAAGAAGGGGTTAAAAAAACGCCCGCCAGGAGTGAAAAAGAGAGGGTGATGGACACTGAAGAAAGCGGGGCACAGAGGGGAATGTGGAATGGGAAGAACATAACTTGGGTTTTTAAGATGGGTAGACGGACGCGGCACGTGCCTTCTTTTGTCTTTTTTTGTTTTGATTCTTTTAGTATTTTATTTTTTCTTTTTCCTATTTATACATATTCATCGGTTTATTCGGCTGGTTCTATTATAAAATTGTACTATCCTTTCTAAACATATTTACCTCTGAATGTGCTGTAGCGTGTTTATCAACTAGGTCAGGTGTCTGTTATCAGACTGAATTCAGTGGCGTTGGCGAAGACTTGCTAGACTGTTCAGCATGACTGTTTCATTTAACCTACACCACACGGAAATACAGTTATTTGAAGCTTAGATCCTTCTGTGTCAAAGTGTTTTTGTCGCTGATGAATTGGCAGTAAAGTTTCAGGTTACCTCAGCGTGTAATGCGAGTGTCTACGGGCTGAATTACGTGGATTCTTTTCCAGATCGTGTTACCATCATTCTCTTCCACACCACATCCAGGCCAAATTTATCCCTCAAACATCGCTTGTAAAATTGGTAGGAATATTTATTCTCTTTCTGGGTAAAGTAACAGGACACTGAAGCTGGCCACATCCATCTGCTTCAGTTAAAAGTATGGGATTTCCTTCTTTTACCCTATACACCTTTACATTTTTGCTGGGAGACAAAGCTTTTGGAGAGCTTTTCTTAGAAGTTAATACCTTCCTGGGTGTGACATCGTGTAGTTGAAAGATAGATAGTTGTAACCGACGTTTTGGAGTAACCAGCTGCCTGAAGCTAGGAAGTGGAGGCAGCAGATTCCTTCGAAACCTTTGTATCTGTCCACGATGCTACGTGATATCACATCCGAGAAGCTGGAACATCAGATCTCACTTGCCTTTAACTTGATTCATTCTAAGTGCTATTCGGTAGAAGTCCTGTCATATTTGAAATCTGTATTTTAACATACACAGTGACATCAGCATGCAGTCGTCCATACGTAAATACATATACGTCTGCACCAACACAAACTCATACATAAACACACATACGCAATATACTTAATATTATATACTCGTATGTTCCGTGCAGTTGTTTTACATATGTAAGTTTTTATTACCAACTGATGCACAATATTATGCAGTAGTTGGTAATAAAAACTTACACACATACATAAATACACACACACAACAACTAATATTCGGAATTTTAGTCGATTTTGTGCAAGGCGAAATTTGAATTTTTATATGGACCAAATTCACTTGACACCACCTTTCTGTCGTTGAACACCCAGTGTCAAGTGATTTTGCGCTGTTCTGTATATTTTCGCATAGTAATTTCAGAGGCAGGCCTACAAAAGGTGTACATTTAAAGCTAAAGTTTATACAATGAGCCTACAAAAATCATGCTATTGAGTGGCGGTTGTGATCGTCTGTTTCGCTGGACTATGACTTACAGCATGAGTATAGACTATTTTCAAGAGAAATAGCAGCGTAGAGGGTCTCTTGAAATTGCACAATGTTGTCAGTCACTATTTTTTAACTTCCTCGCTAATTTGTAAGAACTTTTCTATTTCGCGCAACATTTGAAATCAGCAACTAATGTCACTGTGTTTTTTCTGCTTGTGCAGATGAGAGTGGTGACTGTCTTTGCACAAATATGAACACGTAACTGTAAATAAAGTCATATTACTTTTTTTCTACTTCATGAGAATTATTTTATTTTTCACATGTAATTGACGTGTAACTAGTGCTGTAGAATCATATTTTTGATATAAAAATTATAACGTTCTTATAAAATACGATTTACCCTCACTGACTTGGACACAAAATGATCAACAAATGCCTCTTTGTTACTGAAATATGCGCTAAAGGTGACATATGATTGAATATATGGATACGTACCTTGAACTTTTGAGTTTGCATTCGAGCTCAGGTTTTTATCGTATATAATGCTGCCCAAAACTCAGATCAACAGTGTATAAGAATTAAGTTTCAAGCCCGAGTCCCAAACTTTTGAACTCTATATTCGCATTTATTAGTAGATTCAAAATGTTCGCTTCCTTTCTGTTAATATTTCGATATGTCCTACGTTTTTATACGCACAGAGGTAAGGATCATTGAAAGTTCAACAGAAAAGTTGGACAGTTTCCACAAATATCTCACACTGATCCACTGTCATATACAGTATTACAACCCTGAGGTACAGCTCGAAAGACGGTGTCGTTAAACATGCACGCTAAGTTAATTCTTGCGGAAAAACTTGAGCTTGTAATACAAATAAAAACAGTTCCAAATATTTCTGCCATGTTATAGTAAATTTTGTAAATATTTTCAACTCTGACTGCTATATAACCATAGAATAACTGCAGTGACAACCCTTATGATTTGATAAATATGTATATATATATTATATATATATAGTGTGTGTTGTGTGTGTTTGTGAGTGTGTGAGTAAGGAGTGTGTGTGTGTGTGTGTGTGTCCAATCGAACGTGACATCTCATAATTCTTTTCCCTGGCATGCATTACAGTCCTGTAGTCGTGATGGGCAGTTAAACATAACTTTTTGCAACAGACCTTTGCCAGTGACTATGATTTCGTCCGTGATGTTCTTTCAACTCCTGTCGGCAATCCAGGGAGACCGCTTACGAGACATAATTTTTTGAACAATAAAGAGCTTAATTTCAATGGCACTTTACAACGGATTCTCCTTAATTTTTTTCTCAAAACAGCGATCTGAAAATCGTCACATTCTATAGTCATGTTCTATGTACACATACATACACACATACATACAAACATACACACATACATACATACACACATACATACATACATAATACATACATGCATACGTAAACACACATATACATACATACATACATGCATACGTACACACACTACATACATACATACATACATACATACATACATTAACACCAAAATACTTCAGCGAGGGATAGATTCTTATTCTCCAGTGAGTACAGCCCTTCAGCACCCGAAATACACGTCTCAAAAAAGTAACAGTAATGAAGTCTTTTAAGTGTTCGTAATTATTTTCTTTCTGCAATGCCTCAATTAATGAGCGGCTTACAACGTAGCTAATTATGTGCAATTATGGAAGCTGCACGGCTACTCTAAATCGATGAATTTAGCGCAGTTACTCGGAGATTTCAATGCCTGGATAGAACAGCAATTTTATATGGACTTTTAATTATGAAAACAATTTAGCATGTGGATAGGATGGTAATATGTTCCCTTAGAGAGCTCTTAATGTATAGCTGATGGTAGAAGAGTAGTATGGTTTCCACCCTATGGTTAATGGACTTAAGTGATTGGCCCGAATAGTATAATGCGTCCGTACAATTACTGGTGGCGGTCTGCCGTAGAAAATAATGAGAAGACGGAGAATAAAAGGGAGAGACGGAGCTGGTTCATATCTCTACACCCCATCCACAGTCCCTCTATCATTTATGTACTCCCTTTTATTTCGTAGCGCATCCCGTGAAATGAGTTATAAGAACGCAATTTTTCACGTTTCTTTTACAAAAGAGAAATTCATAGGCCCATGTAATTAGCGTAAGTACGCGTCACTTATATCACGCTTTATTTTATGCGTAGGAGTTTATTCACAACTTTTGCGTAACTGTTTGGGCTTCGAGACCATTTTACACGCTTGCCATAACGACAAATTGTATGCAGCGATTATCGAATCAGAAGACAATAACAACTTATGGAAGGACTTTCTGGATACCGAGTGTAATCCTTTAAGAGATGGACCTCTTACTTTAAACAGATTTCAGGTGAAATGAAATTTGCTGGATGATAATAAATTTAGTAATAAGTTTAAACTGTGTGGGAAGGAATTAAGGTAACCACTAATCAACTAACTAACTAATTAACTAACTGACTAACTCCATGAAGCAGAATTATTCTTGAAAAGGTAATAATTCCTCAGCTAGTCGAGAAATTCCCCCAATGCATGGAACCCGAAAATTCATTACATCATTCATGTTATCGTGAGCCAGATAAATCCAGTCCACATCTTTCCATCCTGTTTCTTAAACATCCATTTTAATATAATCCTCCCATCTACAAATAGTTCTTCGAAGTTGTATCTTTCCTTCAGGTTTTCCCAGCTGTGCCCTATATGCACATTTCCTCTCCCCCATACATGCCATATGCCCCCCTAATTTCACTCTTTTTGATTATGAAGCTCCTCACTGTGAAATTTACTCCGTTCCGTACTCACCTCGTCCCCCTTACTCCCAAACACATTCTTCAGCACCCTATTCCCGAACCCCCCTGTCTGTGTCCTTCCGTCAGTGTGACAGGCAAAGTTTCACACCCTTATACAGCAGACAAAATTATAGTTCTGCTTATTGTAATCTGTATGTTTTTGGATAGCAAACGGGAAAACAAAATGTTCAGGACCGAATGATAGCGGGCTTTCCCCGAAATAAGTCTGCTCTTAATTTCTTCATGAATGTAATATTGATTCGTTAGAATTGTTCCTAATAACCACTTAAGATGAATAATTTATGTCTAATAAAAATCATGCCGAATATCAATGGCCAAACTGAATGAAGTAATTGACTGGCTGTTGACGGCTGACCGCAACATGTGCTGGTCGCTTTGGCTTTGCTTGCAGAAGTGTTTTATCGTGAAATGTTAAAGTGCAGTACAGCTCGTCGTCTCACGTTTTTAAATTTGCAGCGCGCTATTATCTGTATTAAAATTGTGTACATATTCATTTTATTTTGTTTGTTTCCTGTCTTCTTGCTTTTATTCCAATAGTAAGCCCAGGTTCACCTCGGCTTAGATTTTCTAATCTTCTTCTCGTTTTTCTTCCTCCATCTACTATTTCTGGCCCTCTTCCTAGTTAATCTTATTTCGTCTTCTATTTCCGGACCTCGGACTGGATTGATATGGCTCAGGATAGGGACTGGTGGCGGGCTCTTGTGAATGCGGTAATGAACCTTCGGGTTCCATAAAATGCGGGGAATTTCTTGACTAGCTGACGACCTGCTAGCTTCTCAAGAATGACTCTGCTCCGTGTAATTAGTTAGTTTGTTAGTTAGTTAGTTTCCTCACCTCTCTTACAGCTTCAACTTTGCATTTTTTATTTATTCTTTTGGGTTTTCTCTTTGTTTCCTCTTCTAACTCCACTTGGTATTTGTGTTGTATTAATTTCTATTGCCTACTGTCTCCTTCTTCGTCCACTTTGGCTTCTACTTATTTCGCTTCTACCCCTGTAACATTCATATTTTTTCTTCATAGTTTCTGTCCCGTTGTTTGCTTCTTATGCTATCCGCCTTCTTTGTGAAGCAAAAGTATTTTAACTTCGTACAATTAATCTCTTCGTAAATGTGCTTTTGTGTGTGCGGCAGGTGTGCTGGTGCGGATGCGCCACATCGACAAGCATAAAAATGTTTACGAGTTTGTATGCGCTTTCTGCGCCAACACGTAACATGCATTCCTTAAGTTTATATTAAGCCTATTCCCTGGCCGTGCTGTGGCTCAGGCGGTTAGTCGCTAGCCTCCCACCGCGGAGGCTCGGGGTCGATCCCGGGTCAGTCCATGTGGGATTTGTGGCGGACAAAGTGGCACTGGGACAAGTTTTTCCCCGAGTACTTAGGTTTTCCCCTGTCAGTTTCATTCCACCGGTGTTCCATTACACGGAAGAATGAAAAACCTAATCATCTTCATCACAGGGTTGCACAATAAGCAAACGAACACGAAACAATGTGTGCCGACTCTTTGCCAACAGTCAACAAAGAATCTGCAAACACTGTTCGCCAAAGGTGTTTGCAGGTGTATGCCAGCCTTTATAGATCTCTCCGTTCGACTTGTGCGTATGGGCCTCCCACAGAGCGGAAAAGAGTTCAAAACCGGACGGATCCGTTATATAAGATGTACAACTCATGTTGGAACAGGTCTGCTTCAATTCTTATGCAATACATACCCCTTCTTTCTCTCCTCCGTGTGGCCATTCATATTAGTGGTAATTCTTCTGACTTGTATTCTGCAGGTGCCACTTTTGAATCTTAGTCGCAGTACCAGCTAGTGCTTTTAGTTTGCTTTCTTGTCATTTCGCCAACTGCGGGGTAGTTAGTATGACACAGAGCTACAAAACTTCTGCTCCATCCTTTCTTGATTTACCGTATATAACTTCTCTCTCATCACACCATCCACTGCATAACATCAGCAGTCGATTAGGGAATCATTGAATAAATAATCATCTTTCAGTCCCCCAGTCCCCAAATATTTCCATCCTTCTTTCTTTGTCAAATATTTTAGTCAGTGCATTTGTATCGCTTTCCGGATTTCTGTGAGTCGAATTTCAGAAACTTGTTTTTACTGACAATTTTTCCGGACGCTTATAACTGAAATGAGTACCAGGAATATTTCCTGGGGGTAAAGGCGGCCGGTGCGTAGGGCTGACAACCTTCCTACCTTTATGTACTTATTGTCTAGAAATTCTGGGAGCCTCAACCTCCTGGAGCCTTAAGGGGCTGTCCAGGCCTGTATAAGGATAGCTTTACCTTTACCTTTACCTTTACCGAACTTCCACACAGTGCTTTAAAACAGATTGTGTATGTGAACAAAGCGAACGAATAATGTCGAGACTACTTCTGTTTATCCATCTGAGAATGACACCGTATCTGTTTGTCTGAAAATGAGACTGCCTTTGTTATCTACCTGAAAATTTGCTTATTACATCTCCGAAACTCCTACATATTTCTGTGAAATGTTGTGTTGCGTACCAACGTTATATGTTCGTGGAATAATTTTGATTTTTTGTTCATATCTCTTCAATATAAACTAAATTCTACCTCACAGGAAGCTAACAGTATATTTTGTTACTCTTGTAAGAATTATGTTACCTTACAAAACACTAATTTGATGGCTGAAAAGAGGCACATTCCGTGTACGTTTATAATATGTTTACATATGCTACGGAACTGTTGCGTTGGTGAATATTTACTGAAAAATAAAGTAATGCCCGACTTCTTGCGGTGTTATGTTTGTAGTTAGATTAATCTTTCAAAAATAGACTGTTAATCTTCTTTCATGAAGTGTACAAAATCGCGAAGAAGGTGGGCTTTTAAAATTGCAAGCTCGGAATTGCTCCCGATGCCAAAATATTTGCATAAAACTTTATGAAAATCCATCCATCGGTTGGATGGACGGTCATGATTAAATCCTATATGATTTATTTTTATTCACGTCATGTAAAAAAATATAACAGTTTTATCATATCAAACTAACAAAAGTTTATTATAACGTATAAAGTCTGTTGAACCTTTTAAGGGAAAACTTTGACACTTTTATTTGTAAATATGATTCTCATAGCTAATCCTTCTATTTATCCATTTATGTACGCCAGGGCTCTTAAGAAATACTACGAAATCATAATTTCATTCATATGCATGCCATGAAATTGGGACGTACCTGAAAGTCGGTTCAATAGACCACGCGTTCATACTACATTGAGATAACCTTTTATCGGCAAATGTCGAGTCTGCAGTACCAGTCTAATGATCTGTGCCTCTCGACTGCTTCATAACAAGAGAGTGTTTAAGGCAAACGCTGCCACCTGGCCTAAGTATCCGTAACAATAAAAGTTACTTTGTAGGTAGGGACAGAATTAGCGACAATATTCAACTATTAGGTTCTTAAAAGCTCATATGTAGATTCACAAAATAAGCCCTTAAATCATCCAAAAGAAATACAGCAGCTTGAATGCTCACGTGTTAGTATATTAGACGCCACACCTAAATAGCCTATCTCTATGACGAAACGTGGTGATGTCGTACTGCGTTTTGTTCACGTGGCCAGCCCATTACATTCTATCAGTGCAGATTCCTTGTAGCTCCTTATTAAATTAGTTAATTTTTAGATTAATGCAGTGTGTAACTCTAACCCACAATCATAAGAATTCAACACGCAATAAGGAAAAATACTTTGCTATTGCTTCGTAACGAGTTGCACATTTTCAAACCACACATTGGTCGAGAGTAGATTCAATAGTCTTCATCCTTTGAACGTGCAGTAGACACCATTGAATCCATCTGAATAATAACCGCAAAGTATCATTTCACTTTCAAAGCCAACATCTTACGTCCCGGCTACAGAGTATTGCCGGCCTAATCAAACTTCACTATTCAGGAGGTGGGTTCTCTGTAGTTTGTGTATATGCCTGTGCTGTAGAACGGAAAGCCGGGCTCTCCTGAGGCTATTCATGGCGATCCAATAAGAACGCTCTGTGCACGAATAGGAATTACGAGTAACCAATGATATGGCTGCGTTTATGTGAACCATTAAACTTGATTGGTTATAGTGACATGATACATTGTTTTTTAGTAAGAGCTGGGGTTTTAAAATATTTTTTGAATTGCGAAGAAGGTAAAAAAAGGACAATGTATTTGGTGAAGGGGAAGGAAGGAGGTTTTAGAAAACATCTGCTCTCCTCAGTGTCCAGTATAACAAACAGTTCTCATTATGCGCTTGAATTCGTGGTGTTGTCAGTTAACAGAACTTGAGTGTAGACCTATACTGAAGACGCAACCAAATTACAAGCCACAGTACTAATACAAATTGACAGTCTCAAGAAAAACGGCATTTCAGTTCTATATTGACTTCCTAGTTGTTGCATAGAGAATAGTGAAAACCAGAATTGTATACTGAACAACGTAAGAATTCATACAACTGATACATTTTCATTGATACCAATCTGTTGAAAAATATGTGGAGGAAAAGGAAGACTGAGGAGTTTCGTTTTGGATGGTTTCTGGCGAAGGGTTATTCATTACAATGCATTTATGTTAGACATGCTCCATTCTTTGAGGCATAATTTTGATATACACTTCCTTTCAGAAGGCCGATATACTCACTCCTTTTTCTGATGCGGTCTTAGTAAGTTACACTGACATATACTTCAACATCCTCCAATTCTAAATTTTTAAGCATCTCTAGATTCAATGCCAACCACGGTAACTAATAGTACATTTACTGAAACAATATGTATAGTCCTATTCTTGTTTTTCATTTATGACTTCGTATTATTTCTTCAATAACTTCGCAGACTCTTGGCATAAAAACGTGTTAGCACTTTGCATAAATAGCCCATTTATTATTGTAATTAACTGATGAGCCTAATGTGATTTGTATGTAGTTGATAGTAGTAGGCTTATTATAAATGATATATGTGAAAGATACTTATATACTGTAATAATTTAAATGTACTCTTTTATCGTTTACCTGGACGGGCAAAGGGAACCGCGACGACTTCATCCCGGTTGAGATCCAGCAGTGTAAGTCTGACGATTACATCAGTTTTGTACATGTTGTGTCGGTACTCTGTAATTACAGGACATAAAATGCACTAGCGAAGAGCAAGAAGAAAACATGTGTTTAAAGTACATGGCACAGACACACTTTACAAAGCTATCGGTACGTACTATATAGCAGTGCTGGTGTTCCTGTCAGTCCGTCAGCTATTTCCGTGATTGAGCTGGTCGCAGTGACTGTTTGCAAACAAACAAGAACATTTTAGAAAATGCGGCATTTTGTAACAATTCTGGCTCTTTAGGTCTGTTATTGACCCTTAGATATTCAAATCATGTGTTTTAACTCTTGATGCCATCCTGCAAATAGCATAAATATAGGACGGCTGACAGCGGTGACGTAATCAGCCGTAAGGTTGTTTGTGAGTGCTCAGATGACGGCATAAATTTCGATTCAATGTAATTATTGAGAAAACCGTGAGACGCAAAGATAAACTTATTAGACGTAAAATCTTTGTTATGTTTTTCTCTGCAATCTTTCACTCAGGTATTTAGCAAGTCACTTTCAACATACTCGAAAGGAATACATGGTTTGAGTAAGTACTGTATGCACTAAACTGGTTGGAATATTGGCGGAAACAAACGCGTGATGAAATCTCTGGCTTTGTACTGCTTAACACAACCAAATATTACCCAAAACGACCGTAAAACGTAAATATAAACTGTTCACGTATACTGTTTTGATGAGGATGAAGAAGATTCAAAACTTCTGCCTTATTCTTCGTTGGAATTACCTCAAGTTTAGAACACCTCAGAATGTTTTTTTTATGTTGTGTGTTTTTCCCATTTTGAATTGTAGTCTGTGTCATGTGTATTCATCTTGTGCAGTGTGACCTCTAGTATTCCATACGTTACACAACTCTATTTTGGTTGTACATTTTTACGAGAAATAAGATTTATTTGTATTCCTCCTATACAGGGCGACTCCTTGGTTTCCATACATGATAGAAGTCTCTTTCTCATGAAGATGAAGAGTCATGTGCATTTCTCATATGTAGGGCCACTCCTACATTTGCATACACCACAGAAGTTTATTGTTGATTAGGATAAATGTTCACGTACAGGACTAAGCCGAGGGTCCAATAACTAATTCACCAACTACATGGAGCAGAGTCTTCTTCAGACAGTCATAGTTCCTCGGCCAGTCAAGAGTTTCCGCACATAGTTTGGTACACGAAATTTTTTTACCTATCTTAAGCAGTGTCAGTCCATTCTACGCTCTGCCATCTTATTTATTTAAGATCTGTTTTAGTATTATCACGCACGTACGCCCAGATCTTCCAAGCGGTCTTTTTCCTTCAGATTTCCGTAGCAACAACCCTGGAAGCATTTCTCTTCTCCCCATTGCTTTCCAAATGCCCCGGCCATTTCATTCTCTTTGCTTTGATCACCCTAATAATGTGTGGTAAAGTGTACAAATCATGAAGCTGCTCAATAAGCATTTTTAGGCGCTCGAAAAGCGGCTATTAGCTTCGTTACGTGTGTCTGTCCGTCCGCATGAAACAACTCGGCTCCCACTGGACGGATTTTTATGAAATTTGATATTTAAGAATTTTTAAAAATCTGTCGAGAAAATTCAAGTTTCATTAAAATCTGACAAGAATAACGGGTACTTTACACGACGGCCTATACGCATTTATGATAATATGTCGCTCAGTTCTTCTTAGAATGAGAAATGTTTCAGACAAATTTGTAGAGGAAATCAAAACACACATTTTATTTTCAATAACTTGTTTCCCGATAATCGTGCCGTTATGAGATAATGTGGAAAAATATGATAGAGACCGACAGGCCACAGATGACAATACAATACGGTGAATTCGCTTTGCATACTGGATAACTAAGGCTACAGACACACTCAGAATATGTAATACTTATTGCTTTTTCACGGCAAAATTGGTTACTCGAACGCGCCACAATGTTACTTATACTACATTGCCTGTCTTGTTTCGTTTCCTGTCACTCTTTCCCTGTTAATCCAAAATTCCAGGGTTCCACACATTACAAAATATTGTTTCTGGTAAGTATTGAAGGTGAACGATTACACCTTCCGTACTGGTTACTCCTAGGTTTCCATACATGATAGCAGTTTGTTTCGGCAGAGAAACAGATGCAGCCGAGCGGGTGAGCATCTTCCCAGCAGCCCAAACGACTAGCAAGCTGCCAGCTGCATGTTTGGTCCTCCACATTAATCAAAGGTCTTCTTCTTCGCCAGCTCAAGCGTTCTTCAGCCACAGTGCCCTGGAGCTCTAAAAGTGCTGCCTGGACCGACGTGCTGCTAGCCAGCCAGCCAGCCAGCAAGACAGCAAGACAGACAATCAGCCGACTAGCTGGCTGGCGGCCGGCCCGAATAAAAGCCCCCGACAACTTGTATTTATTAGTGTTCACATGAACAAGCTAGGTGCAATGAACCTTTTCGTAGACCTAATGTTATTGGAGGAGGGGGGGGGGGGGCTTGGAGAGGAAGGGGACTGAAAAAGGCATTAGGAATTACGACAAAAATTTGATGGCTGGAAGATTGTATTGTAAAATAAAATGAAAAAACATTTTCAAGCTTAGACAAACGGGGAAGGAGGCAGCATGATGTTATTAATCCTCGGTTTACACATTTTCGTTTATATCTATGCAGTGTGGTCACATTTATCTTCTACTGTCGTTATTTGTAACTGTCTAGTTACATCAGTAAATAGGCATTTGACAAAAACATTTGGTATTAATAATTATTGGACCTGCACATGCCATTGTTAATAATACAGCAGCATAGCTGTTTTATTACCGGATTGTATCATTTAGGACTCAAAATTTCATTCATGCTTTCTACGTTTGTGATTTTTGTAATAATTTCTATGCAAAATTTCCTTAGATAATTCTGTTAAATGGCACTTAACCTGAAGGTTTATTACCGCTGTTCTTTCTTTTAAACATGTTTCATACACAACTTATGTGATGATTTGTAGTCTATCATTATATTAACTTTTGTATGCATAGGGTTTAAATCTAATATTTATTTTATTATTCTGCCATCAAACTCAACCCTACATGTATTGGTGTGTTATATTATTGTTTTATATTCAACAAGACAGGGGAATATTGATGTTTGTTTAAGATAGCAACTTCCACTCTGAAGTCACAAGTTCGCATGGCCGCCATGATGAAATTATTAGTAACTGAATATGACGAAATATAAAGTTGTGTTTGAGTGTAATTACAATACATTCTTCAAATTTCACGGAAACCCTTCAGTTCTTAGAACAGATTTTAAGAAGGACAGTCACACAGGCAGACTAAGTAATCTTACAGCATGCATTTCATGTGGTTACTGCGGGTTTGAAGTGCCTGAAGCGCCTTCTGTTTTCATATTTGACAGGTTGCTCTTCGGGACAAATGGTTTGTTTCTTACATATGTGGTTCACAAATGAAAATTGCAATTAAAAGTGAAACTAGTTTGGAGAGGAAAGATGTATAAAGAACGTTGTGAATTATAGGTGTTAACATGACACAAAAGTAAAGGCATTGAATTTTTACATTTAAGAAAAGTAATATCAAAACTTTTAAGTAGACGCATTTTTAATCCACTTTCTTAACTTAAGGAGAACATGTGAAAGCTTATGGCCCTACCATGCTGCCTGTATATCGGTGTCTATCTCTTTTCAATTTTAAATGCTTGAACATTTTGCGCGAAATTTGGAATGGACTTTTGCATTGGAGGCAACAACAAATGCCTACTTCTTAATTTCATTGTAAAAGCAGATTTAATACCAAGGAATAGTTTTTATTTATTTTAGAGGTTTTTATCTTCTCATCTCCTAACTAATACCACAGAGATTAAAATGAGGCTCATGAACTATGACGTTTACCTGTTACTTTGTATATGCTTGTGTGTGTGTGTGTGTGTGTGTGTATGTGAAACTTGGCTGTTTTACCCTAAAGGAAAGCCACAAGACAGACCCATCTTGTCTTAGAAAAGGATTATGAAAATATCTGGATCGAAGAAGGCGGGAGTGATAGGATTATGGAGGAATGTTTGTAAGGAGCACCTTCATCCAATTATGTTCCTAAGATTATAGCATTGGGGAGAATGAATGGGCTGGGGATGAAGCACGCATGGCAGAAATGAGACGTACATAAAAATATTGGTTATAAAACGCGAAGGAAAGGGACCACTTAGAAAATGTAGGTGTGAATGGGAGGATAATATTAGAATGGATTTTAAAAAAATAGAGTACACAGGTCTAAAGTGGATTGATGTGGCTCGTGATAGGTCATATAGCGGGCTGATGTGAACGTGGTAATGGACTTCCAAGTTCCATAAAATGTTGCAGTTGTGTGGACAACACCGCTACTTCGTATTCGGGAGATGCGACAGTAAAATCTATACCCGAAGACTAGCTATCCTGAGTTTTATGTGTCTTACATGTGAATTTTCTCATTTCAAACAGGTGAATCGGTATAATAAAAGTGAAACTTGAAGATTCAGGTCTTCTGGAATGTCACGCCGTGTAGACTGAATCAGTTGACACAACGTAACTTCCTATATGCCTTGACTCTTCATCAACACTCCTTGTGAACCTCAAGTATTGTAAAATGTGAAATTCTTTTGTGCACGCAATGTACGCTTATGGAGAAGTGGAGGTATAAATCCACGTATTCTCAATTACAAACTGTATGGAAATGAGTGGTCAACTTTACATCCCGGCCGCTTTAATTCCGGGGAAAAGCGTTTCCAGTGCCCACGCTCTTAGGGCGTTAAACCTCGACGACGTTTGTCGAAGACCGATTTTTTTCCTTCCATCTCCGTTCCTCAAGCATCATGGATCAATTCTCTAGGGCGCCGAGCGGTCAGACGTTCTGACTGGCCGTGATAATAGGCTGGGAGTGAAAATAAATTTCCACATATTTGTAACTATAATAAACGTTTTCCACTGTTGAAAAGTTTCAACTGTCTTGTCATTCAGTTCTGTTTGTCTGAGAGGAGAGGCGCCCACAGTGTTTTGTGGGGCAACTTGGAAAGATACCTCTTAGAAGACCTAGGCGTAGATGGGATTATAATATTAATATGGATATTCAAAAAGTAACATGGGGGCCTGGACTTGATGCGTGTGGCTCTGGATAGGGACAGGTGGCGAGCTGTTGTGAATGCGGAAATGAACCTTCGGGTTCTACAAAATAAGGGGGAATTTTTTGACTAGCTGAGAAACTGTTAGCTTCTGAAGAAGATCCATGAACTTAGTTAGTTGGTTAGTCAGTCAGTCAGTTATTTTACATGACCTCTTAGCTTATGTCCTTTGCGAATATACTCTAATTCCTGGCTTGGCACGTGGTGGAGGAGGTACATACGTGCATATGTGTAATAATGTACCTTGTTAAATAAATAAGAAGGCGAAATTCGGTATACTTGAAGATATGTATGGTTTTATTTCTACTGGTATATGATAAGCATGGTTTTGTACAGTATTTTTACTAATATTTTAAGTGATACGTGACCTCAGGTGGCTATGATTGCATTACCAATGGTACACCTTAATTCACGGGTACACAAATTCCGGGCGCCAGGTCGCCATGGCGATTATATTTTGTTATTTGGCGCCCTAGATTTTTCTGAAATTTTTGCACCCCTGCCTTTATTATGTAACAATTATGGTTGCAGTTACGATTATAGCGATAGTTGTTGTTACTAGTATAATCAATATTAACTAATCTCAGTTGGATAATGTTGGTGATTAATACGACAAATAAAGTAATACCGTAAAAGCTGACGGTTTCAATTCGGATCTATGGTAACAATATGTAACGTAATTACGTTGCGTCTAGTCTAGTTGCTTTGTTGCTGCTGTTAGTAGGTCGTATTACTGTTAATAATCACCATTATCTTATACTGCTTGCATTCCCAACTGGTGGCTTCAGTTACTGGACTGACCTGACTCGTCTGCAGGTGTTAGTATTTCACATTAAGATAAAGAAGTAACTTCTCAAGGCAAGTGTGGGCTACATTATTATTATTATTATTATTATTATTATTATTGTCACAACCTATATGCAGAGTAGTTACAATTATAGACGTAAAACAAGCCATGTTTCTTGTGTGTATAATGTTGCAACTATTCTGTGGTTACAGGTTGTGGTATGTGTAATATTTCTCACATTATTGTTATTCCTTGTTATCACCTTTGTGCATGGTAGTTACAACCACAAACCTAAACTAACCATGTTCCTGGGATATATACTGTTGCAGCTATTCTGTGGTTAGAAGTTCTGGTATGTGTATTTTCCCTCATATTATTATTATTATTATTATTATTATATTGTTCAACTTGATGCAACTTGTTGTTAATGTTTTTTGAAGTTCTAAATCTTGTCCATCTTCTATGGACGTTTTTGCTCTCCGAGTTCCCACTCGGAAACTCCGAGACTTTCCGTTGTTGCATGTTAATCCGCCCTTCAAAAACTGTCCCGTCTGCGTCTTTACGCAACCCGAAGTTGTGCACAAGAGCAGGCCACTGGCCCCTATTCTGAGCCACTGTAATCCGTTCCACATTCTCGTACCCTATTTCTTCAGAGTCAGTTCTGTTTTGTCCAGCTATTTACACTGGTGACTCCCAAGTGGCCTTTCCTCTTCACTTCTACCAACTAAGATTTTTTATGTAATTTTCGTATTTAATGTGTGCTACATGCCCAAAAGTAATTATCCTGATAATGGTATTACATATCACGAATACAGGTTGTAATTGTTGTTGGGTTCCTGGTCCTTAACTAATAAGAACATGTATCTTATTTTCCTTCTGAACTCATGACAGTTAAGCCTTTACGTCCCCCACGTAGCGACTACGCTAATGCAAAAATACGCTGTTGATATGTATTTATTCATCGTTTTCGAATTTTGGTCGGGATACCAGCTTTGCTGATGGACTGGTTGCGGATGTTGCAGTGTTGCTAGGACAATGCTAAGATGTGACTGCCTTAAAAAAAGTCACCGCCTTCTTCCTGATAATTAGAGTCTTTTACGATCGTATGTATGATAGCTACAGCTGAAAGGGTTTGTTGTTTTTTACACACAATATTAACTGATTTATTTTAGTGCAGTGTTATACAGGTGTCTCTTTTACTGTGTCCCTAAGCACGACAGGTTTATCGCATAGAAAGCCTGCGTCCGCCGGGAGATCCCCGTGACAGCTGGCCATATTCAGGGACATAACAAAAGGGACACTCGGTGTAAGCAATCTGAAAATATTTAGATATTGCACTCATTATAGCATATAGCCTATATGAAGCGAAGTAAATGTGTGTTTTGGGGATGATATTTTCGCTTTCAAAATAGATTTAAATTTGCATGCCAATAATTGTTGTACTAAGATATAATTTATTATTAACTGTAATGAATTGCCGCCTGCGTTCGGAAGCGAACGTGATGCATCCTCAAGTTGAAGTCTTCTGATCTCAGTGGGTCATGAAACAAAACAAAATGAAGTTACTAGTATGGTAACAACCGACCGTGTTGTGTTAACATCTGATAGTATAACCCATCATATACACACCTCCACCAACTGGTAGGACCTATTAAACAAGAATAAAAAAATATATAAATTATCATGGTGTAAATTTCAGCTTGTATAAATTAACGCCTATAATCGAGTATTTTTTATCGGCATGTAGGTTTTCGAAAGGTTGAAAGGTGAAAGATTGTACACTGATTCTGCGGTAAAAAAACACAGTTTTGTTCATGCAACATGACTCTTCATTTTGCTGATATACATCAGTAATTTAAAAGTTCCCAACTCCCCCTTCTAAGTATCATGCAACGGTACTGACAATATAATACTTAGGGGTTGATCTGATAGCAAGTTTATTTATATTTTATAGTACTACTAAGCTACATCCGTTGTTAGGAGGAAGCAATTCTTTGTTTTCAGCAGGCGATCAATCAAAGTCAGGGCTGAGGCTGGGCAAGACGTAAGTTAATACAGGCAAGTGCCGTCGTGGACATTATGGGAATACAGTATCATAAAAACAAACAATTACAAACAGTGCTCTTTATCAGCAGGGTAGAGTTGGAATGATACCTGCAGCTGGCGCCTTCTTTTCTCAAAGTATCGATTTTACACTCATAAGAATTCCGTTAAAGAAATTTAGTTTTGGTGTAAAAGCGATCTCTAACACGACTCTCAAGATTAGTTGATGTTTTCCACCAGATTTGTACGGTATATACAGCACCGTCCCTGACTTACGCAATGGTTACTTCTCGGAAGGTTTGGCGCAAGTCGGGACTGAGTAAGCAAATGAGGAACTGTATATGTGTATGTATAGGCATATGCATATGTATATGTATTGTACATACAAGGGAGCCCAATAGAAATTTAAATCCGAAACACTGTAACTCGATCGGCCGCAGTATGACCGCCCCGCCGCCTGTGTTATCGCTTACCAGTATTCTTCCGCCCTTATCTCATTGCCCTTTCATTTCCGAAAGGAAAAATTCGGCGCTCCTTTAAACATATATTTCTGTTTATTTTTTAAAACTTTTTTAAATTGCTTAAGTTTGAAATTTTGTATGTCAGGTTGTGTCTGTACATTTGATACATTCATCGTGTTCCCTTAATATTTATTTCCTAGTATTACCAAAAGAGGACAAGGTGGGCAAGATACAGAATCAGTATAGCTTTCAAAATTATTTGCAACTGTAGAAAGTTCTAAATGGTGCTTAAAAATGTGCTGTGCATTTGATCGAAAATGGATGCTGTATATTTGATCTAAAATTGAAACCTCACTTTGAAATCGAAACTTCTGCAGCATTTCCCACACTTCATACTTCCCACCTCTTATTATCAAAAGGGCATAGCTATTATCTACTTTAACGTATATTATCGTTATTAATAACGTCATGATTGACAATAAAGGGTAAGAGACAAATTCGGAAACTAGTTCGACTCTGAACAGGGCTACCGACTGAAGAGCTCCATTGATTCTCTCACTCTTTTGCTGAGAATTCTGGGAATACGTCTTCAAATTGGCCATTAATTCCTCTTTCCAAGTCCTTGCTTGTTATTCAAGGTAATGTGGCCAAACTATTCCACAGTACATCAATTCTGCAGTTGAAAGCGTCGTTACATATCCCAGGAAAAAAAATTCATACTTTGTTGCATTTTATAATAGGCCTATGGTATTTTAGCTGTATTTAAGCCTAAGTGCATTAGATATCTTTTACGAAGGTGAAGAAGTGACAATTATTTTTCGTCTTATGACGTTTAATTTTTGCTATATATTATGTTATTTATGCTACTGTTATTCCTGTTCTTAAGCTGTCCACGATTTATGAGCTGGCACGTATATAAGCAATAATTTTATGTAACTAAACTGAATTCTATCAAGCGTTTGGTTCAGCACTTCATTTACATCGTGTTTTCTTACGAGTTTCGTTATTCTGTTATGTACACTCCTGACGTTTGTCCAAGCAGTTCAGATACATCTCGTATAAAAGCCAGTCCTGTAGAAAAGTAATGTTCCATTTGTAACTCTTTCTTAGGCAAGAGGCCCAGAAGTGTTTTATTTTAACAAGTGATACGAAAATCGAATTATTATTAAAATATCAGCAATAATATATAATTAGTGACAGTGTAGACTTGTATTCATAATATATCTGTTGTTAAAATACATTACTGTAGCTTCCTTTGGAACAAAAATGGTGTTAAGGAGAGTGGTGGTCCATTGTGCGTGTTTTCGATTACTCCTGAATAGAATTTGGGCAGGTGATGAGCTCCTAGATTCTCAGCAGGTCATTAGTACTCTGGATTAGAATGCAGCTTATTACAGACTGCCTACAGAGTTCGGTCTCACAACATTTCCCACCAGAACAACGTTTCTTCATCAGTGCTGAAGCGTATATAAAATACAATGTCGCCTTTTTGCCATACACAAGAATTTTTTAAAGATACATTAAGAAGTCTGCTGAATGTAATGTGTTCAGACATTGTTATAAGGCTGAGGTACTAGCCTTTTTTACCTCGCTGCATAGGTGGGACATTCTTTCTCGAGGCACACTAGACTTGAGATAGAAAATGAAAAGTTATCGTAAAGGTATATGTGTTTTTAAATGTCACTTTATGTATACAAATGTGAAATGATCTTAAAGCAGAAAGATATTAAATTGAAGGTAATATGATATTAAAAATTATTTGAATTTGAAATTTTCATTGTTAATTTTATGTAATCATTCTTCTGTTAAATAACTCGCTGAACACCAGATGAGAACCACCGATTTTCAACTAGTGGTACGCGGAGGGTTGTCTTGTAGTAGGCGAAGCTATTTGACAATTGTAATTTTTTCGTAATTCAATATTCAATACTAAAATTGTTTTAAACTTATTTAAATCAAAATAGAAACATTTGTGAAGGTTCAAACAGTGATTATTAATATTTTAAGTACTTGGTGGTAGGCGGAAACGCCCCCCCCCTCCCCCGAAATAGTGGTAAAGGAGGAAAAGAAGGCTGCAAAGCACTGTTACAGACACACCAAGTGTCAGATGTACACCTGCACTGAGAAGGCGAAGGTTAACTTACAGACACATGGCTGATTACATTCTGCAAGATCTTACAGCTGATAATTATTCGTCAGGTCAACACACCTCTTACTTTTATCAAAGCTAAATCCTTATGATCTTCACAAAATCCAGCCACTGACACAATATTGAGTCAATTTATAAGATTAAGAATGCATGGAATTATACCTCCATTTCCATATAAACGTTTGTGGTGTTGTGCCTTATTAGGAAGAGAAACATGCTCGCCTTTATTTGACTATGAATTATTCAGTAGATTTTTCGTTACTGATTACATTTTTCTTTAATGTAAATAAGTTTTCCCTGTACACGCCATGAAGGCATACAGAGGGACTGAACGTGCAGATTCCCATAATCGTAAACGCGGAACTAGATGGAGGTGAGTGGTCAGCCTCACGCCCCGGTCTCTTTACCCCCGGTAGGAGGCTAGATGGGTCCTAGACCCAGTAAGGGTGTTTTCGAGAACAGAAAATCTCTTGCCTCCACCGGGATTCGATACCAGGATCATCCAGCCCCTAGCCTAGTCACTATACTGGTTACCCTGTTCTGGCTTACTTTTAAAATTATGGTGCGCATTACAACTGGGCACACATTAAAATCTGTCAAATAGAGCAGGCCTGTGTTTTCTGCAAATCTTTACAGAAGATGAGTGAGGGAGATTATCGCCCGAAGGAAGATGGTGCTGACGCGAAGAGCGCCAACCACCGACGGTAATCTGCGGTAACACGCGATGGGACGAGCAGCCCAGCCTCACTTCACAGAACCGCCTGACACAAAAAATAAGCCTACAACTAATAAACCAAAGAAATTGAGCATTTTTGTTTACATGCTATCCATTTTTATATTCCTGGAAATAGTAATTTTAATAAGATGTCTGATACAAGACGGTTTAACATAATATTAGCAGGTGCGATGCAGTCCTTAAAACGAAACATCAGATTTGAGTTTTGGCTTGAAATAATGAGGGACTTTTCCATAAGATGTAATTTTTATATTGGTAAGTTGGTTTCGGACATGAACCTTTCTGGGTTTTAAAAGGAAACACTTTTCGAAAACTTTCCGTTTGCAGGTATAAGGAATAACATTCGTAATTAGAATTACCTACACGTTAAGGGGTCTCACAGGTAAGGTTCATTTTTTATCTGAAAATCAAGATTGGGCTAGTCTTTATAATGTGAACCTGCAAGTTTTCTAATAACACCGTGACTAATGACAATATATTTGTATGCTTCTAGTGAATTTTTCAAACTCAGTCGTGAGACACACTGTGGCACAGGTCATATGCAGCTCGAATGTCACGTTTTCAGTCACAACTCTTAAACTGACAGGCCCAGGTTCAATTCCAGCCCAGTCCGTAAGTGACTTGTGATGGAAAAGTGACAGTGGGGAAAGGTTTATTTCCAAGAACTTCGGCTTTGCCCTGTCAGTAGGCCTATGTGTCCCTCTGATAAGAGTAGTATTAAGGTGAACATTGAGCATTAGTGAAATGATAGTGACGGAGGAAAACCAGAGTACTCGGAGGAAAATCTGTCCCAGCGCCACTTTTTCCATTAAAATTTCACATGGACTTGCTGGGGATCAAATCCGGACCTCTGCAAGTGAGGACTCAAAAAATTGAAAATACTTTTCTCTCCACTGCTCTCCGATTTCCGAAAGAGCCTTGTTTTTTGGAAGGTTCCCGTGCTTCGTCCGGTTGTCCTTCTGGTAAAAGCAACATGTAGGTGAAGATGAGTCTGGAGCATTGATGGAATCATGCTGACAGGGGAAAACCAAAGTACTCTCAGAAAAACTTGTCCCAGTGCCACTTGTCCACCACAAAGTTCACATGGATTGACCTGGGATCGAACATGAGACTCCACGGTGAGAGAACGGCGAATAACCGCCTAAGCCATGGTTTTGAGTCCGAATTTTATTTAGTGATTCAGCTCTACCGAACACTAAACACATTTCATTTCCGATACAAGAACTACTCTGCGCAGGGAAACAATCTTATTTTGTTGCGGGAATACTACGAAACCCTAAAATACATTGTATGGTCAAAATGTAAAGTTTCTGATTGTGAACTTGTAACATGCGTGTGAGAGTTCAGAAATATGTACAAAATTTTAGTCCGAAATAGTGAAGAGAATAATGCAATTTTGAAACATGTGTAAACGGAAGTATAATATTAAAATACGTCATGTGGGAGTAGATGTAATTCATTATAGGGCCCTGTAGTGATATTTTGTGAACAAGGTTATGAACCTTCTGATCCATTACACAGGCTGTAAATTTCTGTACTAGTTGATCGGCTAGCAGCTTCTCAAGGAGGACTCTTTTGCTTAAAGAAATAAAATTGACTGAAAACCAATAGGGAGGAGACCGTTTGGGAAAGCTGGACATATATTTGTGTGCAAATATTAAATTTGCTCTTATGGATACGACAGGTTGTGCAGTTCTGGGCAGGATTCGACTGGCTGATTGTAGGGTCAAGTGATGAGTTTCTTCGAAAACTGAAATGGACCATTACAGTAGGTGTCACAGTACACGAAACGTTTCGATTAGCTGAGCGACTATTTATTATTTTATTTTATTATTATTATTTACTGCAATTGGGTTTTCACCCGGTGGCAGTAGTCCTTACACTAGTACACACAATACAAATGTTTTCACCCGGTGGCAGTAGTCCTTACACTAGTACACACAATACAAATGTTTTCACCCGGTGGCAGTAGTCCTTACACTAGTACACACAATACAAATGGACATATAATATACATAAAAATAACAATACAAAACAAACTATACACAATTACAAAACAAATTACATACAGTAAATACAAGTACACACATTAGAACACCGTACACACATTACAAAAACATCCACACCTTACAAAAACATTCACACTTTATTTGTTTATGGTAAAGGTAAAGTTCACCGTAGAACAGGTCACGAAGGCCCAGAGGGGGAGCAGAGGTATATAGCTCTACTCTTTCTTTAACCTCGGCGCTAGATGGGGGTGGGTGGTCAACTCCACGCCCCGGCCGCTTTACCCCCGGGAATGACCCGGTAGCCATTCTACAGGAGGCTGGGTAGGTCCCAGGGCCATTTTGGACGGGTGCGGAAAATCTCGCCCCACCGGGATTCGATCCCCGGACCCCCCAGTCCGTAGCGAGTCGCTATACCGACTGAGCTATTCCGGCCCACCTGTTTGTTTATGAGGAACGTCTTTTCTCCTTGAGCTGGTTAGGTTATGTTCTGTGCAAGACGTGACGTCATGTGAAAGTAGGCCTATAGCTTCGCTCATTCTTAACCTCGGCATTAGACTGAGGTGAGTAGTCAGTTTAAGCCCTGGCCGCTTTACCCCCTAGAAAAGGAGCTCCGTTACCCATTGAACAGGAGCTGGTTGGGGCCCAGATCTGGTCTGACTCTTTACAGAAGAGAAAAATATTGTACCTCTGTCGGGAATCGAACCACAATTCCTGGGTCGTCCAACCCGTGGCCTAGTCACTATACCAATTGAGCTATCCAGGCTCCATGAACTTGGTTAGTAACGAACAGATCAGACCTATAGTCCTTTTCAATTCAAGTAAACAAATACAGTTTCAAACGTGTGTTACGAGTGCAGACAGTAACCGCCGACGTTTGGCGCTGTGCTAGGGCCGCTCGCCAGGTAACCGAGTTTTTGTTCTTCGTAGAAAGTGAGAGGGACCGCTCTGTGTGGCGAACTAGGCGGGCGGTGGGCTGGGACCCCGGGGGTACTCAGTGGTTTGAAGCCCAGAGGCGCAACACGAGGCTGGTGTGTGGAGGGGGGGGGGAGGGGGAGAAAGGAAACCAAGAAGCGCTCAACACTCTCTCCGGACGACTTTAAATACATGCAGCATCACCGAAAAGCAGCGATTGTTACACTCAACCCTAGAGTGTCATATTGCTGGAATGTGGGCGAACTAGTTGGTCAGAGTTACAGAGGACGAAAACAAACTGGTTAAGAAATGTGACCTTTTGCTGTGAGGGAAGAACATTAATTACGAGTGTTTAGAATAACTGCGGACAAACTATGGATGACAAGCCTCAAAGTAAAAGACCGCTTATGTCTGCTTTATAATATTTCAGATTTTCCCATCTTCTATTTAAATACGAGTGTGATAATTCTATGTTATTTATTTATTTATGTTTTATTTTGCAATGCCATAAAACCAGTCTTAATAATATCCTTCCACCTACTTGTAGGTCACACAAATTTATTTTTCTTTTTTATATTTCGGCTCAAATATCGTCCTTAATAATTTAGTCCTTTAAAGACCAATGGTCACTTCGTGCACCACCAAGTCTAACGTTCATAAATTGTACTTCAACCCAGAAGAGTGTTTTTTTTTATGTTTCGTAGACGTAAACAGGGAATATTTGACTACAAAAGAGTGAAAACGCTTTTCTGTCCTATGCTCCCCGATTTCCGAAAGGGTATTGCTTTTTGGAAGGTTCCCAGGCATTGCCCGTTTGACCTTTGGTAAGAGCAACATGTACCCCTAGACGAAGACGAGTATGGAGCATTGGTGGAATGATACTGACAGGGGAAAACCGAAGTACTCGGAGGAAAACCTGTCCAAGTGCTATTTTGTCCACCACAGGCTTCACATGGACTGGCCTGGGATCAAACCCAGTGCCACTGTGCTTGTACAGCTTTAACTTGTTGGATTTATAGGTTTACTGGTCGGTACGAACTGAATCTTTAAATACGAGCCGGCTAATTCAACATCTTAAAGGGTTACGCAGTGTGAGTTATGTCCAGACAGTTCCAGTACACATTGTGAGTTATGTCCAGACAGTTCCAGTACACATTGTGAGTTATGTCCAGACAGTTCTAGTACACATTGTGAGTTATGTCCAGACAGTTCCAGTACACATTGTGAGTTATGTCCAGACAGTTCCAGTACACATCGTGAGTTATGTCCAGACAGTTCCAGTACACATCGTGAGTTATGTCCAGACAGTTCCAGTACACATTGTGAGTTATGTCCAGACAGTTCCAGTACACATTGTGAGTTATGTCCAGACAGTTCCAGTACACATTGTGAGTTATGTCCAGACAGTTCCAGTACACATTGTGAGTTATGTCCAGACAGTTCCAGTATACATTGTGAGTTATGTCCAGACAGTTCCAGTACACATTGTGAGTTATGTCCAGACAGTTCCAGTACACATTCTTAGGCATATTATTTTAGTATCCAACTTAATATTATCCTGCCACTTACACATACGTCACAATAGTGGAGTTTTCTAAAATTTAACCCTAGGATAGTTTAGCGGGATGATGAATATTTACCTCAGACATGAGTTGAAGTTAGTAGAGGCTGAGAATGTGGCTACTTTAGTGTTGCTGCTTGCATTTAAGTAGCTTATGATTAATCGATTACTTTAGCGTGTCTCAGCAGGTGTATCGTAATGTGAGGCTAAGCGATCTGCAGTATTTTCATTTCAAATGCGTGTCTACTAATTGGTTTGTGCTAAATTGTTGCAGCTTTAATGACTAAGTACATGCAACAGAGTCCTTCTTAAGAAGCTGTAGGTCCTCAGGTACAAAAAAATATTCCCCTTAACTTATGAAACGAGAGAGTTAATTACCGTGTATACAACAGCCCGCCACTAATCCCTATTCTTAACTAGATGAAAAGACTCCACCCTCCTATTCTGTTTCTTTGAGATCCATTTTATTATTATTCTTCTGTCTACCCGTAGGTTTTCCAAGCAGTATAATTTTTCAGGTTTCCCAACCGAAACCCTGTATGTGCTTTTTTCCCTCCTTTGCGTGCCAGACTCCCAACCCATCTTATCCTAATAATATTTGACGAGGAGTACGTTTTTCCTTATTTTTCTTAAGTTATTTAATTCCCTTAGTTGATCCTGACCATATGTTTTGTTGTTGGTATGTCAGGAAGTTGTCTATATTACCGACGTTTCGGAAAAACCTTCAGCCTTCATCTTGCATTTTGAGAATGCGGTCTGGTTGTAGGCTATTGATGGAAGAGGGAACGATCTACGGTCCGGTTCGGGCGAGTAAGACTGGTATACTGTAAAGTAAGACTGGTGTACTGTAAAGTAAGACTGGTGTACTGTCAATAGACGTCAACCCAGATAATGAATGTAGAGCACTGATGCACAAATTTTCCAACAATCTAGGAGCTACTTCAAAATTCTAGTCGCCAGAAGGGTGACACGAAGCAAGTTCAATACTGAGGACCCACAAATACTAGGTGCCACCGTAGCAAATTTGTCGCCCGGTAGAGCTGGAGCCCGGGATTTGTGCACCCCTGAGGTAAAGTGGTCTTTATTTCATACGTATGTAGAAATTTGGTACAAACTTTCCATGAACGAACACAAATGAAAACACGCCGAAATTTCACAAGGTAATGACAATCATCGTTTTGTGGTAAAGCAGGAAATATATAGTAAAAACAGAGCAGTTAAAAGGCACGTAGTTGCTAAAGTGTGGTACGGATGGTGCTTCATATATATCAGTGTTACGTACCAGAAAAGTGTGACTTACTTCTTCGAAAGGACATGTAAGGGGGAACTTGCTGTAAGAATGTTACATTGTAAAGTGTTGACTCCGGTTGCGTTGATGCACTGCGTGAGAGACGGGGACAGACAAGAATCAGAGAGGATGATGGGAAGAGGGTCTAAGGTGGCGCAGGCGGGAAGTAAGAATTTGCCATTTTCCACGCTAAACTGCACGACGTAAATACCGGGAATTTTTACGTTTTGTTCCTGACAGTGTGGGTAACTTGCATAAGGGAGACTTAAGCCGGGGATCTTCTATACGTAGAAGTAATAGCAGGATACAAGCAACTTGATAAAGTGATCAACGAGGGTATGGGCCTACTGTAGACTTTCTTATTAACGGACCTCTTATTTGCGGATTTCGGAAGTAACGGACGAAATCTGTTGGTTCCCAAATTTTGGTCCGCAGTGGGAATGTGTGAAATATGGAAGAGTTTCGACACAGGCTTATCCCCTTAATTATCATATGTTTACATTCACTACAAGGTTAATTGTATTTGTGTATTATATGTATGCATTAGTGTTATTTATGTTGTGTGTTGTGAGGTAGATGTCTCTGCGACGGGCCGATCACTCGTCCAGAGGAGTCCTACCGAGGGTGGTGTGTGTCTGATCTAGAAACCTCAACAATGAAGCGGCCTAGGCCCGAATAGGGCTGTTGCACCACAGGAAAAAAATATTATTATTTATACAGTACTGTATTACTGTTTTGGCAACTTTTAAGGCTATATATACATAATTCGGAAATACCGGACAATCGACATTATTGGACCACTCACTCCCCCTGTTAGTCCGTTCATAAGAGGGTCTACAGTACAAGAGCAAGAGGGCTACAGAGCCTTTGTCATAAAAATAATAGGAAAGGTCATGTGATTAGAATGTAAGGCTTTTCAAAAACAACAAGGCAATATAATTTGAAATACACTGATTAACCGAATGATCTAGAAAGAGATGGAATGACAAATTTCGAATTGAGGCTTTTCCAAGCCTACGCAATGAAGCTGGTGGTGGTGGTGGTGATTATGATGATGATGATGATGTTGATGTCATTAGAAATTACCCGAAGACTTGGCCTTCGCTCTTCTCAGATGTTACGCAGCGTAGGTTGGTAGTTTTAATACTGAACATCCCCGTTGGTATGCAGATACAAAAGTATATTTTCTTTTATTAATCATACAGTCATAAAAAACACTTCGCAAAGTGTTGTTTATGACTGTATGATTAATAAGAGAAAATATACTTTTGTAGGTTGGTAGGTTGGTAGTCCTAGTCTTGGACTGGTTGACTCTTGAATATGGGACCGATAAGCTGTCCCGAAACGTCGGTAACCAAATAACAACCTCCACTGCCTCACATCCCAGAAAACGTCTACACCGTGGCGGAAGCCTAAAATTTCGACTCGAAGTCTCGATTAGGAAGACAAATAGGGTAACATTGTGTTGCAAATACGTGCTGCTTGTGAGCGTGGTCCGAAGAACATTGATGCACTTTATGAGCAAAATGCAGAGACTGGACATTAAAGCATATGTATAATTACTATTGTGTTTAAAAGGTCAAATCCCATTTATTAGGTGTCATGGGTGTGCACTTTAAGGGTACTCAACGATGTCCTGCTGCTTTTGATTTCCTACAGACCTCGTCATGAAATTATAAGCATGCTTGTGAGGAAAGAGCTAATTTTTCTCCTGATCCGCCCTGTACTTGTGAAGGTCGACCGGTTTCCCGACGAACAAGCAAGCAGGCAGGCAGCAGTGCTGCATTCTACCACCAGCAACTTCACTTCATTGGCAGCAGCTGGTGAAGGGGGACCATCTTCTTCACCACTGCAGTGCCTAGTCTCTGGGCCATATTGAAATCCCTACGATTTTGTAGGCTCTTCGTGCTGATTGTCTGATTGGGCTAGCCTGAAGATGGAAGCAGCAAGGTCCTCGGAAACGTTGGTACCAATATACCAATTTGTATTACTCATACCTGAGACCCTCAGACCCACGGTAGGAGGAACGGACCCATTCCAAAGGACCGCCCGTCTGTATGATCTGAACACTTTCTCCCGTTGCTCATTCAGACCATGAAGATGGAAACAACAAGTTTCTCCGAAATATCAGCAAACCAGCCCATTGACACAAGGTGCGATAACACGAAAACAGTACCAGTAATAAAAATGAATCACCGCGACATTTTAAATCTGGTTTGATAGTGTAAGTCAGATGGAGAAAAGTAGAAATACCTAAATGGTGTATTTTGAAAAGGGGATGTCTTGGACGGGACGGAAACGATGGGAAATAATACTGGCATAGTTTATTTTTTGCAACGCTGGTCCTGTTGCGCAGAAGTTCGCCAGTGTCCTGTCCTGTATTGCTGCTCTGATAGGCACTCAACCGCCTGGAAATGTTACACGCGGCTCCGTGCAGACATTTCAAGGCGACTTACGCGTTAAGATGTACGGTATATAAATACTCTTGAATCAAAGCGATGTTTCTTGGTACTCCCTATGCCATGCGCAGAAGCACACACTGTTACTACATTGGTCTGAGTCAGCGTGTCGTTATCGGCGTGATCTACAGCCTGCCGACCGCAGATTTCAAAGCCCGCTGACTCATCACAGCACAGGCATGCTGTGATATCGAACAGCTTTGCTTGCGCCATGTACTTGCCAGGAAAGATGCAGGAGGAATCATACAGACCTTGCAGGAAGACCAAGAAGAAGGTGCTTGTGTAACGTTGAGGTGGAATTGAAGATGTGTTTTGGGGATGTGAATTGGATTGAAACAGCTGAGGTTTATTTCCCGTTTTGTGCTTTCAAATGAGCAATGATGAACTTTCACGCTGTGCTTACAGAAGCCGATTCAGTGTTAGTTGGCTTTTAGTTAAGTTTGCTCGTTGGTTTATCTCCGTACCGTGAAGAATCCATAAGCAAAATGATTACTTTCAGAAATCAAATAGGAGTGTTATATTACAATGAGAAAATAATAATATTGAAAAATAGTAACAATAATAACACAGACAAAGACAATGTAGAGACTGAAACAAACGTCTCGCCGAATACTAGTTATCATTTGCAGTTTATTTGTAATGACTCGTACTTTGTAAAAGAGGAAGAACGACGTAAATCGACTTCTGTAAGTCTCATGTGCTCGTAAAACTGTAGTAGCTTTCTTACGTTAACGAGACGTTGCCTGGTTAAGGACCAGGAATACAATTGTCATGCTAACATCGTCGATCATATGGACAGATCTCTAATAATGATATCGTTATTTTACGTTGGAGCTTCGTGTTTTCTCGCACACAATGGTGTAATTGACATTCCCTTGTTTAAGCGTGAGTAAGACTGACAAGCGAAGACAGTAAGAAATTTCACGAAACGAGAAATTCTGACATGGATAAGTTTGTATTCCCTTTGGGTCATGTTACAAACGAGTTTTTGCGCTTCGGCTTTTATACGGCATTATTCAGCTTTCACAAGCGAGCTGTGCTCTTTATTAAAGTGTGTTATTTAACGACGCTCTCAGTCGCTAATATTCACAAGCGAGCTGTGCTCTTTATTAAAGTGTGTTATTTAACGACGCTCTCAGTCGCTAATATTATAAAGCGTCGGTAATAGATGAATGAATGAATGAGTATGGAACATTGGTGGAATGTTAACTGACATATACGTGCTGCCTTCGTCTTCGTAATAGAAGAGAGGACCTTCAAAAATGGGGTAACAAATTCCTCCAAAATGTCGGTCCCTCTCTGCAAGAATACTCGGTCTTATATTCCAGTTGTCTGTAATTTTGTGAGAAATGAGGTTTTCACAGCAGTGTCGAAGATTGAAGCCTTCTGGGATGTTACACCTTGACGACTGGTAAATAGCTACAGGTGGTTTGCAGGCATTACAATCTTACGAAACGGGGGTAACTTTTTACCGGCCGACTCAACTATAATATTAATTTCAAATATGAATCATTAAACTTTTGTTCACTGCTAAATTTTGTCACTAAATATTTTTCAGTCGTAAGATATATTTCAAGCTACGTCTGTATTCTGAACGTGCTAAATATTGTTACTTGAGATTAGGCAGTATGCATGGAACACTGTGGGAACAACGAAGAGTTCCCAGCGTAGCTGGCTCGCTCCCATGAGTCTGAGGCACGAGACTGACGTGAGGCACGCGAGCCGCAACAATCCACACCTTTCCGTACAAAAACAAGATATTCCGTCATTGTAATCGGGCCTGAGGAGGGATTTTTCGGGCAGTGTTTTCGTGGCTTTCCCCAATCTCTCTAAACAAATAGTGTGATAGAAACCTAAATAAGCCATAATCGCACCCTTTCGTATCCCTCCCTTTCATACATAATAAGCAGGTTGGTAAGCGCTTGTCTTCGGATGTGAATTTCACTCTGAGTATTGAGACTGAGTTTTTTCACCAGCACGTGCGAAATTCTGAGTTGGGAATCATGTGTTAAATGTAATGATTCTTACGTATGAAGTACCGGCTTGGAATGGCTTCACAAAGACCGGAAGTCCTCGCCAATATTTTTCCTCACTTTTTCCGGCAAACCCCAGGACACAGAGTCGCATACTCAATGTTGTAACTTCAACAGCAATGGTAACTGCAATCAGTTACTGTTGCTGGACAGACACGTGAGACCAACATTCCCCACAATATTGTATTTTTCAGCTAGGCCCTAAAGTTATGCTAATTTTTTTTATGTACTTTAAAAGAATTGTGACTACAGAAAAAGGAGGGACATTGTTAAAATTCCCAAAATGGAAAGTACGAAAAACAGTCCTCTTGATTTATACGGTCATTGAATTTCCCAACAAGAGTCGGATAAGCGGGGTTAGCATTATACTCACACGTTGATGTTTGAATTGCGTGTTCTGTAAAAGGAAACAGCTAATGATTCACTTCAGTTGTTAAACTGCAGATTAACAGTACCCTTTTAACCATTTGTTATGATTGTGATTATCTACGGATTATCATTTACAAAACTGCATTCTTTGTTTGCATGTTTCTTCTCGCTGTGACTGGAACGCTTTGGGAAACTCTTAGCGAAGATAACCTGTTTCTATCAGATTCCTTGATGATGGAGGCTGCAGTATCTTTCGAAACGTCTGTAAACTTCCACCAGCATACACGGAGTTACAACAAGGGCAGCAACCTTTTTGTTAGAGTCTGGTTACTGATTGTGGAAACTGACTTTACGGGGCAGAAACCTTCTTTAGAAGCTAACAGTTGTTCAGCGAATCAAGAATTTTTTAGGCACCTGAAAATTTATTGTCGTGTTTACAAGCTCCCCTGTCCTGGCCTCCATAAAGTTATTGCACGCATTGCTGCCGTGTATTCTGGAGATTCTGGGTTAAAATCTCGTTCCAGAGACAGATTATCGTCACTGGGATTTTTTATGGCTTTGCATAATCCCTCAAGGCAAGTACTGGGATAGCACTTCAAATCAGGCCACGAAAGATATCCTGCTACATTGATCATAATTAAATACTCCAGGGGTGCATAAATTTTCCAGAAATCTAGAAGCCACCTCAAAGTTATAAGCCCCAAAGTGGAGAAATGAAACAAGATCGTACTGAGGGCCCACAAGTATTAGGCCCCACGGTACACAATCTAGTCACCACGGCGATCTGGCACCCGGGATTTGTGCACCCCTACAGTGGTTCCTTATTATCATTCGCAGCTACTTTGCAGTAATCTGATATATTGCAAGCGTTGTTAAACAAATAGTAAATAAAAACATCCTCACACAGTGTTTAGTTTTAAGATCCGTTTTTTAAATATTATTTCTTTATCTACGCCGCTGTCTCCTAAATGTTACTGTCCCTACAAGATTTACAACTACGATATTGTACATAATTCTCATTTCCAAACTCGTGCTACATGGAGTGCCAATGACGTCGTCCTTGTGTTGGCCATTCTGACAATTTGCTATTAATATGGCAAAGAGTACGGCTACACGTTATAAGGGTTCTAATCATTTTCCATCTTTCTGTTAGTGCCCCGCTCTTAAAGCCCAATATCCTCCTCGGCACAGTGATCTTTATTGTTAATTTGAAGAACCATGTCTCAGACGCACACAGCAGGACTTAAAGTTACAGTTCTGTATTCCGTCCAAGTCATAGGTCCTGCGCACCGCTTCCTAATGCATCAGTTTTTTTTACGATGAGGGACGTGAAGCCCCTCTTCAGACTTCTGATCAGCAAGACCGCTTCTTGTTGAAAGAGATTAAATAGGTATGAGGGATAATTGAAAGGAACGAAACAAATAAGAAATAAAGAAAGGGGAAATAGATAAAAGCGGAAAATAAAAAGAAACAACGAAATTAAGGAAGAGAAAAATGCGAAAGAATAAAGGGAGTCTGTGAGAAAGTTATAGCTCCAAGATAAACAGATAGGGTAAAGCCTCCCAACATGATGACATGGCATAACTTAGTTCTTGCTACGACCTATCAAATTCTACATATTGTTACGTGGATCGTGCACCAGAGTTAGTTCTAATAGTTGTCCATAGATGGCTCTACTATGGAAGTGCAGTCTATTTATATATGCATGTGTAGGCCCACGGAAGCACAGGCGACTCAAAGTGAAGTTACCTGAACACAAAATTTTGAATAACGTCAGCCTGATCCCACTATTGGTGTGATTTTACTACTGGCTGAAGGGTAAAGCTTCCTTCAATATAGGGTCTGTAGGAAATAAAAGTATATGTGTATAATAATAAATAATAAAAGCCACAAGACGAGAAAACGTGAGGGAAGATAAGCACCTTGGCTCGTCTCCCTGTAATTTCGGAGAGCTAAGAAGCCTGCAGGGCGCCATCAACAAGTAAGCTTGTGTTTCAAATAAGAGTGGCCCAAGTGTCTCCTAAAATTAAATCGTAGCTTGCAAAGACCTTACGAATTCTGCCTAGAAGTGACGATATAACAAAGGACTAGGCCCATGGTGAGGATATTCAGAATTTATTGTCTTCATGCACTAGGAGTAGGGTGATTAAATGAAGGATGAAACAGTCGGTACATGTAGCATGCACTGGTGGTGAAAAATCCGTCAATGTGAATGGCAGTTTTGGTCCTAAAATCTGAAAGGAAGGTAATAATTGATAGGAATGCTCGTAAGTTGGAGGATGAAATCAAAACAGAATTCGGAAAATGGTTATAAATATGTGCGCAGCTGAAAGTGGTTCAGCACAGTGTCCACCATAGAGATTTTATGAACACTGTGATATACCTTCGACTGTTTAAAAAATATGTTTATTATTGTCTATCAAAGCAAGTAAAATGTTTCTAGAAAAGCCTTCTACTAAGAAGATCGCTTTTCATATTTGTTTATATTCCTTTTAATTTTGATTCGTATGTGCTAATTAAATAAATCCACGAAACACAGTCTTACTTATACGAGAGAAAATATTTGATCCAGTCAGCGGCCCACGACATCCGAAAAAAAAAGGTTAAGCCGCTGAAAACTAAAATTATTAGCCTTATATATAAATATTTATTTTGTACCTCACCGAGAACACAGTGTACGTTCATTAGAAATAAGAACATTGAAAGCTGCATACGGAAACAATCCCTGTTTTTTGTGCTAATCATAAGAAACAAAGAAGTATGCCTGTATTATGTGGAAAAAACAGAGTTTTTAGTGTTGAACTTGGATAGGCTTGAAGGCTTAACATAAGAGTAGCCGGCATAGTGACTACGCTATGAGCTGGAAGATCCGAGTTTCGATTCCGGGCAGGAGTAAGGAACTTTTTATCCAAAAAGTCAAAACTGTGTCAGGAGCCCACCCAAACTCCTATTTAATGAGTACCAGGGGTTCTCTTAGCAGAGGTAAAGCAGCCGGGGGTGAAGCTGGCCACTCACCCCCAGTCTACTGCCGATGTTAAGAATGAGTGGAGGTACACATCCATTCCCCTTATATACCTGCATGGCATGGACAACAACTGTACTTCTACCTTACCTTTTCATAACTACGGTTAGTGAAAGAGACTAAAGAACAGTAAAGCGATGGCTGTGTAAACGTAATTGCACTCGATTTCTCTTGTAGTTGAGACACTTTTAGGAAGTAAGCTCATAAAGTTTTTCCATTTTTTTTTAAATCTTGGATAAATGCAAAGGATGCAACCGAGACATTTCGCTGTCATCTAATTACTCTAATTTATAAATGAGTACTGTTCTCCAGACTGTATTTCTTGATAAATCAGAGGCAGACCAAAATAAGCACATGCGCATTGTATATATGTTCTTCCCTTACGGGTGGGAGACGAGAATAAAATGTTTAAGGCTCATTCCCACTTAGAGACAGTGTCATAATTCGTGAAGAGAAAATAACAAAGACAAAGCGGATGCTATGCATATTAGCTTTCTGCGAGTTAAGCAGTACTGTTTGCTCTGAGATGGAAATAACCCCTCTTGCATCTAGGCCAAATTTGAAAACATTTGCCTTTCTCCTTTCTCCAATTTGTAAAACCAAGAAATAAAACTGTGACAAAAAATTTATGACAGTTACAAACACAAAGAATTAGCAGTCTCATTTTGTTTACAGTTCATACGCTTTCACAGTGACGATAGATCTGATTTGTATTTGGCTGAATAATATTTTGTAACTCTTGTCAGTGCGTCTGCTTGTCGTCTGGACTAGTGGAAGTCACATTGTTAAGCCTCTGCTTTTAAATTGCCACCTACCAAATACGACAGCACACAAAAATGAAAACAGATGATTTAAAGGATTTACGACCAGTTTGTATTGAATTCAATTAAAGAGAAATTGAGAATAATAAATTTCTTAAGCAAGACCGTAAACCCTTAGTGTGTAAAATTTGGAAATTGGGGGATGGGAAGACAGCATTAAATTGTAATTTAAGGAAGCACTATAGAGTGGGTTTCTTTTAGTTCTGTCTTGAGAATCGCAGCTGTCACGGAATATACCGGAGTATGCAGGCATTCTGTCCTTGGTGCGGGGATAAATGAACACCCTGTACATGAAGATGCGGAATGGATTCATCTGGCTGAGGATAGGAAAATAACTGACGGGATGTTTCGAACACAGTAATGAAAATTCAGGTTCCTTAAGTTACAGAAAACTTCTTGACTAGCTGAGAGACTGTTAGCTTCTGATAAAGGATACTGGTCCCTGAGTTACTTTGTAAAATCATTGTGCCATTTAAAAGAACAGTGTCAACGTTTCCTAATTACTTTAGTGTCTCTAAATATTTAATCTTAAGCTGGTCACGCCCTTATCGCAAAATGCCTCTTCGAGTAAAATTCAATGCAAATAAAACAAAGGCAACGCACAACAACCGGTCTGTGAAATTATAGCCTAACACAACATCGGAGTCACCTGATCACAAAAAGTAATAGTGATAATTAGCCTGATAAACGATCAGGCGAAAATTAAAAGCTAACTAAATAACTAACTAACTAAAGAACAGATTTTCATATATGCTGTGCAGATATCTGGAGGATACGTCGAAGATTTAACGCAGCTAACCCAAAAACTAGCTACTGGATAGAGTTCCGTAACTTTCCCATCCACACCACATATTTCTCTAAGGTCCCCTAATTATAGTCTAAAATCTTCCATGTGGACCTTCTAAAGTGATTGCTTTCGAAGATTTTTTTACTTGTCTATCTCTGTGAATACCCTGTGTCCCCCAATGTATTATGTATCTGCCTTATTTTTACATTCCTTATTTCACTACCTAAGGACTATAGGTTAGTGTGTTCTTATGCTTGGCCGGTTGGTGTCTGGGTCACTGTACTGTATCATAGCGGTTGTAAGGGCAGAAATGATGCAAGAATATTGTGTCACCTATCTGTAACACTAAGTTCATCATTCTAATATACAGAATCGCGATGTGGGCAAGATTTTCCGTACCGTCCAGACCGGCTCGAAGGCCCACCCAGCCTCCTGTACAATGGGTACCGGGTTCTTTCCCGGAGGTAAAGCGGCCGGGGCATGGCGTTGATCACCTACTCCCTTCTAGCGCTGAGGTTGCGAATGGATTGGAGCTATACATAAGCCTACCCTCTGTGCCTACACAGGCATGTCATGGGATGATATTACCTATATATATATATATATATATATGCCTATAACACAAAACGGTTAATGAGTGACCATGCAAGTGAAGTAGTTTTCATGTTGTTTCCACGGAAACACGTGGTTGTGATATACTTAACACAATTGTCTCTGTGTTTCAGAAAGTGTGTCATCTAAAGCATAAGAAATTAGCCCTAAATTAATTTACAGTGCTTACGTGACAAAGATCCGATTTAGGTAGGAAGAGGGAGAGGTACGAAAGGGGTAAAGGAAAGTACGGCCGAAGGATAAATATAAGAAAGAAAGACTTTCAGGCGATCTTTTCCACTTTTATCTTACATTATTTAACTACATTATCTCGGTTCATTTCAGATATTATCCTGATCGCTTCGTTTGCCAGTACTAAGTGCTAGTATGTATGGCCACTTAGGATTAACGGTTGGGAGTCCTAGGATGTGGGCCAGTTAATACATTACGTCTGTAGACCCATACAAACGACATACAGGCGCTTTTAGTTGCAACACTTTGTGTAAATAACAGTAGCACAAATGGCTTCGTGTTCTGATGTAGCATATTTGAATCCAGTTCAGACTTTACTTTCATTAATGGTTCCTCATCTCTTTTCACCGCCTTCCTTTCTTCTGAGTACATTAACTGTGTGTTCCCCTACACAACAGATCGTATCACAATGCACTTATTACATTTTTTCTCAAAGGAATATCATGACTATGCATTCTGTGCGCCCAGGCGCGTGCCACTAGACTTCCTTCCCCACTTCGTCACTGGTGAAGTCCAGAACACCTTCCTTCAGCAACGGACATCTTGCGTACTCTCACATGTTTCACAGTATTGTGGCAGCCTTAGTCCAAGTCATTCTTTACTATACTAACTGCAACAGAGTCACACGTTAGTTCTTCCGTAGCTCACACACACATTACGCAGGCTTACGGAGCGTCGTGTAAGGCGTGTCAGTGTTAGTAGCGCTTGACAGTTCACTTGATTTGATACAAAGACTAGGTAGCAGTTGATTTCAGGCTTCCGCCGCGATGTTGATGTAATCTGTGGTCTTTTGGGTGATTACACGGCGTCGTGAGGTAATTATTTACCGACGTTTCGGGACAACGTGTCGGTCCCATCTTCACGGGTCGAGATTCCACGAAGGAATCCTTCGTGGAATTATTTACCGACGTTTCGGGACAACGTGTCGGTCCCATCTTCACGGGTCGAGATTCCACGAAGGAATCCTTCGTGGAATCTCGACCCGTGAAGATGGGACCGACACGTTGTCCCGAAACGTCGGTAAATAATTACCTCACGACGCCGTGTAATCACCCAAAAGACCACAGATTAGGTAGCAGTTAACAGTCGCTTTCTCGCCAGATAGGCCTAATCCATAAAACTCTCAACGGCGTTATATTCGGCACGTTCGCAAAATTGTGAGAAGCAACTATTAGCTTCGTCATGTCTGCCTGTCTGTCCGTCCGTTCGCATGGTACAACTCGGCTCCCACTGGACGGATTTTCATGAAATTAGATATTTGAGAATTTCTCGAAACCCTGTCGAGAAAATTCAAGTTTCATTAGACTCTGACAAGAATAACAGGTATTAAACATGAAGACTTATGTACGATTGTAATAAATATATCACTGAATTCTTCTCAGAATGAGAAATGTTTTAGGAAAAGTTGCAGAGAAAATCAAAACACACATTTTGCATTCAAGAACTCTATACCAAAAACGTGTCGTTTATGAGATAATGTGAAAAAATATGGTAGATCCGGACAGGCCACAGATGACTACACATTACGGCGCATGCGCTTTGCAGTTTATTTTCCCTTATACATTAAATTTCTTTAAAACGAAAGTTATATGGAATAGAAGGAGGTAAACTCGTATTTCAAGCGGCAGCCGTAGTAAACATTTTCTTTTTTATTATTACTTACTCGTATATCAAAATTATGTGTTGAGTCCTGGTCCGTTTTAATTTACCATTCTAAATGAAACGAATAAAACTAAATGTAATAGTCCCTAATTCGGTGCAGTCTGTTACATCATGGAGCACTACAAGGTAAATGTTTTCGCTTTGATGAAGGAAAATAGGATAATGAAGTATATCACCGACAGGAATTTATCGTTTCTTTTTATCGTGATATAGGAATCCTTGTGCTGCATTTTATGTACATAGAAAATCTGCTATTTTGCGCACTGCACATGAAGAACTTCGTACGCCTTCCTGTATATGACTGGTTTACAGATTACACGATCAGCGTTTGGAACATTGCTTAATTCTGTATTCCTGGTGGCACTCATGTAACAACAGATGAATATCACCAATTGAAATTTCTATCTATTCTGTTTAGGCAGCAGCAAGGACTACAGCTTTGCCTGGGGGAATTAAAACAGTTTCCTTCTAATAAGTTGGCAGTCAGATCCTGAAAATTCTTAACATTTTTGACTTGAAGTGAATCTCTTTAACTTCTCCGTTCATCGTGAAAATATGGTATGACATTGTAGGCCATGTTGCTGTCATTGGGCCTGCAGGTGAAACTGAGATATGTGTGTTGGTACGAGGAATGGACAAATAATATTCTTTAAAGTCAGGGTTAAGTACTCTAATAAAATGTGGAATATCTTATGTTCTTTGACAATAAAAATCATCTGCTGGAATGTCTGAACGGCTGAAACGAATTTGTTTGGAAAGTAAAAATTACTCTGGTAAAATGTAGATAGATTTATTGTGATAAAACTTCAGTTGTTTCAGACAATACAGAAATTGACTGAGTTAAAAATAATCAGTGTTTGCTTCTTAGTTATTTAACCACGCTCTTTCATTTAATGATGTCACATGGCGTCGAGAAATTAATAATGCGTGCGTGTTGAACAACTCAAGATTTGGAAGTGAGCAGGAAAAGCCTGCTTTAAGGTGGTAATCGACAGTTAATCGGCAAGGATAAGAAACAACAAAATAAATTCTGTGAGAATAACAGGTAATCTGCGCAGGATTTCAAAGGTACTTCCTGAAATCAAATCTAGAACGTTATCCATACATGTCTCTATGCGGTAAATAATAAAGAAGTGGTCTTATACTTACCCTGGATTTTTTTTGTGGAGCACCATTACAGATATTCATGCCGAAGTTGAGGAAGTCCGTAAAGAACCACAGACAGTAAATATGAAAAAGATTAAAACTGGTTATTTCCTGAATACAGTTATTTTCTGAGAGTGAGGCAAGTTTTGATACCGTTAAAAACAGCACGAAAATGTCCATTCGAAACGTTTCTTGTCACCTTCTAGACTACGCGCTGTCATGACTCAGACCACAATTTAAATCCTATTCACCGTGAAATCTTAAAGCTCGAACGGAAGTTCTCTTTATTGAACATTATTTTGAATTATGTTCTGTTGCTCCAGACAAAATTACTTCACTTGCAGTTCATGTATTCTCTCAGAAACATGAACATAAATAACACATAGGAAAGCAAGTTCACATTACCAATCCTGTTTTTTGTGATTCTCCCATTCAAGAGTTTTAGATATTTTCAACTCTGAATCCGACAACAATGAACAATTAAAGAGCCCAGTTTCGTTTCTTATATGCTTGGCCACACCCACTACTTGATTCGTGGCTCGAAGTTCCATACCAATTACTTAGTTTATATTGCGACCGCGAGAGTTCTCTGTATGTAGTTGTACAACGCTGCACATGCGCAGAAGACCAGCGAAAGTACCAGAAAGTTTTAAGTATGCTGCTTGTTCCCTTGTTATTTTACAGAATGCGTTCAATTTTAACTTTTTCTTAGGGCGTTCAACGTCGCCCAACTGGTCAAGGAATTTCGTATTTTTATGTAATTAATGTAAAATAATGATCATTGGAATAGATACTGAAGCAGCTGAATCCAATCCGCAACTGCACCTCAACTTTTTTAAGACACAAACATTACTCTCTCATCTACGGCCAGCCTACATTCTGGACTACTTTCTTCTCTTCAGGTATTCTGAATGATATTTTAAATTCATTCATCATCTCACGCATGTATGCTACATGTTCCCTCCATCTCTTCCTCTTCGAGCTGATTATCCAAAAAAAAATACTACGTTACGAGCAAGAAAGTGCTGTTAGTTGTTTAATTAGTGTAACAGATTTGTTAATTGTTTGTTCTTGGTTTAATCAACAGCGCTTGTTCAACTGCGTAAGATGCACATATTCCAGTGGGACAGTCATTTCGGGTAAAGGCTTGGAAAATGTATGCATAGTAACGACAGGCTGCTTGGAAAGTTTAATCCCAGCATTTGTATGGAAGGAATGAATATAATTACCTGAAATCTCAGGAAAATCTGTGTAACCCGTTTTGTAACTTCTTTACGAGAGCGCCTGACTCAAAAGAGGAAGGAATGGTGGTTAAATATTGTCATAGTTGACCCAAAAATTTCTTCACATTCATTCGGTAACACAGATTACAAATTTACGTACAACTTTAACCCTCTGAAGACTAAGGTCAATCTGAATTATATTTAAAGATTCAGCTCGTACCGCGCAGTAAACACAATTCATCTTAGTTATAAAACCCTTTACGTTGGTGCTGTATACGGAAATAATCGCTATGTGTTCTGAGATCCATATCTAACACAAAAATACCCTGTGAGGACAAAACGTAGCATTTTTTAATGCCAAACCTGTTGGTACATATACTAACCACTAGTCCTTAAAGGGTTGATGCGAATGCTGTTAAACAAATTACAAGATTAATTAACTCCTGTGTCTTCGCTAAAATGTGCATAAGCTTGTTCGAGTTGTGTTACTATAAGGCTTTTTTATGTTGTGATTGTGTCGTTGATATTTTGAGCACATTTGAACTAACAAGCAGTGAAATTCACTTGTTTGTTTTTTATTACGTACTATAACCAGCTTTACTAAGTTGTCTGGAATGCTGGAAGTGTTCTAACGTGTAAGAACATGTGTACGAGATATATTGCTTCTGTCACGCAGGATGTAGATCAACTTATGCTGCTGAGAATTAACGAAATTTCCCCTGTTCACAAGACGTAAGAATCATAAATTATTTTTCAATTTGTGTGGCACAGGGATGTTGATTGACTCGAAACTACTGTGAAGTTATTTATTTCTTGACCTGAAGCAAGTGTCTTGTTAAAAAGGAGTTAATTGCTTTTCGGAAATTCGCGTTAGTTTAATAAGTTGTTTCTCCCTGTTAAAAAGTACATAAATAGATTTACATAGACGTAAACTGGTTAAATAGATAAAACAGGCATTAATCCTTAGTTTTCCGAGAAATACACGATGGTGGAACGAGCTAGATATCAATGAATGTAAAATAAATATTCCTCTTATGGTCGTACATTATATCTACAATAATATTTTATATAAAATTTTGGTCTAGAAATAAAAGCTGTATATTCGAGGGATCAGCCATTCTAATCTCATCATTACTGAAGGAGCTACTTCGTTGTTTGCGTCAGTCTTACTACAACAACGCTGCCTTCCAATATACGACGATGTGTTGTTATCACACCGTTTTAAGCTTAGTCTTGCTCTTGCTACTGATTTTACCATTTCGCCTTTTATTTCCCCATGGCGCAACATTCCCTAGTAGGCCAGGGCCTCCTCGTTATCGAGGCTTCACGATCATACCCAGACACACCACACACGGTAGGACTCCTCTGGACGATTGATCAGCCCGACGCAGAAACCTCTACCTGACAACACACAACACTCACGACAGACATCCATGCCCCCGGCGGCATTCGAACCCAAAATTCCAGCAAGCGAGCTGCGGCAGACCCACGCCTTACACCGCACGGCCACTGGGATCGGCATTCTGTTCATACTAGGCCTGTAAAATTCGATCACATGTACTTTATCATCTGGCCACCCGCCGTTTTCGTGGCTAACAAGTAGTCTTCTGTTGGAAGTATTATCCAGAGCTGAAATGAATTTTCGCCATGCCTTTTATGAATCCATTGACTATATTTATGCAGTGTTGTTCTGTGCTTCATGGCTGCAAACCTTCGTGTTAAATTTCCCGTGTTTATTACTGTTTTGCGGCAGTTACTTCAGCTGTGGAAGAAGACCCAGTGATAATTTTAAACTGATACATTTCATCCGTGTATTCAACAAGAGGCCTAACTAATCAGTCAATCAATCAGTCGAAAAAGGTATTTTGCAAAGTACGTATTTTCCTGCACAGTAAGAACGAAAAAAATTCCTGCCCACCTACAAACTCTTTACCATGTATAATCTCTACGCGATCAATAATTCTATATCGTAGTCTTGGGTATCCACGATGATTGTTTATAACTAAATCAAATCATGTAGGAGAATAAAAACAAGTATAACTACATACTGAATACGCACTTTATTGGTTCCTGATTGAATTCCAGTGAAAATATCCCCATTTAGTAAACTGATCTGAAGACGCATGTTGTCATTCCCCCCCCCCCAACTTGAAAGGCAGTCTCCTTTAAAGGACCTGTTTTATACGTAAACAAATATCTGGCCACAAAACATGTTTCTAATATTAAAATTTACTCACTGGAAACTTCGCTCGAGACGGCTGCGCTCAATGAAGAAACAAACCAGTATACTGCATATGACGTGTCCTCTCCTATAGCAGTTCTTCCTTGGTAACGTGACGAGACTGTTTCATATCCCTCCCACCTCCTTCTGTGGCTTTATCGATAATTGTCGATTGTCTCCCGAATTCATCCGATTGTAGGTAGACAAATGAACATCGTGGAAAAAAATGGTTGTCGTGTATGCAGGTGTGATAATGTTATGAAAGGAAACGTTTCTTATAACACTGGTATTTGTGGTGCAAGTTTTCAAAACACAAGTGTTGTAGTGTGTGGAATTGTGTATTGTTTAGTCTGTTATACTGTGCGTGCTTAAAAACAGTGAAACTTACGAATAATACTATTGAAATATGAAGTGGCTCCACAAGACACTGAAGCTGCTTATGCAAGTAAGGTAAGAACAGGATGTATAGGATTTAATGCATGAACATTTGGGGCAGAGTCTGTAGCTGGTTACTGAAACTTGTATGCATCAGTATGTGAATTAATTTGTTTATGAATTGAAACCAGTGACATACGAGCACTTGATGTAGTAGCTTTTTTATCAGGTTGCTTCTTTCTGTTTTGACGAGACATTGAATCTGCTTGTGCAAGAGAGGTAACGGTCGTGTAGGGCAAGGTTTAATGCACGTAATATTGGGGCAGCATTTGTGTGGATAAGCGCCTTACATTTGTGTTGTAGATTATATATTTTAGTATTTAGATTGATTAATTAATTAAGTGAAGTTAAACCAGTGAAACATATGAACTTGACCCGTACGACAAAGAAGCCATTTTTACAGGGGAGGTAAGAACATGGTGTGCAGATTTTAATGCACGGACAAAAAGGTATTATTGCAGTAAGGTCAGGCTTTGGTCGTCTTCAGTAGATACGTGTAACGTATAACGACGAACTTAGTATTAGCTATTTTTATTAAGATTTTCAGTTAAAATAAGCATATGCATATGCATATGTCAGTTTCGTAGAATTTCATCAGTGTCTCCTATAGTTTACGTGTTTCATATTAGGTGTCAGAATTGTTTATGTTACGTTTACAGTTACAAGAACATTGCAAATAAATATCTCTATAACGCAGGCTAATGCGTGAACAGCATGTTTATAGTTATCAAAACATTAATGTTTTACAATGTGATTCTAATGCATGATCATATTTTGAAAGACTGGCTAGACCTAAATTTTAAAGGGTACAAATCTTGGAACTAAATATGGTAGTGTTACGCCGTGTCGAATGTGAAACAGGTGTTTCGAAAGAGTGTAGTGCCTCCATCTTCAAGGTCAGTCAGTCGACACGGCGTAGTAACCAGAAGAATTTAATCTTCATTAGCACCGCAGAGAAAACCTTAAATCTCGCTTGGTAAATACTTATCGATATTTCGGAAGAGCTTGCTGCCTCCATCTTCAGGATCCGGAACTCCAAGAAGAGCGTTACTCTCTAAAGATGGAACGAGTACGTTTTTCTGAATCGTTGGTAACTATTTACCAGTCGACAAAGCGTAACATCCAAGAACACTGAGATCTCAACCATTATTATTTAATTACAAAATTAATTATAAGTGAACTGTGAATTTATCCTCGTGCAACAAATCCCGGGTGAAGTGTGAGAAAACACTCAATTCTTGGCTTCTTTCGTCTGAAGGATAAACCCAAAGCCGTCTGTTTCTTTGCCGCCGCAGTCGCCATATGGCTGTTACAGTTTGTGCAGTCGAATGCACGTCTATATTAGCACGAATGTGGCATTCAACTTCTGCCCTGTCTGCTTGCATTGGATCGTTTGGGCTGACGTCTGCGGTTTCTGTTTTGTCTGTCTGGTTGGTATGGCCTAGTCTCGTGTGGTCTGCCTCCTTGTGCCCGCACCCTAAGGAGAGCACGGCACCGAAAGGTGAGCGATGTACTCGTATGTTAGTATTGTCTGGGCATTAATGACGTAAGACGTGGCGTTGTGGACTGGATTCGTCTGGCTCAGGACTGGGTTCAGTGATGGCCTTTCTTGGACACCCTGATGGGAATACGGCAGAGCTGAACAAATCCCGGGCGCCAGGTCGACTAAATCTTGTACGGTGGTGCCTAATATTTGTGGCACCTAGGATTTTGAGATAGCTCCTACATTTTTGGAAAATTGTTGCACCCCTGACCAGGGCCGGTCCGAGACATGTGGGCGCGCCGGGCAGGTTAATAATTTGGCACTCCGGGCAGGGTAATGATTTGGAGCCCCTTCAAATTGATATTCTTTAAACTTATCGGCCTAGGACAGGGCTGGAGAACATTTTTGAGACTGCTTGCCCAAATTGGGGATAATCTTCGGATAAATTCTTAGCGCCCCTTATAGGTTCGCGCCCCGGGCAGCTGCCGTGTTGGCTCGTCCCTTAATCCAGTCCTGTTCCTAACATATGGTGTTCATAACAGGAGGTTAAGCTCTTGAGTCTGAGAGACTGTTAGCTTCTCAAGACATATGAATGGAATAGGTGTCAGATTGATTAAAACAACGCTGAGAAGGGCAGGACATAGAGGTGACACAGGCATGGGGAAAATAAACAGCACATATACTCGTACATCACAAATTACACACCAACGAAATGCACTATATTTTCACTATATTTCACATTTAGTCCAACTGGACTAAATGTGATAGCGGACAAAAACAGTGGATGTGAAGTGAATGTAGTTTACGAGCCTCCTGAAGATGGCCTTGTTAAGGCTGAAACATATGTAGGGGTTGAAGGATAAAAAATATAAAGTGAAAATATAGTACATTTCTTTGGTGTGTAATTTGTAAATTGTAAAAAATATTGTAAAAATTGTAAAAATATAAAATTTAGCAGATACACAGTTGTGGTTTGGAAAATTGAAAATGTTGACTTTGCAGATACAGTGTAAGAGGTACGGAGGTAAAAATGAAGTAGTTCTTAGAGCAATTGGTTGTAAAGTTGGAAGTGCTTTGAAGTATGGTACAGCCAGGATTTTAAAATGAAACATAAACGGGAGATAATGTGTGTTCTTTCGTATTTCTGATACTGAGTTTGCACATTAATTCTTGAAAATTGCTCATTGGTATCGATTAATTTTTGTATGCGATTAGACGTCTTCGTTTAAACTTATCGCGTGTGTTTTATTTTGATCAGTATTGGTTCAACATGACACACGAAGCTCAGTTTGGAAGTTATTGTTTTATATCGAAACGGCTTCTGATCCTGCAGTAATTGGTATTCATCTGACATAAAAACCAGGCTTAGATCTCTGATACATTTCTTCGCCTATATTTAAGGGAATAATGTTAGCTGTAATAATAGCTTACATTGTAATAATAATTTACGTGTCGATTCACTAGATCAACGTATTCTGTTCATTATCGTCACCATCAGCAAAATTACGAAGCATGCTGGTGTAGCGGCAAGGCTCTAAACTTGTATTGTGGAGGTACCAGGTTAGATACTGGCTATCTTGTCCGGGGGATTTCCTGCGGGTAAATGCCGGGATAGAACCCCGATGAGGCCAAGATTGCTACTTTCCAATTTCTTTTTCCAGTTCATCATTCATCAGTCCTGTGCTTTTTACCAAATATTATTCGGGTGATCAAAGGAAGAAGAACGAGATGGACAGGGCATGTGGCACGTGTATGGGACACGAGAAGTGCGTAGAGGGTTGTGGTGGGGAAACCTGAAGGAAATTTCCACTTGGAAGACCAAGGCTTAGATGAGAGGATAATATTAAAATGAATCGTCAAGAATTGGGAAGGAGGCTTGGATTGGACTGATCTGGCTCGGGATAGGGACAGGTGGCGGGCTCTTGTGAACGCGGTAATGAAACTTCGGGGTCCATATAATGAAGGAGAGTTTTTGACTAGCTGAAGAACTTTTAGATTCTCGCGAAATACTCTGCTGCATGCAGGTCATTCTTTATTCTCATCCTAAAATTCGACGCTATATATATATATGGCGAAGCGTCATAAAATAAACAAGATGAAATCAACACAGTTTCTGACTCAGTAGGGGAATTATCTTCAAAACGATAAATTTGTGTCCCTATTAATAAATATTTTCATTGACATAATCCTTTCGGTCGCATTATGGCCCTGGGGCCGACTCGGTCTCTAACAGAAATGAGTACCAGGAGTATTTCCTGGGAGGTAAAGGTGGCCGGTGCGTAGGGCTGACAACCTTACCACCTTCATGTGCCGATTGTCTAGAAATCTGGAAGCCTCAACCTCCTGGAACCCTAAGGGTCTGTCCAGGCCTGTAATGGGATTGCGTTACCTTTATACCTATTAATAATCATAATGATCTTAAATCAACGTGTCAAGAGACGGAGGAAGAATGCAGAAGACAGATCCGTATGTGCTATCATTATGAAGGAGGCACTGGTTAAACTGTAAGGACGTATGCCGCAGAAGAAGAAGAAGATTAATAAACATAAAGTCCTCTGAGGTACGAGGTTTCGCACAGAACAGAAAGTGTGTGTACCGTTACTCTGAACGGAAGCGTACATTTCGCTTTCTTTTCCGGTCTTCATCAATACACGTGTTTTCAAGGGCATTGCACACACATGTAAATAGTATGGAACTAACAAGGAATACGTATAAAAATAATTTGAGTCAAGGTGTCTATCTGTATTTTTTACACTGCTATATAAATTTAAAGTGTCAATACCGGATGTCGTATACAACTCTGCTGCTGACTTCTTGCAGGCGTAGCTTGATATTGTACAATTTTTCCAGGCAGTTTACTTACGTTAGTTCAGAATACATGTCTCTTTAGGTTTGGATAATTTGTAAGCAGCATGTACTAAGCAAGCTGTTTCCAGATATTATGCTGTTATATCGGTAACCATTCTGAATTAGACACACTTGCATATGAACTTTTTCTCACAACGGCCGATACCAGCACCTCCCAAAATACTGACCTTTCCTCCTGAATCACCCTGCATACAGACTCGGTGCTTTCCTCACAGAGGACACAGTCTGCTTCCATCAGAGAGACAAGTCGGCGAATGTCGTTTAGGGAAATATAACTGTTTATTTTAAGAATATACAGATTAAACAAACTGTGTGAGAAAAATGCAGAATTTTTAGTGTTAAATCCGGTGGTGCATGTAATAACCACTAGGCGTCGTAGTGATAATTATGAAATCATTGTTAGTAATAGGATCCGATCTAGTAACTATCACCTCTCTTATCAGTGTCAACCTTCCGGTTGTAATATCGGCGGAAGAAAAATTAAATAAATAAGCAATTCACACGTAAGAAGTGAAACCCGGTGCCAGTGTTAGGTGCATGAGGCAAGAAGCTGAGGGTGACGTGCGCAGGCCACAAAGGCGACGATTGTTCACAGTCAGATTTGCCTTGCTGTAGATAGCGAGCAGGGCGGAGTAGGATGTGTTCCGTGAAGTGTGCCTTTGGGACTCGACTTATCACATCCAACCCTTCATCCTGTCACTTCAACTTTGCCCTGGCCGCACGCCATTCTGGGCGGTAAAGTGGTATATGTGTCACTATGTGGATGGGCGGTCTTAGCGTGGTGTGAGCCAGGACAACGTTGTTGGTACAGTATCTGTCTAGGCCGGTGTTTTTGACAACACCTATGTTTTCCCCGAAAGATTAGTCCGAATATAAACGATCCTACCCCCGCTGTCAAGGTCACATCTGTTCTCATCAGTCGAGGACAGTAGTTATTTAGACGAGAATAATGTGCAAGATTAAAGAAAAATGAAGGAACGAATTTTTTGTTGCGAATTCTTTACAAAGATAAAGGAGCGCCGTATGCAGGAGCCAGACCTTTGTATCCGTCTGTCCGTCCGTCTGTGATATAGTATCGGCTGCTAAACGTGTTATGTGGATTTTCATAAAATTCAGTACATTAGTTCTTTTCAAAAGTTGTGGAGCAAGCGTGAGTTTCATGATAATCGACTCATTGACAATCATGCTGTTCTCAAGCGTGCAAATGAATTTTTACCCGTGCTTTCCACATTTCATAACCATTTTTGGGTTAAATTTGGCGCAGGAGATTTGCACACGATGCTGTTTAGTCGTTCAGTGTTTCATTAAATTCGGTACAGTGAAGCCATACTTTATATAAGGGCCTAAATTAGATTTTTTATCATTTTCTGTATTATTATGCGATTTGGAAAAAGTGCGGGCAAGAGATGTCCATAAAAATGTACTGAGTGTGAACTTCCTGAATATTGGCACAGTGGATGCCATAATCTTTTTAGGGGCGTAAAGGAGTTTCTGTCCGTTCTTTGCACATTTATTGTCCAGTTTGGGCGAGATTCGGTGTAAGAGATCTGAATGTAATGCCGCTGAGTATCTGTGAGTTCCCTGAAAATTGGCACAGAGAAGGCCGTAGTTTTCTTAGGAGCGTAAATGAATTTACATATACCACTGTTCCGAGAAACCGTGTGACATTTTGCAAGCAAGGGGCGCCTTGATAAATTCTGTGAGTTACGTCACGGTGTACGTAATATGCAGTCGTGTTATCCAGGTGGGCGTCACTCGCATTTCGATGTCCTTGTATCTGAGCCTTGTTGCTATGCAACCTGAAATTTCTGTCGGCTGTTATCTTTTTAATTCCAAATGCAGTTTGAGTATTTACGACAGCACATGTTTAACATACAACGGATGTGAGATATGCAAACTTGTCATTCATAGTCACCAACCCGGAACACAGGAACAGTAGTATTACCTATGCGGATATGAAGGTACGCGCCAAATATTGACATGGGTTTGTGACGTTACAACAGCCTTCCCTGTTTTCAAATGTTGCAACTGTGAAATGTTTGTTTATAAACGTCTGAAATGAAAATGGTGGCGTCACTTACAAATACAGCTGCATCATAGTATGTTCAAATACATTGTTGTTATTATTGGTGGACATCGGCATCATCCAAACTATATATGCATAGGTTGGAAAACCACATGCAGTATCTACGTGTAAAATTAAGTTAAGTCTGAAACTGTGTAATGTATTTAGCTGGTTGATGACACGGTACACTTGATGTTTTCATTGAATGCGACGAAGAAGCTGATTGGAAAGATAACTTATGCACGTAATAAAATACATTTAGAAGTATAAAACTCTTATAAAACACCTGCATGTTTCGGCACCGAGGTGCCATCATCAGGGAGTTATTCTGAACAAAGGAGTATAAGGCTAGCACGTTTAACTAGGTATTGTCGCGAAAGAAAAATAAATATATGTAATTATATATATTTTAATTATACGATCATTAATTTTTAATTTCTGATAGCAGCTGTGTATACCTCCAGCTTTAAGCTTTTCGGGCAAGGTATAGGTCATGATATCTAGCAGACGTCTTGCTGTCATGATTTTATATGCGAAGATGATAGTATCATGAGCTTTGGTTTCGCTGCAGAACTTGGGAAGTAACCACTAAGCACACACTTTATCTGACTCACGTGGCTTCTCTTGCAGAATCCCTTGCCAAGTAGAAACTGTCGGTAGAATATATTAAGCTGTCTTCTTTTCGTTCGTGATTTGGAAAAACCACGAAACCACTTCCGCCGTTGCATGGACCGATTTGTATAGAATGTTCCGAAATTTGACACAACGTTGGTATATTTTATGAAAGGTAATAATAGTCTTTCGACTTTCCTGTACAAACTGCAATACAGCTGAAGAAGAACCGCTCTTTTTCACACGAGATTAATTTTCCCGTTATGTTGTATCATATGGAGGCCTTGAGAAGAGAAAGAAGTGGGAATTTTCTTTATTATAGCGTACATCTGTTACAGTGCAATGAACCCTGCCTTCATTATTTTTGATTTTGTGTACAAAAAGTGAAAGGAGATTTTCAAGGCCACAGGCGCGTGCTAAGAATGAATGGAAGTCGACGATGTGTTATGTTACAAAACGAATACGCGTGTGCGTACTTGATTCTGATGCAGGAAAAGACAGCTCAAATGTCATATTCGCCAACAGGATCGTAGGAAATGGAAAGTGAAAAGATGATGGAGGAAGGAGTTCCGTTATGTGACATTAGTGTGCATATAGTGAGTGGGAGGGTCATAACAATGCTTACCGTTGTGCTAGACTACTGTTTGCTTGCCACCTCGCCCACGTATCGTGCAGATAGAAGCTCCCCTCATCCGAAACTCTTGATAGGCTGAAATGGCACACCAATTCAAAAGGTGATTTGGGGGGGGGGGGGGGGGGAAGAGAAAGATAGAGAAAGCAAAAAGAAGGCAGCAAAAACAAAGGAAAACAGACAGATAAAACAAGAGCGAGACATTGAACAGTTTGTTTTCCATGATGCATCAATTCACGTTGGCACTTCATTGAAACAACAATTTTGTCTGTTGAGAAGCGACATATCAATCAATCGTAGTAATTAGGCCACAGGACAGCTGTAGGGAAATGGACGGAAACGAAAAGAGAAAATAAGCCTATATCATATAAAGGAGAAAATTTATACAGCATGATTGCTATTAAAGAGAAAGACAGCCGGAGATAAATAAAAGAGAGGTCTTACTTGAAGATGCTGATGGGAAAATCAAAAACATCGTACCACAGTAAGAACAAATATTTGTCTGAAGTAGGCTGTTACTTTACTTTCAGTGTCTGTTAGAATTAGAATAAACACGAAGGAAGAAGGAACTCTGAGATATATAAGTGGAGCATAATGATTCGGATGTCGGGTCTAGCGGAAGGGTAATTGGAAGGCATTGTGAACCCTTCCACTAGACCTGTGCTCCGGATCAGGATTCGCCACGAATTTTGTTTATATACATACATACATACATATTTTGCCCAATTTTAACCAAATTTGGATTTTCTCGACAGATTTTGATAGAAGTTTCCAATGTCAAATATAATAGCAATCTGTCCAGTGGGAGCCGCGCTGATACATGTGGAAGCCCTGAGGGTTCCAGGAGATAAGGCTCCCAGATTTCCAGACAATCGGCACATAAAGGTGGCAAGGTTGTCAGCCCTACACACCGTCCACCTTTACCCCAGGAAATATTCCTGGTACTCATTTCTGTTACGGGCTGAGTCGACCCCAGTGCCACAGTGCGGCCGAAGGATTAAGTCAATGAACAATTCCAAGGACAACATCGGGAATCGAACCCGCGACATTCCGGTGCCTTAGTTTTTCAACCAACTGCGCCACCGCGTGCTCCATCAAGGCCAGAATGTTATGCAAAACCTTACAGAAAACACTGCAGAATTATGGTAATTTCACTGAAGTGTGAGTTCTACCCTTCCACTCTTTTTAAAGCAGGCAACATCCTCTATTATGTCCTGTCTTATAGGTGAGGAGCAGTTCGCCTAGCAATCACGTGTACGTCACAACATATTTGTGACGTCAGTGGACCATGTCACCTTGGAGTGTCCACTGTGCAACTGCTTTTACAGTCACTTTGTCTTCTTATGCAGCTTACAGGCGTGGTCGGCACCGTATGAGCTCGTTACCCGGGCAGGCACCCCGCAGAGAGAAAAGACCCCTGAAGGATTCGTTGAAAACTTTTTCCGCAGGTGTTATTCCCTCAGTGTGTGTTAACATGCGCGTGTGTTGGTCACGTCTTTACAATCGACTCACGCGACACATCTGAATTGACCACCTTGTTTTAACACCATTCTTTACCATCCTCCAAATGACAGCGTCTTTTCAGCACGTAAGAAGAAAATTTTGTATTAAATTGGGTTAATATTACTGCAAAATTACAGGATGCCCTCCTCGATGTCGAGCGACAACGTATCGTAGAATCTTCACTTTCACTCGGAAGTAGACATAAATTCTAAGTATTTAATATTAAACGCATGTTTTTACTAATCTTGACTTGAGGCTTCCGCCGTGATGTTGATGAGATCTGCGCTCTTCTGGGGTATTACGCGGCGTCGTGTGGTAATTGTTTACCGGCGTTTCGGACTTTTGACCCTTGGAGATGGGATCGACACGTTGTCCCGAAACGTCGGTAAACAATTACCACACGACGCCGCGTAATATCCCAGAAGAGCGCAGATCTCATGTTTTTACTGTTTCCTGTGGAACCTGTCTCAGTTCAAAAAGTATAATTTCGTCTTATTCTATCTTATGAAGACTGTAGAGTTTAGATCTCAAATATATACACCGACACGAACAATGAATTAATGTAGTTTATATGATAACTTGTATGTGGTATTCTAATTTCGCTTGATGAAGGTTTTTTTTGTACCGAAGCCGAAACATGTTGCGTATTAAAGTTATTATAATAACATAGCATAAAACGTAGTTGTGATTAACGGCCTTCACCCTTTACTCCGTAAACTGGGTTAATGTTGTTTTTGTATGCGTAAAATTTAGGCACACAGTTGATTTTGAATATTAGACTTTTTGAGCGATTGGCTTTTTATTTTTTTACGTATCAGGTTTTATACACGTATACAGACAATGCGATTCCGTATTGAAATTTGTTTGTAAAAATTTCGAATCATTATGAAATTAGCTGTTCGCAAACCATCAGTGCAAGAAAATGTGAAACTTAAGGAGGTCTATCCAGCTCCATGTAAAGGTAATTTAGCACGGTTCAGATTTATTTCGGTGTTAACGACTTCAAAATTTGAATTTTACTGCCATGTAACACTTCAGACTTTCGAGAAAAATAATTTCTGTAGTGATTTTTTCCTAACCATTAGAATCATTGTAGTGAGTCAGGACAAAGCAGCACTGTGGTGGCAGGCCGTGCTGTGGACGATCATCAAATCGAAGTTCAATCACTCGTAGGAGGAGAGATTTTTTCTGTCTCCGCCACGTTCACACGGACTCTGAGGCCCACCCAGTCTCCTGTCCAGTGGGTACCGGGTGAGTTTTCCTTGGGGTTAAAGCGTTCGTACGTTCTCATAGTCTGTATCATTGCAGCAATTGACAGCGTCGTTAAATAACACTTGAGACCTTCTTTATAGTGTAGTGCGTAAGACAGTTTTAATATTTTGCTTCTAAAAGTCGTATTATATTGATTCTAGGAACCCATCGTTAAGGCGGTATTACAGGCCTACATATATACTTCAGTTTATATATATTTACATAGAGAAAGACAGAGGCTGTACTAATGTAAATTTAGTATTTGTATGTGGTAACAAAGGTAGTTGTAATGATTTGAAATATGCTGATATATGCTAAAATATTTTCCTGGAAAAACTGAAGATGTCGTGAAATCCGCAATCGGCATAGTCGGCCTTGAAACACGATCTCAGGTCGCTGAAGCATGAGGCGAGGCAGGCTGTGTGTATTCCATACGAACGTAACACAGTATGTGAAAGTCAGAGCGCGAATCTACGGCACAGCGAATTACAGCAGCGTTATGGTGAGCTGTAAAATTTGCAGAGTTGCAGATGGTAGGCAGGCTACTGGAGAGTCCTTGTTTGGGGCACACATGGAATATAAAGCTAAAGGCGCTTTTATGCAGAAGTTTATTAGAGACGAGCCATAAAACTTTATAACATATTATTGCTGTGCTGGAATGGATTTACAATAAAAATGTAAGTGTTACGAAATAGGTACATATAAAGTAATTCTGTCGGTAGACCTGAGGGCAGGTTTTCATGGAATGGGATAAATCGGCCTGAAAAACGAAAACATTTTAATTTGGAGTAACGTATGACAGATGTCATTATCAGTCAGTGAGGCGTAACAGAATTGTACTTACTGGTGAGTAGTGAGTAGAACCCTCGCCGGCCATATGTTCACATTTGTTAATTGACACAATACTGCCTTTAAGTTATATACAAAATGTATTCAAACGTTCCTCGAATCTTGTCGGTTGTTCATCATAATAAGTTACTGTGGTCTGTCACGATTCCTTTCCTCCAAGACTCTGAAGATGATTTTGTTTCTGAATATTAACCATTTAAATTTCGGTGTTAAAGTACTGCTGTGTATTTTCATGCGGATTTAAGGGGATCTGAAGGCTCGAATAATCTGCCGTAGTTGGTGTAACATTGGATACATAAGACATATTGCTTCAGGAAGTAAGGACATTATGCTTTCTTTTGGCTTGAAAATTCTTTGTCCACTTCGACCTCTTTAAGGGCGTACTGATCTAACAAGCGTTTTCAAGAAGAAAATAATACTAAGACTAATACTAAAGCTAGGCGTGAATGAAGATGTTAATGATGGTGTTGTTGTTGATGATGATGATGATGATGATAATAATAATAATAATAATAATCTCTAACGCTTTTTAAAATTGCAGATAATAACGAATTATTGACTGGACCGATATTCTGTCATGTAAACTCCTCCACAAAAGTAATTTTATGTTCAAGGCGTTGAGAAAGTTATCTGTTTTGCTGTCGTGGATCCGTCCGCTTTCAGCTATTAAACCAGATGACCCACATATTCAATATTTGCACCGTCATTCAGGAAATACGTTGCTCCCGTCTGACTTACAGAAGCCATAATTACATATCATTGCGCATCCAGACTGGACACATGCTATGGAATATATTGTTTGGAGTCAGAATTTGTAATTATGAATCATAAAATATTTATTTTTAATTTGTGTATATTATTCTGTTAATGTCATAAGCTAATGAGTCAGAAAATCAGTTAACATTCAAGCCTAATGGGACATCACGCCGTGTCGGCTGGTATTCCATTTAAAATTTTTAAATTTTAAATTTACGACATTGTTGTAATTCTCTGATTATATTAACTTTGTATATTTTAGAATTTTAATATTTTCATCATTTTAAGAAGGGAGATCTAATACCTAGATTAGCTGTTGGCCTTGTTACTCCTTTATTCTGAATAACTCCCTGATGATAGAACCCCGGTGCCGAAACATGTAGTAGTTTTATAATTACTTCTGATTGTATTTTATTAAGTGCATAAGTTGGTTGATGTACTAATTATAAGAATATGCACGGTATGAATAATAAAATTACCAACTTAATATTCATTGCCATTAGGTAATTTCTCATAATGAACGCTGTGACCACATCGTTTCATATAAGGTTGTTTTGTGGAGCAACAAATTAACTCATATCGCAACCTGTGATATTAGATATCTGCTGTAATAAGTGTAAATGACTTCTTGGAGGTGTCATCAGAACATGGAGTTGTGTCATCATTATTAATTTGATACTAATTTCTGACTCAGATTTCAGGGAAGAATAATATTGCATCTTACCACACAGAAATATAAATTACGTCTCTTCAGTGGGTGCTGTGCGATTAATGTATTTTAAAATACTTGATGTATTTCCATGCGCCAGGAGCAATGTAATTTAAACCGCGGACACTAAACTACATACAAAAATACATGCTTCGAAACACGATAGTCTGAGGAACTTTTTGACATTGCAGCGACGCTGAGTACTAGGAAGCACGAAATGATGGCTCGACTAAGTTATGCAGACCGCAGGGCATACACAGTCCAAAGTTCCCGTGCTTTGAATTATAAAAACCAACCGCCTTCTTTTAACGAAGTAGCATCTCGAGGAACGAGAAAAAAAATTAGGAAAAGTAAAATAAAAAGAAGAAACTAAGATGGCAATGCGACAGTGGTCTGAAGTCATAATAATAATGGATGAGTGGATAAAATTAAATCGTAACTTAAGGCTGAAGTCTTATTCCGTGGGCACATAGTCACTGTCTGCGCACCTCCCTTTTAGACATGGCTAGAAAACTGCTTTAATGATGGATACCTTAATGTAAATGTGAGATTTGAGGTTCTCAAGTTGATGTTGCTGAAAATTCAAATATATTGGGATGTTATGCACTGCCGATTGGCAGCAGCTACCGACGTTTCGAATGATCGTATTGCCTCCATCTTTAGGGTGAAGCAGTCCAAGAAGAGAAGAAAGACTGTTCTTGAAATATCTTGCCCCTGAAGATGACAGCACTACGATTCTTCGCGGCCTAATGTGCCAGAGGACTTGGGTGTTCTTAAGTTAGTGTCTCTTTTGTTCTGTTTTAATTTTAAAAATGCAGTTTCAACTATTTTACCTTCTCACATCTTTTCTAAAGATTACAAGGTTACATTAGTTACAGAGCTGGGATAACTAAGACAATACAGGGTGATTCAGCAGGAAAGCTCAATATTTTGGGAGGTGATAGTATCGGTCATTGTGAGAAAAAAGTTCATGTGAACATGTGTCTAATTCTGAATGGTTGCCGAGATAGAGCTGTTTGAACCTATAAATACAAACGCTTTGTGAATGGTAATGAAGAAAGATACATTACTTAATGTTAATTTTATTTTAATTTTAATTTGATGTTGAAATGACAAATTTGTTACACAGACATGATAAATTTGTTACAGTTCACAATAAATTTTCGAAAATCCCACCGTCAACCTCAGTGCACTTTGCAACTCGTGTGCGAAGATCGCGTGTTGTTCGTCTGAGTTGATCTTCACCTTTCTTTATGCAGGCAGCAGCATCCAAAATGCGAGCGAGCAATTCGTCGCGTGTACGTATCCACATTTCGTTTGTAAACTTCGCTTTTCATCCAACCCCACAAATAAAGGAGGGTAACCATTCAGAATTAGACACATGTTCATATGAATTTTTTTTCTCACAATGACCGATACTATCACCTCTCAAAATATTCAACTTTCCTCCTGAATCATCCTGTATAGTGACTGTCTAGGCCTGGATCCGATTCCCAGCAAGACGGGGGATTCTTCTCTTCTTTACAGCCTATAGATCCGTTGGGGTGCCCGCCCGGTAAGCTATGGAGGGCTATTTCTTCTCGTTAACCCCACAGAATGGTAGATACATATCATTCACGGCGTTCGATACAACTTACAGTTCATACGTTGTCGATTGAGGCGGAATCTTGGTCAGGAATACCGAATGGGTAAGGATTTGGAACGAATTCATCGTGAGTTGTGTGAAGGTTCTTACGTCCCAATAACCTAGAGAGTCTGAGAAAAGCTGAGAAAAATGCTCAGTCAGGATAAAAAATAATTTGAGGGAGATTAATTTCAAGATTTTTGCCGCTATGATAACATTTTCAGTGAATCCACGTCGACGAGGATATCACATTTTGCCTCCCCGAATGCCTCGATAACTTCTGAGGTCGTTCCCGTTTCATTTCCTTTTCTTTCATTGCAAAGTGTTCTGCCCAAGCCAGTTTTTCTGTTCCACTTGTGCGGACGATATAGGTTACACGTACTTAACCGATATGCGAATACATGGCCCAAGTCTTAACTGAAACCAGCAAGTAAACCTGTCGATTACTGTACAATCACACAGACAAGCTCTGGCGTAGTTAGACACATTGGCTTTGTGTTAGTGTCCTATTAATTTACCTCGTTATTTTGAATCCGATTATGGCGACGTAAATTATTGTCCAATATAAAGACAGAGAGGAAAGGACAACCAGGTTTACACAGAAGAAACTTAGTTGGCCACTCTACGAGTATATATCACCATAACGACGTCGGGCAGAGGTAAAAGCCCCAGTCGTTCGGAGTCTGAAGGCTGACCGAAAGACGATGGCGGGTGAATAATTGTATTGACGTCAGAGACAGAGCAACAACTTTCCGGTGTTGCGAAATCTTCCACTTCAATTTTACTGTCCTAAAACTGTCCTAAAACCAAAAGTGCTGTCGTGTGACTTGACAACACCGTGTACTCGAATATCCTAAACATCTCTGTCTGTCTTCTTCCTTTCTTATCATTATTGAAACTCAAGGATTTTGTGTCATAAGCCCATTCAGGTACTTGGAGGTTTTAAACCTTTATCGTCTCTCGCTCGAAATAATTAATCTCGTTTAGTCTTAGGCAGGGGTGCACAAATCCCTGGCCCCAGTTCTCCGTGGCGACAAAATGTCTTACGGTGGCGCCTTATATTTGTGGATCCACAGTATGGAACTTGCTGCATGTCACCATTCTGGCGCCTAGAATTTTGAGATGGCCCCTAGAATTTTAGAAAATAAGTGCATCCCTGGTCCTAGGTATTAGCTTGTAACACCCTAAGTCTCACGTTAAAATTTTTGGATGTCCGTTTCTATAAACACAGCAAAACGACACCGAAACAAAATAGTAAAACCCTTTCTTTTCACAAATAAGTGATTGAAAATGTGAAAGCGGAGAAAGAAAGTGAGTGGGAGAAGTGAGGGGGATTTACACTTCTTTAACACACATACTGCCATGACAAATATTAGGATGTTACCTATTGTGCCAGCCATGTTGCGACGGAAATTGAATTTTGAACTTCCTGCATTTGAATGTGAAATTAAAGAGAACAAGCGAGAAACAATGGACAGTCTTGTTTCACAAACTAACTAAATGCACATTCATTGATACTATTTATATAGTTATTAAATGAAAATGCAGGGTGAAAATAATATGAAATTAAAAAAAAATGGATAGTCTTCTTTCTATTGAGCAACTGACAGCCACTAGCCATGTTGTTTGAATAGTAGTCTAGTTCAAAGCACTGGGAAAGGTACATATTTCTTTGAAATAATTGCATTCTTGTAATTGTCTACATACAAGTAAATACATATTGGATGAATTTTAAATGTTGTATTCTGAATTTCGGCGAGTTGGCTTAGTCACGAAAAATGACAGTAGGAACTGGAATATCGGGGGTTGGATATGTGGTAAAGCAAAGTATACCTGTCCTCTGCACTACTTCCAGGCCCACTCTCATTCCACCTAACCTCCTATTGCATGGCTACCGTGAACTTTATTCCTGGGGTGCGAGCAGACGGAGCATGAGGCTGATCAGTCACATCCTCTTAGTGTCTTTACCACCACGATCTCTATACGCAGTCACTGCTAGGTGCTTAGACACAGAACTACTCTACCTTTTCTACGCTGATGATTTCGTCCTGTTACTAAGAACATAATAATAGGCAGAGATAAGTGTGATCAACTTTAGTACTAGAAAAAGATAGATGGCAAGTGAAGGACGATGTTGCTAAATTTTGGTAACCTACCCAGTCGCTGTATTTAAATACTTGACATACGTCGAAATAAAGAACAAACTAGATGAAGAACATTATGTTTCATGTCAGTGTTGAATGAGTTTCAGGGTTAAAACAAGTGGATTAATATATTAGTTGTTTACAAGACACTGATTTTATAGATCTACTCAATAAAATCTCAGTTAAGTTTCATAAGAACTTTTATATTTTAACTGGAATAGCCCATGAAAATTGTTTATGCCTACTCTATAAAATTGTGATTTAATTTTGTACACCTGCTTATGCAAGTATAAAATATAACATTAAACACTGAATTTGTTTTAGCTTATTTAGAATTGCTTTACAAAAAGTCCGCTATTATTTCTTGAATAAATCTCAGTTCAGACAGTTAAATCTTATGGAAGTTTGACATTTTAGAATTTCAGTAGCATGACAAAAATATGTGCTGAATTTATTGAATAATTATAAAGATGAACACTTGCCACTCTGTGCTGTGTAATACAGTTTCCCGGAAACCTTCAGTCGGATAGAAAGCATGGACATGACACTTGTGTTTGTTATGAAGTTCTGTAAGTGTTGGGTTTATTAAAGTTAACCTTGTCTCTGTTCACGCCGTGAAGGCACATGGGGAATGGTGGTATAACTACACTCACTCTCTACCTCAGTACTTAGATGGAGGTAGGTCGTCAGCTTCACATCCCGGGCCGCCTAACCCCCGCTGAAAGAGCCCTCAGTACCCATTTATTTGTAGACTTGGTGGGCCCCAAAGGCAGTTCAAACACTTGGGAGGGGAGAAACTGTCTTACCCCTGCCGGAAACAGAAGCGTAGTTTCTCCGTTACGCAGCTAGTAGGCTTGTCACTGCACCGACTGAGCTGTCGCTATCACCTTGCTTCATGTGGGTATAAAATGTACTTAGAGCTTCAAACTAAACTAAAAAAGACAAGTACACTTCAACAAAAAGCAGTTACAGCATAGTTTGACTTACAATGTTCAGTGAATCGTGGAGCGTCGGAAAGAGAAGGAATAGGTCTGTACCAGACCCTAAATTGTTATCCTAAGCTTACTCTCTACTCGCGAAAGGCCCCAAAACGAAAGCTTGACATAAGAAGTAAACTGTATATATGTGAGTTAAACAGTGAATTGAGATAGGATTGGGACAGCCTGATACCGCTAACAAATTAATTAAAACACAATTACCCTTATATTGCTGTATGTCAGAAGTGAGCACACCAGGGGGAGCAGGCCGGAATCGGTCCTCCCCACCGGAGTATTAAAACGTTTAGTAAATCTGCCCTAATATGCAGTATACAAAGTGTTGAACAGTGTTCCCTGTGCACACATTGACGACACGAATATTGCGGCTATGGTCCCTCGCATTCTTAGACTGGACACTAGATGGTGTGAGTGGCCAGTTTCATGCTCCAGCCGATTTACCCCCAAGGACAAGGCCCACGGTACCCGTTGAATAGGAGGCTGAGTGGACCCCAGAGCCGGTCTGGACGTTTTGGAGAAGTAAAGATCGTTGTTTTCGCCGGGAAGCAAACCATGTTTCCCCGGTTGTCTAACCAGTAGCCCAGTCAATAAAAGACGATGTTATTCCGCCTCCTAGAGAAAATATGTTACGGAAATAAAAAATACAATATAGGTTTTGGAGGAAAAACACATTTTATGGGCATAGTCTTAAATATATAGGCCTGCTGTTTTTATTTACAACACCTACAACACGACGTGGAGTCGCGGTGGCGCAGTTGGTTGAGGCACTGCGCTACAAACCGGAACGTCGCGGTTTCGATTCCCGATGGTGCCACTGGAATTTTTCACTGACATAATCGTTTCGGTCGCACTATGGCCCTGGGGTCGACTCAGCCTCTAACAGAAATGAGTACCAGAAATCTTTCCTGGGGGGTAAAGGCGGCCGGTGCGTAGGGCTGACAACCTTACCACCTTCATGTGCCGATTGTCTAAAAACCTGGGAGCCTCAACCTCCTGGAGCCCTAAGGCCTGTCTAGACCTGTAATGTGATTGCTTTACCTTTTTTTACAACACGACGTAAGACAGTTCGTATGTACTTTGATGCATAGACTGTAATGTGTTACGTCAGTGCGCTTAAATGATATGTTTAAGACTTTTGAGACTCCGATATTTCTTGCGAAGCTGTCCAGACCGCACGCAGTCTGTCTGAAGAGATGTATCGGTTTCCCGGGTAACAGAAATTAGCCGCTCCTACTCTATGCTATAACAGTATAGTTGAAAAACAGAGAAAGGCATCGCAATTTGAAACTGGGACAAATGGACCAATTTATCGACCTTCTTTAGGAATTGTTTATCCTGCAGAAAGGAACAAGATTTAGAAGACATATCATACAGAAGAGAGAAAGAAGTAAATATAACAAGTAGCCCTATGCGTAGACGGGTCGGATGGGCAATAAAATCAGACTAAAAGGAAACGCGAAATAAAGAGAAGAAAAATTGAATGTCACACTATTATCACCGTGCATTTCTATGAATCAAATTAAATAAATAGACCAACTAATGCACTATTTGACTACTTTAATGTAGTCAAATAGTGCATTGGTTGGTCTATTTATTTAATTAAAAATTGAATGATTACGCAGATTTATAAACACTTTTATATTAAGCATAAGCACTTTACAAATTTTAAGTTTCTTCCCAGACTTAAAGATAGAAGGCGTACTCACTTGTGGTCCAGTTTGTCAGCTCTCTATTTCGGTTCCGTATTTTTACGTTATACCGAAGTATTTTGGGGTTCTGGATTCTTAGTTCACAATTTTCGGCCACCCAAGTAAGAAGAATACGTGCAAAAAGTTGATTTGACAAGGCGCATGTGCCCTGTTCCTATCTTTTGGCTGATCATCAGCCTAACCACGTGTTGTGTGCTCGGTGGACCGTTAAATGTTCGCTATTTGTGTGAGCCTCACACTGTTGTGTTGAAGATACGAGTAGTCGGCAGATGTCAGATGGGTTAACCCCTGCTGTTGCAGTGTTCAATTCTTTTCTCCTGTCACCTCACGTACGAATGTTGCTGTCCATCCTGTTGATAAATATAGGAGGGCTCTTTATTTTGCTACAAGTGAGAATTTTTGGCGTTGCTGTGCTATTAATTTAAAGAAACAACTTGTCTGGGTTCACTCTGACATCTCTTGTACGAGTTTTAGGTTTGAGTATTGCAAACTGCGTGTACCTTCCTAAGTTCATGCCAGTGCCACATTCGCCTTTTCCCTGCTTCTCTGAATCAAAAGTGAAATACAAGCTTACGGCCTCGTGTCCCTGTAGAATCGTCTGAATCAAATGATGAATTTCTTGAATCATGTTACGGAAGTTTGTCACTAGAACCACCCCAATTTTGTGTTTTAATTTTCCCTTGCTGATAATTCATAGATGATGTTGTTAATTTATTTACGAAATAACATCTACAGGATCATACTGTATAATCATCTGACATATTTATATTTCCTTATTAATGCAATATTGAATGAGGTGTGAGCTTCATATCATTAAATTTTGCCGAGCACGGTTGGACTAGCTAATCGAGAGCTGAGTGCTGATAAGGATATTTGAACCCAAGATGGAGGAAGTAACAGGAGGCTGTAGAAAACTACATAATTAGGAACTTTATGATTTGTAATCCACGATACTTACGAGTATAACTAGTGTAATCAAAATAGTAATGACGAGACGAGCAGGTCATGTGGCAAGAATGGAGGAGAGGGAAATGCGTCATGGTTTTGGTGGGAAAATCTGAAGGAATGAGACGTCTTGGAGGATAATATTAAAATGGATCTTGAATAGGTATGTTGGGAGGATGTTGACTGCATTTAATAGGTTCCGAATATGGTCCAGCGTCGTGCTGGTGTGAACTTGGAAATGACATTTCGGGCTGTATAAATGAGGAAAATTGTTTGGTTAGATGAGTGACTATTCATTACGCTAGAAAGACTCTGCTCCATTGAGTTATTTAGTTATAATATAATGTACAATAATAATATACACAATTACTATTATTCCTTTTAGGCCGTTTAGCAAAATTGCGAAAAGTGACTATTAGCTTCGTCATGTCTGTCTGTCGGTCCGTCCGCATGGAACAACTCCGCTACCACTGGATTGATTTTCATGAAATCTGACATTCGAGGATTTTTCGAAAATCTGTCGAGAAAACTCAAGTTTGATTAAAATCTGACAAGAGTAAAGGGTACTTTACATGAAGAGCTATGTACATTTATGATATCTCGCTGAGTTCTTCTTAGAATGTAAGGCTGTAGATGAAATCAAAACTATTTTTATGTTCAATAACATTTTTCCGAAAATCGTGCCATGTATGAGGTAATGTAGAAAAATATGGTAGAGCCAGACAGGCCACAAGTGACAATAAAACGGGCGCATGCCTTTTGCAAGCCGGATACCTGAAGTAGGAATACAGACACACATTCAGAATATTTAATACGTATTGCTTTTCCACGGCAACAATAGTTACGCGAACGCGCCTCAGTGTTACGTTACACGTACATTGCGTGTCTTGTCTACTGGTCATTGTTTGTTGTTATATTACACCTTATTTAGACCTAAGCTAGGATATGCCTCACCTGTCTGGAATAACATTACAACTACTGATGCAGATAAGCTGGACCGCATCCAAAGGCACTTTGCCTCTCTGTGTCGCAGTGTTTCTTTTTTTTTCCTTATATTCTTTGCTATAGGGCATGATTGAAAGACTAATTGAAATTGGAAGACGCTATGGAATGGAAATGAATGTGGAAAAAACTAAGGTAATGAGAATCTCAAAGCAACCATACCCAATAACAATTATGATAGATAAAAAACAATCCAAGAATGTGGAATATTTCAGTTACTTGGGAAGCATAATAACAAATGATGCAAGGTGTACACGTGAAATTAAATCCAGAATTGCCATGGCAAAAGCAGCATTCAACAAGAAGAAGACTCTTTTCACCAGCAAACTGGACTTAAATTTAAGGAAGAAACTAGTAAAGTGCTACATTTGGAGCATAGCTTTATATGGTGCTGAAACGTGGTCACTTCGGAAAATAGATGAGAAGTATGTGGAAAGTTTTGAAATATGGTGTTGGAGGAGAATGGAGAATATCATTTGGACCGATCGTGTGAGAAATGAAGAAGTATTACACAGAGTCAAGGAGGAGAGGAATGTCGTACATACTCGTACAATAAAAAGAACGGCTAACTGGATTGGTCACATCTTGCGTAGAAACTGCCTTATAAAACACGTGATTGAAGGAACGTTAAAGGGAAGGATAGAAATGACCGGAAGACGAGGAAGGAGGCGTAAGCAGCTAGTGGATGACCTTAAGGAAAAGAGAAGATACTGGAAATTGAAAGAGGAAGCACTAGATCGCCCGCCTTTGGAGAACTCGCTTTGGAAGAGGCTACGGACCTGTCGTAAGACAGACTACAGTATGAGTGAATGATATTCGTTGTAGTTACACTTAAGTACTAGAGCTTCTAAAGTTGCATGCACTTCCAGTTTGTTTTCTCAGTAGATTTGTCGTGCTGAAGTGAGGCATTGGATAAAAATGGTGTAATTTGAGGGCTTAAAGTAAGAGAATATGTTTTTATGGCGGTGTGTATCACCGTGTTCCGTAAAAGTGGTTCGGTTACTTGGGCTTCATTTCCTGACAAGGACTGGGATTTTGTCTTTAAGCACTGGACACGCCATTTGCATCAGTGTCAACGTCTTAAACCTGCCCTCTGATGGCCAGCCTCCCGCACTATTTCACCAAGATGGGCTGTGTTTATAAAGACGTCATGCACCGCTGACTTGTCTGTGATCCTGACAACGCTCTGTGATAGCAAAACGCATAAATAGACGATTGTCTTCCACTGATTCAACTCCAGTAAGCGTTTAAACTAAACAGCATTAGCAGGTTCCGACGGATTAAATAGTCAAGCACTTTATGACACTCGTTCTGTGACCTGTCGCCCTACAGATTTCGGAGGTAGAATCGGAATTATCAACCACTTAACACCCTCGCATCAAAAAGTTCCCAAAATGTAACCATGTTGTTATTTTCAAGTTTCCTAAAAATTTCATAACAAAGATGACTTCAGTCAAAAGTTCAGATACTCCATTTAGTTGTGATAATGTCAAGCCATTTCAGAAGTTCGCACGACGGCCATGTTAGGACTTTTACTCGCACACATTTAAAAGTATCAAGATGCGGAATGATATGACGTAACATGATATTCGTATTGACATTTATTGTTTGTATTACTGGTGTCTCGATTCGAATCCGGAAATGGACGAACAGACACACGCAGCTCTTTAATAAGGTTTCGGAGTAAAAAAGTACAACGTCTTTTTCCACGCCATTAAAGCAAGTAGGAGGAGTATAGGCATAGCTCCACTCATTCTTAACCTCGGCACTAGATGGAGATTAGTGGTCAACATCGTGCCCCGGCTGCTTTAGCCCCGAACAAGGACCACGGTACCTATTGGTTAGGAGGCTGGGTGGGCCTCAGAGCCGGTCTGGATGTTTTGGAGAAGAGATAAATCCCTTGCCCCTGCCGTGTTAGGAACCCCAATAGTGCAGACACGTTCTGCAACGAGTAGCCTATCATTCAGTGGTTACTTTGGCGGGTCCTTTGTGTTTCCATTTTATAAATGCGAAGTATAGCAAGCAAAGAAATAGTGATAAACGCTTTGATGATTTTAGTTTGAGAAACTTCCCTTGAAGATTTCAGGCCAAAATTAAGATTCCTCTATACTCATTTCTCCATCTTGCCAAAAGAGGATGTATTTTATGAAAAATAACACACCTATCTGGTGTTCAGTTGTCATCACACACAAGAATATGGTCAATTCACGAACAATAGGCCTAAATAATGTAATGTGCAAAAGGGGTATTTGTTAACGTATTGTTATGTGGCCACAGAGCGGCTGCTGTTTGCGTGCGGTCAGCGTAAGACGTGCTTTAAAAGGAATGGCGTTAACCCTTTATTGATAGAAGGCTGCTGGAAAGGTTCCATAGTCGCATACAGCTCAGAAACTTAGGAAGACCTATGTGTAGAATGGAAACAAGGAAGAAAGAAGCATCGCTATGTCAAAGCATACGGGCGGGGGGAGGGGGGAGAGTATATTTACAGCTCCACGCTTCTTGACCTTGGCACCAGATAAAGATGAGTGGTCAGATTCACGCTTCAGTTACTTTACCCCCAGGATTAGCCACCGTCATTCATTCTGTAGTCTGTCTTACGACAGGTCCGTAGCCTCTTCCAAAGCGAGTTCTCCATTGAGTGCGATCTAGTGCTTCCTCTTTCAATTTCCAGTATCTTCTCTTTTCCTTAAGGTCATCCAGTAGCTGCTTACGTCTTCTCCCTCGTCTTCCTGTCATTTCTATCCTTTCTTCTAACTTTCCTTCAATTACGTGTTTCAGAAGGCAGTTTCTGCGCAAGCTGTGACCAATCCAGTTAGCCTTTCTTCTTTTTGTTTTATGTAGGATATTCCTCTCCGCCTTGACTCTGTGTAATACTTCTTCATTTCTCACACGATCGGTCCTTCTGATCTTCTCCAGAATAAAACTCAAATCTTCCGCAAGCGGGTGTGCACGTTGTTACTTGCCCACGTCTCGTGGTCTTCCTGTAGGCCTAATGCCTAGGTTTTAAAAACAGAATTATCAATAAAGTCAGGCCATCTTCGGATTCAGAACACTATGTTTTAGACATATGAAAATTAAGTTCGGTTGTATACGCAGATATAGGTCGTGAGTTATGCTCTTTTCGACAGTTCACATAAAAGGATTTTAATGTTGCTCTTTTGTGGGGTCTTCCACACGCTCTGGTCAGTCCGTTCTTTTGTATTTATGAAACGCACGCTTTCGCGGACAAATAGCCGGGCATTGGATAGTAGCTTGAAAATGAGTGGGCGCATGTCCTGAAATGGAAGCACTGTTACAATGCTGCCTCTATTATTTATTCTCTTTCTCACAAAAATTCTACCCATTCACGAAACGGTCACTTTTGCTTTTACATTACTACATAAGAGTTTGTTCCATGTCTGCCTAATATCACATTGAATTTCATACGTAAATTCCAGCAGTCAATGGCGATTTATTACGCAGTTAAGGGAAAAAGACAAACGTTTAACATTGTTATTTTCAAATATGTTAAACTGATTATATAATCGTAAGTTATTTAACACTGTCTCCTCAACTCAATAGTTAAGTAGGAAGGACGGTTATGATTTTTAATTATGAAGATTGTAGAAGACAGTGGCAGGTTTGTTGTAAGGTACTACAGTGTCTTACAGAATCGCTGCTACTTCCTTGAACACCTATATTTCAAATTAATAATCAGTTTCAATAGCTGTCACATCACTTCTTAGGTTCTACACTCATACAGCGTACGTAAAATATACCTGATAAGAAAAAATGCTATGAAGAAGAACACAGAATTTCTATTAGTCGCTACTAAGGAAGTTTATCTAGAATTAAATGCAGAGAAGAGTGTATATTATCAAATTAATGCAGGGCAAATTGACAGCATAATGCTAGACATTATGAGTACATTCTTTGGCATTTTTGTAATGTTATTTGAAAGAAACAATATTAAATCGCGGTTTGATTCACTTATAAATTTAGAGCAAATGAGATTCGGGGAATATTTGCTGTCATAAGTTTGAGAATCTTCCCGTCTCCTATAAAACAACGTAACGATTGTAATACACACAAATATTATTTTGCCTTTTGTTTTGTATGGACGTGAAAACTTGGTGTTTCTTAGTACAGGAACGGTGTCTAGAACAGGGTTCTGAGAAGCGTATTTGGACCCAAGGAGCAGGGAATAACAGGAGGGCGGACAAAATTGCATAGCGAAGAGCGTCAGGAGTGCCATTCTTCTGACACGTGTTATTATTAGTCGATCAAATGAAAGAGGATGGAACGGACGGTACATGTTGGCCGCTTGGGAGAGATCACAAGTGCGTGCAGGGTTTTGGTTTGAAGGATTCTATGTGGGAGACCTAGGCATAGATGGGAGCGTAGCATTAAATTGGATCTTAAAGAAAAAGAATGGGATGGTGTGGACTGGACTAACGTGACTCAGAATACGGGTCAGTGGCGGTTCCTTTTAAGTACCGTCATGACATTTCGGGTTTCTTAAAAAGGGGTGAACTTCTAGACTATCTGAAGGACTATTACAGTGTCAATGAGGTTTTTCTAATCATGGAGTTAGGTCTGCATGGCTATTCTTGTCAAATACGGATATAGTAAGTTAAAGTAGGCTTTGTTTCAGAATTTTATTTGGCGTGTTAAGGATAGTCTGTGAAGACCAAGCATCGTTAACAAAACTAAGAAACAAAAAAAGACATTTCATCACATATAATATCCTGAAACTCAGTTTGTATGGACCAAGGCATAATGTCTTCTTACTTTCAAAAACTCCTAAGTGTAGGTCTAAGTGAATATACCTTACACTGCGCGTTCATGTAAGTTCCCAGCCGGGGTAACTGAAATGTATTATTTTTCCGTGTGCCCGAAGAAACTGCCAGGATATATTCTTGAAATAATCCATGCCAAACTGTAATAACATAGTTTGTATTTTGTCAAACGCAATTCTATGTAATTCCCATAGTTGGTAGAGTGTCGTTAAATAAACTACCTAACAGATTTTAAGAAGGAGCCGGGACAGCATAGTCAGTTTAGTAACTGGGCTGCGGTCTAGAAGAGCAGGAATCATGGTTCAATTCCTGGCAGGACCACGATGTTTGTCACTTTTCCAAAACGTCCAGACCCACTGTGAAGTTTATCCAGCCTCCTATTCAGGGTATAGCGGGGCTGTTTGCCCGGGTCCCGACCATTTTAATCTTGTTCCGAATTTCAGAATGAGTTGCGCTGTTGCTCTACTCCCCGATCTACCTTCATGCAACACACAGGGACAATTTTACCTTTACAGACTGGCAAGCTGTTTGAGCCATATCGTTCATAAGCTTATAAAATGTATTATGAATTGTAAGAGGGATGTACGGTGCGTCTTTGGCGGTTATACCCGGATACAGACTGTGACTACATTCGCGTATGTCCGTGGGTTGAATCCAGAACTTATGTGGTAAACCAAGACATGTGATCGAGAGAATAGCAGTCAGACTTCTTGTTTTGGATTTCCTGGGTTGAATTGTCGGTTCGAAGATGGGCTCTTCTAATTAAGTCCTCTGTGATTTTTTTCTGTCCATCTAGCCAGATCTCAGGACAGTAACCCAAATTAGGCCACAACTCTTTGCTTTCCTATTTTTTACTATTCATTATTCGCTAATCATCTTACAATTCGACGCGCTATTTATGCCTATATCATGAGCTAATGACAGCGTCGTTAAATTTCCCGTTACTGAATAAGAAGTAATTAGAATACACACGAACAGCAACGGTGCGAAATTTCCTTCACCCCCCCCCCCCCCCCCCCCCCCGAAGTGAGGATGATAGTGAAGATGACGGTGATAGAGCTATGGGATCTGATCTTTTTACGGCGGTGAAAGGCAGATTGCCGTCTTTTGGGTTATGACTACGTGTCATTACCAAACGTTTGAAGGAATGTGCTACCTCTGTCTTTAGGATGGATGAAATGACTGACTGTGTTTTCGATGGGTGGGATTTGGTTTATGCCAGGCGCCGGGATTTCGCCACCATGTCGAAGCCAGCTATAGAACTTTTTAACCTCTGAACCGTTTTTCCGGGAGGCTACGCGGCGAGACCGTGAAGCAAACTACGCACTTAAATCTAATTTCTATGTCCTTAATGTGCGAGGATTTAGATTTCTACTTCGTGTGTGTCTTGACAGCTTTACATTTAGGCACAGGGTCAACGTTCCTTGTTTGTAACTACCTAAACGCAGCAAGTTGGTTCAACTGATAAGGCTTCGGACTTGTATTCGGGAGGTGGCCGGTTCGGAGTTCGACAGGGATACCGACTACACTCACGGGCGTCTTGCGCGATATTCCTCAGCCCGTCAAAGGAAATTTTCTAATACAACTTCAGCATCTCTGCCATTGCATTGTTACACGTTATTTCGAATTCATTACCCATTAAAGATGGAAACATTCCATGCTATATTGTCTGATATACTGACAGCGTAGCTAAGTAAACAATGCATAAATATTAACTTTACTTTACACATTACAGCCTGTTGTTTCGAAAGTAGGTAGTCGTTGAACTAATTATGAAATTCCCTATTTTATGGAAATTGAAGATACAAGAAAATAAATGTTAATTCTTGTAAAGTTACGAAAGATGCGACAGTGATGTCTTCACAGATTAAGCAACTAACTAACTACCTAACTAACTAACTAACTAACTAAATAAATAAATAACTCCGTGGAGCAAGGTCCGTCTTGAGAAGCTAACAGGTCCTCAGCTAGTCAAAAACTTTCCCGCATTTTATTGAAAGCGAAAGTTCATTACTGCATTCAAAAGAGCCCTCCATCTGCCCTATCCTGAGCCAGATGAATTCAGTCCATGCGCCCCATCCCACTTCTTGAAGATCCATATTAATATTATTCTTCCATCTACGCCTAGGTTTTCCAAGTGGTCTCATTCCCTCAGTTTTCCCTACCAGAACCTGTATACACCTTTCATCTTCCCCATACGTGCTACATGTCCCACCCATTTTATTGTTCTTGATTTGATCATTCAAATAATATTTAGTGATGAGTATAAATTCTCAAGCCTCTCATTACGTGGTCTTCTCCACTCCCTGTTACCTCGTCTATCTTAGGCCCGAATATCTTTCTCAGCACCCTATTCTCGAAGTCCTTAGCCTATGTTCCTCTCTCAATGTGAAAGACCAATTTTTACACCCATACAAACAGCAGGCAAAGTTATAGTTCTGTATATTGTAGTCATTGTTTTGGGTAGCAAACTGGAAGACCAAAGATTCTGCACTGAATGATAGGAAGCATTCCTTGACTTCAGTCTGCTCTTAATTTCTCCATGAATGCAATTTTGATTTGTTAGGGTTGTTCCAAAGTATTTGAAATATTCCACCCTTTTAAAGGATTTATTACCTATGTTTATTTTGTAATTTTGTCCTGCATTCTGTTCACGAGACATGACCATGTACTTAGTTTTCTCAGCATTTACTTCCAGACCAGTCTCCTTACAAGCGACTAATAAATCTTCCGTGTTTTTTTTTTGTCTTAGCTGATATTTACATTTTAGTGATTGTCCAGCAATATACAAATTTCGCACCGTGATTAGGCAGTATGAAATAAACTTAATGGCGTTCGACCGCTGTGAAGATTGAAATGTCCACAACACACTTCAAACTGTGCAGCCCTTTCTTGGAAAGGTGACCAACACTAGCCATAACAATACACCACCTTCCACCCCCACCCATGCTACAGTTCCACACCCTTAGAAACCACCCCCTACTGTTCTCTTTCTAGCCAAACAATTGAATGTGTATTACGACCATCAGTTACATAAAACAGAAACCGAAGTCTCGCTGCACAGATCTGTCAATAGATGTCCATACTGGTCGCCTTGTCTTTCGAGACTCCTGATCACTATCGGCTGCATATTCACTGTCCAATTTGTAAGGTAAAAGAATTGTGACTCTACCTTGATAAAATCAAAACCAAATTAAGTGGTATTTAGACTTGCCTTTAGGCTGGAAGAAGAGAAGTTTTAATTTATGTGCGCTTGTTTTGAGATACGGCTTGTGGGCTGTATCACAAAGTAGACGCTGTGTATAGTGACAAAAGTGACAGGATTACAAGTTTTTCTTGGGATTGGGAGCAAACCTTAAAACTGTGGAGCAAGAAAATATTTTGTGATCACCGAATGTATGCAATCCTTACACCTTCTAATCAGCACACAAGCCAAACTTCCTGCAACCAAATATCACTGCGTGAGATCTGCTGTCATCACGCCTACTGATTGCTACCCCGCATGTACTTTCCAGAATCTACGTTATAGGTTGCTGGCTTTCTTTCCTACTCGGACTCTTGACCCGTGAAGATGGGACCGATACGTTGTCCCGAAACGTCGGTAAACAATTACCACACGACGCCTCGTAATACCCCAGAAGAGCGCAGATCTCATCAACATCGTGGCGGAAGCTTGAAATCAAATACCACTGCAAACGAAGGTCCACCATAAATTCACCATAAGACAAAATCACAAACGACTCCCAAAATAATTTTTTGTTTTCATATATTTCTCTGCAGGAGGTGAGTACTAGTAGGGGTGTTGCCCAATAACTTCTGAACAAAAATGTGCTTGAAATAAAATTATTTACTGTAGAAAATGCGAGGCGGTAGTACAAAATATCTACGTGCCGTGGCGACTTGACATCAGGGATTTCTCGAGCTCCGACTTAAATTATTTATATTGCTGTAATAGTAACTACGTGCATTTTCTTCGTCTAACGTCCGCTATGAATGTCGATAACGTTCATAAGTTTCTGTATACTTCCGCGTCCTAAGGAATATTGTGTTTTGCGGGACTGTTTTTTTCTCTACTGATGTGGCTTTAATATTTTTTATGATTATGGTCTAATTCTTACATACATTATTAATAATTTATTCCGGGCTAAAAGACCTTATGTATCGAGTTTGATCCAGATCGGAAGAAAGGTTTGTCTTGTAAAAGGCGCCTTGTACACTCAGTATTTATAGTTATCTGTGTATTGAGACTAACATCGTCTGTACACTACGTGTTAATATATTTTATCAATAATATTCATTGTTGATATTTTTTAAGCATGTCGTTTTGTGCATACGGTAATTAGTGACAGATTCGCAATCCACTGCAGCTGAAGAATTTTTTTTCATGGCGCAACATCCCCTAGTGGGCCAGGGAGTGGAGGTATAACTCCAGTTACTCTTAGACTTGGCATTAGATGGAGATGAATGCTCAGCTTCACACGCAGAACGCTTTCCCGGGGGAAAGAGACCCATTGAATTGGAGTCTTACTGATTCCAGAGATGGTCTGGACATTTTGGAAAATAAATCTCTTAACGCAGCCGGGAATAGAGCCACTATTTCTTTGACGTCAGCCTGTAATCTAGTCATTTTACTGACCAATTTTTCTATTTATAAAGAAACGAAATAACAAGCTAGCTAGGTAGCTAACTAGCTAACTAACTAACTAACGTACTAACTAAATAAGTGCATTGAGCAGGAACTTAGCTTATTAAGAAATTCCCCGCATTTTATGAAGAACGCCACTTGTCCCTATCCTGAGCCAGATCTATCCAGTTTACAATCTTACATCCTATTTCTTAAATATCCATTTTAATATTATCCTCCCACCTGCGCCTAGGTCTTCCAAGTGATATCTTTCCTCAGGTCTCCCCACAAAAGCCCTGTATGAACTTCTCCTTCTCCCCATATACGCTACATGCTCCCCCCATCTCGTTCTTCTTGATTTGATCACCCAAATAGTATTTGGTGAGGAGTACGGATTACAAAGTTCCTCACACAGTCGCATACAGTCCCCTGTAACCTCGTCTGTCTTATACCCAAACGTCTTCAAGACCCTGTTCTCGAAGACCGTCAGCCTATGTTCCCCCGTCAATCTCAGACAGCAAGTTTCACACCAATACAAAGCACCTGGCAAAATTATAGTTCTGTATACCTTAATCTTTATATTTTTGGATGCGAACTGGAGGGCAGAAGATTCTGGACCGAATGGTAGCAGGATTCCCTGAGTTCAATCTGTTCTTAATTTCTTAATGAATACAAAAATAAAGAAAGTAGTCCCAAACAAACATGGCGACATGTGCATAACATGTCCCAGCTGCTGCCGCGGTCAGCTGCAGGTCAGTGCAGGCCTACCTGATTAGCGGTCCGAACTCCCACCCTCGAAACCAACTAATCTTGTTCCTACAGAAGCCAGCATCTGTCCCGCCTGACGTCCATTGTCCTGAAGCCATGAATCTGCATTTGTTTAGGGCAAGCCTTGCAGCCTTTCAGAGCTAGAGAGCCGCAGCAAAACTAGAGAGAGATCGTGTTTTCCACGAATTGAAGAATACACTTTATACGCAATGGCAGGTTAGCAACAGGAAAGCTAGAGGGCTAGATCTTACTGCGTGATATCTTTATTTATTTATTTATTTAATGGTTTATGTAACAACGTTATGAGTAGCTAAGAATACGTAACGTCGAATGGCGGGACAGTTAATGAACTAGACATGGCATGTACATATAAACGTAACACTGAGGCGCTTTCGCATAACCATTGTTGCCGTGGTAAAGCAACAAGTATTACATATTCCGAGTGGGTGTCTGTAGCCTCAGTTATCCAGCATGCAAAGCGCATGTGCCATATTATATTGTCATCTGTGGCCTGTCCGGCTCTACCATACAAAAGTTGTAGAGAAAATCAAAACATACATTTTATGTTCAGTAACTTTTTCCCGAAAATCGTGCCGTTTATGAGATAACGTAGAAAAATATGGTAGAGCCGGACAGGCCACAGATGACAATACAATACGGCGCATGCGCTTTGCATGCTGGATAATTAAGGCTACAGACACACACTCAGAAAGTGCAATACGTAGTCCTTTTCCATCGCAACAGTGGTTACGCGAACGAGCCTCAATATTACGTTACAGTAAGCACATTGCATGCCTTCTTCTACAATTTGATGATAATTTCGAGATTGAACTGTCAGTATTCTTGTTTCTTTTCAAGTTTGCCGTGTTATAGGAGACCCCCAACCACGCTTTCAAGGCCAAAGCTTTACTCCTGAGTAACGAAGATCAAATTCTTGTACTACCTCATATTATGGGCAAAGTAGCCTATATTGCGTTACCTCAGTGAAAGAGATCCTTCAGTAAAACGTCGGCCTACTTACTTCCTGATACAGTACAAAAGACGTGGGTGAATATATTTGGCATTTGTAACATCTGATCCTTCACGAATTTGACTACATACGTGGATCTACATGAGCCCTTAGGTCCATCCAGCTCGTGCCTCTGCTTTTGGGGAATGAATTAAACAGTAAGGTGACCCCTTGCAGAACGGATGGGCAGCGTTCGATTTCGGGCAAGGCGATTTCCTTTTTACGACAGAATTCAAAATACCTTAAACACCATAAAGCATTTGTCTTTTAGTCCAAATTTACTAGGTTTGAAGGTCGGAATATGAATAACATTTATCTACCCCTTTAGTCACTCTATTTTCTGAATTTCTACATACACACAGCCAGAAAATAATAGCGACAGACTATCAGAACATCCCAATATTTCCTTATACGCCTCATTTGACACTACATAAAATTTTCACTCAGTAGAGTGTCATTAAATAACTTACGAATAATTGCAGGACTCAGGTATCCTGTTAGATTTCATTTAACCATTTACTAACTAAATTAATTGTTATTGAATTCTAATTGTTGAGACTGTTTATTACCGCTGCGATTGGGAAGGATCTGATGTATGTAGGATATGTTGTGTTTGAAGTAACTTTTCACAAAAGAGTGCACCCTTTTGTAATAGCAGTTCCGAACGAACATCTAATGAAAGTATTTAGCGAGACCAGTAGATACAACTAGCCGTTAAATTCGTGTAAGGAGAGCTTAGCATTGTAATATATAGATATCTTTTATAATCACTCTTCCTATACACCCTGAATTTAGTGTTAGGGAAGTAAAAATTGTGCTTCAGTAAATAAAACTAAATTAAACCAACTGATGCACAAATTGAGCCACCTTTATTGTAGCGTGTCTATTATATAATATATATATATAATATTATATATATTATATAATATATAATAGACACGCTACAATAAAGGTGGCTCAATTTGTGCATCAGTTGGTTTAATTTAGTTTTATATGATTCGTGAAGATGCACGGTGATAGTAATGTGAAAGTTATATGTGCTTCAGTAGTTAACGTCAGGAGACACAGGGAAGAAAGAAGAGCATAAGATTGTGGCTGGGAAAATTCAAAATGTGAGACAGCATTTGAGATCGTAATGTAGAAGGTGGGACATTTAAATGAATCTTCCTGTCATGAGGCTGTCGGGATGGGAACTGAGTTGAAGGTTCTTAAGTAAAATCTAGGTCCAGTTGCATGCTGTTCTCTCTTCCCCTTTTAGCCGTGTTAGTAATTACAAGCAGCCCAAAGAAGTAGCTTAGTCAGTATAGTGACTAGGCTATGGGCTTAACTATACGGGCTTCGAAATCCAGCGTGGCAATAAATATTTTTCTGTTCTCTTAAACTTCCAGACCGGCTGGAGGGTGCATACAAACTCCCATTCAATGGGTACAGGGATCCTTTCCAGGGAGTAGAGCAGTTGGGGCGTGAAGTCGACCACTCACCTCCATCCAGTATGGAGGTTAAGAATGAGTGGATCTATTCCTCCCCTCTCCTCCGCCTATTTGCCGTCATGGCATGGACAAGGAAAACTTTACCTTGTCGAGGAAGATCCTGTACCACAGAGCCAGTTGCTTACTCAATTATCGATATTTTTGTGATAATCGAACCTAACCTGAACGTATACCCAAGCCTCACCTCACCTAACCTTACCTTACCTGGCCTAACCTAACCTACCCTTGCCTAATGTGACCACCTTAACGTTGTACCCAAAGTTGTCAAGTGAAAAAAGGAATAAGTCAATAAAGTAATAAGAAATCTAAGAAAACTGAAATGAAAAAGTGGCTAGTAGGCCTGCTTCGTATTCAGATGGTCCCAGCTTGAAGCCCATAGGCCTGTTATTCTTAAGTATTTTCAAGTTGGTCTTTGGCCTCTCTAGCAAAATTAAGGGAAATTGCCTAAATTAGGTCACACTTTAAAATCTGTTAGTCAGTAATTACCCTGCGCTACTGCGCTAGGGGTCAGAGCTACCGACAGCCTTGTTAGATAAGCCATAAAATATATAATTCTGAATGGAGCGTAGTGACAGAGAAGGCCACATGCGACTTACAGAAATTGAGTTGTGATATCCCTGGGATTTTATACTATTGTGGCTGGGCAGGAAAGCGAGAGGGTTGTGTGGACGCAGTGGTGGAGTGTCCTGGGCAGGTGAGTACGTTTAATCTGCCACTTCTCACGGTTGAAAGAGACAAGGGGCAATAATTTTCATTAACGTTTAGTAAAGCAGCTGTTCGTAGAGGTCAGAACTGTGACGAACCGTTCTGCACTGTAAAAGTCTTACCCTAAATGAAAAAAAGCGAGCATCACATACAAAATTACAGCTTTTGCGAGATACTAAGCTTTTTCAAGCCCTAGATTACTTCAAGGGCTGCGTGCACACATCGATAACTACCGAATATTTTGGTAATTAGTTTATTTAAAATCAATATTGATCATTTCAAATTATTTAAAAAGGAGAATTAATTTGATAATATGTGAAAGTAGCCGACCATGTGGCCGCGCAGTCTAAGGCGTAGGTCTGTGGCCGCTCGTTTGCCGGGATTGCGGGTTCGAATCCCGCCGGAGGCATGGATGTCTGTATCTCGTGAGTGTTGTCAGGTAGATGTCTCTGCGTCAGCCTGATCACTCGTTCAGAGGAATCCTACCGAGTGTGGTGTGTCTAATTGTGATCGTGAAGCCTCGATAATGAGGGGCTCTTGGCCCACTAGGGGCTGTTGTGCCATGGAAAAATAAAATGTGAAAGTAGATGTTTGTATTTGTTTAGACGTATAGTACTTCCCCACCAAAATCCTGTATGCACCTCTCCCCTCCCCAATACGTGCTGCATGCCCCGCCCACCTTATTCTTCTTAATTTGATCACCCGAATAATATTTGGTGATGAGTACAGATCATTAAGTTCCTCGTTATGTAGTCTTTTCCACTCCCCTGTTACCTCGTCCCTCTTAGGCCCAAATATCCCCCTCAGCACCCTATTCTCGAACATCCTCAGCCTATGTTCGTCCCTCAGTGTGAGACATCAAGTTTCACACCCATACAAAACAACAGGCAAAATTATAGTTCTGTATATCTTAATCTTTGTATTTTTGGATAGCAAACTGGAAGACAGAAGGTCCTGCACCGAATGATAACAAGCATTCCCAGACTTCAATATTTCGAAGTCGCTGTACGTAGTAATCGCTCTAACACATCTTATTTCCAACTACCTTATAATATACGCGTTTCGACTTTTACATCCATGTCATCTTCAATGCTGACTTTTGTTGATATTGATAAAAAAACGTCAACACTGTAGATGACGCAGCTGTGATCATCGAAGCGCTTATGTTATTAAAATGTAACACGGTGTAAGCCAGTTTGAACCGTAATAGGACCTACAACTTTTGAAGCCACAAGATATGTACCGAATAAATACTCCCAGTTTAATTTTTTCAGTGATGCTTCCTCATATACTTAAGTTCTTATATACTGTGAAGCAGACAAATCTCGGAAGGAAGCGTTCCTGATTTGTTTTAAGGAATTATCCCATCATTAGCAGTCGGAACTGCGTAGTCGGTATAGTGCTCGGACCATAGGCTGAACACTTACGAAATCGTGCCTCGATTCCCGACAGAGAGATTTTTTCTCTTCTACAGAGAGTCGAGACCGAATCTCGTGTCCACGCAGCCTCTCTTATTCAGTTGGTACTAGGGGTTTCTCCAAAGGTAAAATTACCGTAGCGTGAAGCTGACCACTCCATCTAAGGCTGAGTTTAAAAATACGTGGATCTACAGTGTGTCCACAAAGTCCCTTCGGGGTTTTGAAAAACTGTGGAGCGCAAAGAAATTGAGCTAGCCACATGCGGTTTGCGGCAGATTACAGTGAAACTCTGGAAGTTTTTTTTTGCCGCCAACAGATGGCATAAGCGGCCATCTTTACGTTTCTCAATCAGTTGTTTGTGAAATGGCGAGTGTGCAGGAAGGCGCGCGTTGTGTGGGATGGCTTTTTGAGACAAAATCAGTCACCCAGACTTAACGAAAGGGAGCCACAACGAGGTCTACTGAGGTCAGTAAAAAACTTCCAGAGTTTCACTGTAATCTGCCGCAAACCGCATGTGGCTAGCTCAATTTGTTTGCGCGCCACAATTTTTCAAAACCCCGAAGGGACTTTGTGGACACACTGTATATCTCCACTCCATCATATGCCTTCATGGAGTGTAAAGGGGCAACGTTACCTTGAACTTCTTATCCCAGCATTTCTTGAATCACACGATATACGCAATACACAACAGTCAGGACAGCTCACAACCATCTGGACCCAGATTCGAATCTGGCACCTCCTGGCTACGATGCGGGCTGCTTACGACTACACCACAAGGTTCGGTTCATTCTCTCGTCTCTTTCGACACGAAAGACACGCGTGTAGAACGTGATGAAACACTCATGAGCAAAAACATCCTATAGAATTTGTTGTGACAATAACGACTACTGGATGTATAACTGGCAGACACCTGCTTGTACACCCACATGTCCTATGTTCGTCTGTGAAATAGCAGCCATTTCTAGGAAAAGAACGCCCTGTCGATGTTAATCGCAGATAAAGAAGTTAGTCATGACATTAAAGATGTCGATCTGATGAATTATGTCAAGATGGACCCACAGATTTCTCTTCAGTTCGATATAATCGATTCTAATGTGATCGATGACCTAGATTTTAAAAATCCCTTTCTTGGAAGTTGTCAGAACTGAGGATTCTTTATCGTCATCCGTTAACCCTTTCTGACACCAGATTAAAGGGTTTTAACAACGTAATGTGCGAGTTTCAGAAGGCAAAAAAAACGGCTTTTTTAGAAGATAAGATTCTTTGATGTCAATTTAGAGATGTCCGTATATTACAGGCAACCGAATAAAAATATGCTGCTGCTGGGGAAATATCTCTTTTAAAAGACTAAGTATAATTTCCTACACACATATACGCAGGCACACACGCACGTGTGTGTAGGTTACACATCTACATATTGGTCTGTAACAGCCACCTGTTTGGGATCGGCTAGCCGAGTAGGATAAATTGATAGTTCTCAAATTGTAGTCCGCTGACCATGCGTGGCTCCGGTTGTTAGGTTATTTTCTCACTTAATGTAGCCTAAAAAGTTTATTAGTGGTACAGTCAACACCGCTTTGTATTAGGAAGGTACAGGGTTCGAATATCAGCGAAATACTCTATGTTTACCTTTCCGATGCCTTTTGTTGTTTTCCTTAGTCCTTCAGGTGAATGCCTGAATGGTATGTGAAAATAGGCCTGCCATATGCCTGCCGAGTTATTATTCACAGACGTCACGTGTCACAGCACTTTCGACGCTGCATCACCCAGCTGGTTGATGCAGTGTCTTAAAACATCACAATAAGCAAGCAAAGGAAAAGTATTTTTTTCTTAATACCCTGTTAGTTTTTAAGCATTGTATATACACCACGTGACACGAAGAACTCTCTGTAGTTCGTCGTGTCAGTCAGTTCCTTCGTCCATCTACCCCACCCAGAATGTCAACTCTTAGTCAGTTGACGGATACGTCATGCAGTTTTGTGTACGTTTTCTATATCGATCTTTTTTTTTCGTGTCGAGCACTCAGAATTCTAGAGGGACATTAATTTATCTGACAACTGTCGCTAGTTACTTTAATTTAATTTAAGTTAATTTAACTTATAGAACTTCGTCGTGCAATGAACAACTGTCACGCGAAACGGTCAGAGTGAAGAAAGATGCGCAACTTTCAGACATAGTTATGTCTATACGAATGTATGTATGTATGTATGTATGTATGTATGTATATATATATATGTATATGTATATGAAGAATTAAACTTTGAGTAATTCTCATGTTTGAAATCTGTACCAAGGTACGGTTTTGTACCAAAGTGTATGTCATCAGTAGGTTACAAAATTGGGTTTACATTATTTTTATATCGGCTACTTAATGCTACCATTCTCTTAACTTAAAACCTGTTATTAATTACTTACCTAAATACATTAATTCCGCGACTTATGAAAGGGATACCATTCAAAGGAAATAGTTCATATTAATTTAACTTTTCCAATGCCAGTGGTAATGCTATATACCATCTAATCTAACATTAAAGAACAATGTCAGGATTTAGGCTGTATATAGATAGGATAATTGGACACGCAGCTCACACGTAGATTTAATTGTAGGCACATACAGGTGGTTGTTATTTTTTTAAACGCGTTATCCTTAAAATTTGTTAATTAAACGTTCATAAATCTGTAGTTTATTGCGTAAAGTAATAAAATGTTTTAACGGTACTTAAATAATGGATTCTGAAATTTGTCGTAAGTTCGAGGTGTGTGTGGTCACTTTACTTGTCCAGTCACCGTTCTGAATTCTACAGTCCTGCTCTCTGAAACACCCAATTTGTATGTAAAGCCTTATTTTAGTACAGTAACGGCTCTTCTTACAAAATTAACAAGCTCTATTAATTGTGGCGCTGTGCACAAATATGTCGTTATACGAAGAAGTTGCGTTCGGGCATGACAAGTTGAAACCCATTTCTGGTGCTATTGAGAAGGACATACAGACTTATGTTACTTTAATTGGAGACGGTTTCTTCCGAGGCCGGCCATGATATATTGCTAAGTCAGTCGTCTTGAATTTTGTATCATTAACTTCAACAGTTTATAGGAAAGTCAAATAACCAGTCGGTTTAGCTAACGGTACACAGTGTCCTCATGATATTAGGTTTGACGTACGAGATGTTTATGCAAAATTATGTATAAGGTGGCGTTAGATGCGTCTTACAGGGCAAGCACATAATCCGAAACAATGTATATATTCAATCACTTAGCATGACAAAGGGCTTTCTTTTAAGGAATTTGGTTGTTATCTGTTTATTGCAGTTTTGAAGAATAATAATTTTTGTGAATTTACAATCCGTCTTTTTAATTCAGAGAAAAATATTCCTGCGTTAAAATTTAATCACATTCAGAATTTATGTGTATGTCAGTTATTAAACAACGTTCGTGAAAATTACTATACTAAAATTTCCACTGTTGGAGTGTTTCCATAAACTTCAAATCGGAATACTATTGAAAGAAACTATGTGTGTATCCAGTGCATAACATTTGGTTCTTTAAAACGTTACATATTAAAGCGATCAACTTTTATGTCTAAAAAAAAGATTACAAGTGCATAAAATGTGGAAGAAAGACGATTATCTGATTTAGGTGAAATAACTTCTGAAAATCTGCTCCATGGAGTTAGTTAGTTAACTTCTGAAAATAGGTCTGTAGAATTATAGGAACAAGTTGGGAGCAATGTTGCCGTGCTGTATTTATTTTAGAAAAATAAAGCCTGAACATTCCATTTGGCATAATAAACTGTGTTTTTTTTGTTTCTAAATGTTTTTCTTCCAGATAAATATTTAGCAGGTTACGTTCGACGTCTTCACAAAAAACCTCTAGGTATTCATGTAAAGTGGTCGTTGAAACTGCCGATTTTAAACACAATTGAGTTTTATAACTTCCCAGTGTCAAGCATGACAATCCGGTAACCAGTTTTTAGTGTGGACAAACGGACGGCAAAGCCAACGGGGGACGTAAAAGTGAGATTGGACTTAGGTTAATGTCAAAACCTAAACTTATTAGTGTACAAAGGTTAATGTCAAAACCTCAACTTATAAGTGTACAAATTTGAATTCTACTTTACAGTCTACATCTCTGCAGGAATCTCAGAAGCTTGTTTGTATCAAATTTCTCACCAGTTAATCCTAGTGCATAAACCATTCTGAACTTAATTCGTATTAAGGTAAATTTCGTATTTGTATTATGTGAATATCTTGTACATACCTTACTAAGACAAACAAGACAGGCAATATACCTATAACGTAAGATTGAGGCGCGTTCGCGTAACCATTGTGACTATGGGGAAGCAATAAATGTTACACATTCTGAGTGTCTGTATTCTTGCCTTAGTTATCCGGCATGCAAAGCGCATGCGCCATATTATATTTCATCTGTGGCCTGTACAGCTCTACCATGTTTTTCCACATTATCTCATAAACGGCACGATTTTATGGAAAACGTTACTGAACATAAAACGTGTTTTGATTTTCTCTACAACTTGTTTCTGAAACATTTCCCATTCTACGAAGAATTCGGCGAGATATTGTCATAAATGTACATAGTCCTTCATGTAAATTACCCATTATTCTTGCCATATTTTAATGAAACTTGAATTTTCTCGACAGATATTCAAAAAGTAATTAAATATCAAATTTTATGAAAATCCGTCCAGTGAAAACCGAGGTGTTCCATGCGGGCGGACAGACAGACAGACAGACAGACAAAGAGACATGATAGAGCTTATAGTCGCCTTTCGCAATTTTGCCAACGCGCCTAAAAATAACGTTGTTTGAAATTCGTAAAAATGCCAGAGGTTTACTTTTATTGTAATTTTTGAACAAGAAATCGATTGAAAGCAGAAAAAAACGTGTTCCTGAAGAATTTTCTCTTTTCCAAAATTTAGAGTTTGTGGTCAGTCTGTAGACCGGTTTAAATATGCTGTGTACCCTATGCCACCAACTGCTGACCGGTACCGGATCTGTGTAAAGCCGGTATATTAGTTGGCAGTTTGACCGGTTTCTACACCCTGCACCTGAAACATCTCTCAGAAAGGGACAAAAAATTGGCAAGACGCAGTTATGTCTGGTAAACAACCTGGAATACAACTTACCTTAGACGAAGCTGATAGCACGCCGCTGTGATTGAAGACCTCTTGTGGAGATCTTTCCTCGCTTATCAATTCGGATGAGCAAATACTGAAAGCACAGACAGTTGAGAGAAATAATTCATCATGTTGTCTTCAGTTAGCTACCAATTTCGTAACGGTAACATTTCCAGTGCCGATCCCAGTAGCCGCGCTGTCTAAGGCGTGGGTCTACGGCTGCTCGCTTACAGGGATTGTGGGTTCGAATCCCACCTAGTGCATGGATGTCTCTCTCTTGTGAGTGTTGTGTGTTGTCAGGTAGAGGTCTCTGCGACGAGCTGGTCCCTCGACCAGAGGAGTCTTACCGAGTGTGGTGTGTCTAAAAAGTGTGTGATCGTGAAGCCTCGAAAAATGAGGTGGCCTAGGCCCCCAAGGGGCTGTCGAGCCATTAAAAAAAAAACATCCCCAGTATAAAGCACACTTGATTTGTGAGTGAATAAATGCGTTAATTTATACTTCATTATAGTTACACCACGTGGCTGTCGTTAGGAAGCCATCCAGAAGTACCTATGCTTACGTCGGCATTGCTACTTCGTACTTTATCGGTAGACTCTATAAAGTTTTCAAGCGAGATAGTGATTCCATAGTATCCCTGAGGGACCGTAATACAAGAATGGATAAACTGCTAAGTTATCTGTGGATATCTTAGTTGGAGATGCTGTGAAGTAATATGTGAATATTAAGTTAATCCCTTCATAGGACGGGGCTGTTGTTAGTACGTTCATGACGCATAAAAGTAGCACACAATTTCGCACATCAGTTTACTTGTACAGTGATTAGACACTCCCCATGACCATACCATTATACTGCTTGCAGTCGCCATGGAGTTAGTTCGAATCTGTGAGATAGTATAATAACACATTTACGCTGCATGTTATCATTAAATAATCGAACTTGTGTTCTCCTCAATTTCTCGTAGCAAATGCTGAGACAATACCTTCAAATCGACCATTGGAATCCTTCACCACTGAGTTAGTCATTATTTAATATTATTTTCGTAGTTACAGGTTTTATGTTTTATGGGTTGCAGCTCAATCCGTTTAGTGACTAGGCTATGGGCTGGAGAGTCCGGGGTTCGATTCCCGGCTGAGACAATAGATTTCACAAAACGTCCATACCGGCATTGGGCTCCACCTAGCCTCCTACTTAATAGGTACCGCTAGCTTTTTCCAGGGTAAAGCGGCCAGGGCTTGAAGCTGAGAGCCGAGGCTAACAATGAGTGGATATATATTTCTGCTATCCTATATATATGACTTCATGGATTGCACAAAGACTACTTTACCTTTACCGGCATTAACATAATTTGATTCGTATAATCACCGAGGCATATTTGTTCATAAAATAGTTATGTCAAAGTATGTAGCCTACTTCGTGTTTAAAAACTACATATTTTAAAACTGCAATTCATTTTAATCGTGACAGCAAGTCACTGACGACGGACGGGACACACTGTAGGCCCTGAAGTAAGTGTCTGAGCGCGCGAACAGGACCCTCCCTTCGGTGAAGCCGAGTCAACATAGAGTAGCTGCATACAGTAGCTTCAGGGCTGCGCTGTTAAAAAAAACTCAGTGTAGAATATCAGTGCTGTGTTTTACAGCACTTTTATTAAAATATTTTTTCTTGGTTAAGGAGCGACACAAAATATGAAAAAAAATGGTTTAATTACATTTTATCTTATTTTTTAATAATTTTAAGAACAGTGGAGAAAATGTCAAGTTCTGAACAGGTAAGCTGAATTTCTCAAATGTAAGTCGAACGCAGTTCATATTTAAGGGTCTGACATGTTCGCAAAGTATCTTACTCCTGTCGAAGTGTCAGCTGACGCTCATAACTAATTTACTGAACATATTTTAGATTCATTAATGGCCCTTCGTACTTCTATAACATCAAATGAGGAGGGAACTCGATGGTGAGTGGCGAGCAGGCAAGGCTTCACAAGTGGACCGCAGTGACTTATTTTAAATTGATATTCCACCATTTATTTTGTTATACTGTGGAAAACCACGAAAACCCTCACTCAGGAGACTTATCAAATTGACCGAGATGGAAACAGGGTACCTCGCATATCCCAGTGTATATAAAACGCTTGGTTCGAGAGTGAAGTTATATCTGTGTTAAGGCTAGGGGTTGGGTTGTAATGATATTAATCCAGGGATAAACAAATTCTTCAAAAATCTAGGAGCCACCTCAAAATTCTAGGCGCCAGGCGGGTCACATGAAGCAAGTTCCATACGGAGGATCCACAAATATTAGCCGTCACCGTAAATGATTTAGTCGTCATGTCGAACTGGCGCCCGCGATTTGTGCATCCCTGTATTAGTCGTTACATTTAAGGCATCGATGTCTGTAGCACATCCTTAAATATTTCAGTCGAGTATTTTTTATTAAGAAACAGAATTGCAGGTTTCACGTTAAAAGATATACTGAAGAAATTTTAGGAAACATGTTATGCTCCTTTAATATGCGATTGACAATTAATATAATAATAAAGGAACTTTATTAACATTGATCAGTTACATCATCGACAACATACATCCTGGTACAGTAGTTGTTCCAGTTACCAACTGTTCTGATCGCCTCAAGCGTCGGAGTTGAATCCCAGGATCTCCGTATGTGTTCAGAGATTCGTAATAGTAGTGAAAAACTATGAAAAAGACACTACCAAGCCCTTTGCCGATTCTAAAGCAACGCGTGCTTTGGTCGTTTGTGCTTATAATGTTTGTATAAGTTGTGCAAGTCCTGCAATGTGTATTGGCCGATAGATCGAATAAGTGGATTTGTATGCGACGTACAGGACGAGTAGAATTGTTCTGCCAGGCGTAGAATATACGGTTGAATATATTCGATTCCGGTGATCCTGTGTAGTTGGGATATGGGAGTTCTCCGTGGGGAGTTTGTAATGACCCTTAGGCACTTGTTTTTTACCACTTGTAGGTTACGATATGTGGAATCACTGATCGCGCACCATATAGGACTGGCATACGTACGATTGACAATTGGTTTTTTATATAGTGACCAGGGTTTCATACCTTTTAATTTGTTTAACTGGGTTATTGTTGTTGTTGTTGTTGTCAGTGTAGAGGGCAAGATTTACATTCACATATGTATTACAAAGAAAAGTGAAAGCAAAAGATGAAATATTTACGAAAAATGGTATAATAAAAGTTGCTGGAAAACTAAACTTAAATAACTTTTTTTTTTGTTTTATGAGATTTTTTACTTTTCTCGCGCCAACAGTGAGGAATTTCAGCTGTGTTTACGACGAAATAGACATTGTCATTTAATAACAATTATTGTAATAACTTCTTTATTTTTCGTGAATAGAGAAACACGTGATGAAAGACGCCGTGGAGTAGCCCGTGGATGTTACGTTACACCCGGCATATGATGGGCCCAGTTCTTGTAATTATTGACTCTGATCACTTTGAAATACAGTGAATTGTTCTGTTAGTTTGCTGTACTCGTATATTTACTACGTAATTCAGTGACGCACTTGTGGTACAATTAACTGTAACTATTCAATTACAATATTCTGTAATCCCCGGGGGCTAAGTAAAGCTCTTCCAATACGAATGAACTCTTGCAACCGAACGAAGTGTTAACAATATCCTGCCAGGACTCAGCTTGTCTTCTGCATATCGGTCACAGATGTCATTTCCTCTCTATCGCCTACTGCACTTTGGTGTGAAGATTTATGTGCGAGGTCTTAGTTTCTGACAGCGGTGTTCATGAAGATTCAAGCCTCCTGAAATATTACGCCATGTTGACCGATAAAAACTTTCTGCCAGCCTACAAGGCGTAATATGCCAGAGGACTTGGATCTTTATGAAGATTTATAGTTTAGATGGTAAACACTGCTTCAAGATTAGCTTCAGTGACGACCTTTTGTGGTCAGATAATAAACCTTTGGGTTCTATAAAGGAGGGAATTTCTTGCAATGTAATTTATTATCACGTTTTCAAGGGAGGCTCTCTTCCAGGTAGATATGAGCATATCGCTTCAGTGTCGATAGATTAAACGGGGATATTTATGCATAAGAGAGAGGCTAACAAGAGGATGGAGAAAACTTCATAATAAGGATCTTCATGATCTGTAATGTTCACTGTATAGTATAAGTGCGACAGAATCATGAAGGATGAGAAGGATGGAGCATGTGGCGCGCATGGGAGCTAAGAGAAATGCGTACAAAATTTTATTCGGGAAACTTGACAGGAAAACACTTGGAAGATCTAGACACATATGGACGAATATTTAACTAATAAGTGCGAGGATGTGAACTAAATTTGTCTGGCTCAAGAAAGGGTTCAGTTTATATAATACTGAAGGATAAGCTATTTGAATACAACACTACAGAGTCAAAACGCCTAGTGTCAAATCCGACTAATCAGTGACTATTGGACTACCCTGAAGCGATGGGGTGGACAAAAGTGTATGGCGCCCAATAGAGAGCACTTGAAGCATTCATCTTACATTTGCAGCATCTGTTTATAATGCGCCGCATGTGCCATCAGACATACAAATAAAACAGCTTTTATCGGAAAGAGTGCTCTGTGCGGCAACAAAAAAGGGCGGACAGGGAAGTTACTCCTGAACAAAAACTTCAGTTAGATACCCACACACACACACACACACACACACACATAACCTTCCCGAAAAGGAGTTTTGTCTCTTGCCCTGAAAAGGACGAGCTATTTGTTTTTTACTAGTAGTCCATCTTGTCCTCACAAATTTTAGTTTTTGTAATCCTTTCTTATATTTTATCATCAAAACCCACTTCTTTTATAATTTTTTACGCACATAACCTTGAAACCATCTCATTTATGTTCGGGGTCAAATACTCTCTCTTTCCCTTACACACACACACATACACACACAGACAGAAGCTGGTTCGACCCAAGTGGGACAAGGGGATGGTTAAATCGGAGGAGAGGAAGGGTTAGAATCGAGGGGAAAGGGAGATTGGTCGTTCGGTATTTGGAGCCGACATGCGGCCACAAGAGTTTTTTTTAAGATAAGTTTGGGAAGGGGAAAGGTTCTATAAAGAAGCTCCGACTTGGATAACGGGGTAAAAAGTTGCAGTTGTAGGGTGAGGGAACAGCATGTTCATACAGTTGTGGTCTCGAGAGAAGTAGGTTCAGTGCAGGCACCGTAAGTAGCCCGGCACATGTAATACGTATCTGTATTGAAGTTCAGTCCACACGTTTGTACGTGTGGCCGGTGTAATTGCAGTAGCAGCAGCACGTGAGCTCCCAGCAAGGCCCATCAAAGTGGCGCGCAATGGTGGAAAGACAACAGAATTCATTTTGTGACCCCAGTAGGGGAAATGAAGCGGTTTGAGATCAGGATAACGAGGTGGCCAAGTGACTGGGCCGGACTACTTCTGCCAATCCATTTCCGTGGAAATTTTTGATTCAGCAATTCCCGAACTGAATGCGAACTGCAGAAGCGGAGGCTTCGTCTTGCGAGACTAGAATATCATCTGAGCTCTCTTCTTCTTAAATTAACATGAAAATTCCTCCAATATATCTTGATACCCTACACCAGTCACAGTGCTTTCGGCACAAAATAAAGGCTCTAAGGGTTCTTGTTTTTATTTAGGTTCTGTGTATATTTGTCGGATAGAACCTAAATAATAAAAAAATGTACGGTATGAATAACATTAAAAGTTCCTGTTTTGATAGAGCACAAACGATATACAACTTGGGACTGGCCCTGGTACCTTAAAAAGTGAATTAAATTGTTACTCTCCCGGATTATAATACGTCGGTTGTCATGACCTGGCAAGTGGAAAGTGGTTTCTTCACTATACACAGTGTTAGGTATAAATATTTCGTCCCTGCAAGTTTGGAAGAACGTCACAGCACAATGCTTAGCCAACTTCTTTGTTTTAGGCTCTTACGTTTTGCAACAATTAGTATTTGGAACTTTAAATCTCCAAGGAGTTCTTACAATTTTGCGCTTTGTCAATTGTGCGTGCATGCTTAATTGTCGGGCAGTGGCTTTTGTTTGTAGTCCAAGAACATAAACAAGGCATTGTTGATTTTCTCGGACTGGAAACAAAAGCTGCTCGAAATCCGTTGACCTTAGCTTTAGGGACTGCCTGCGATTTTCCTTTACAATTGCAACTAGTTTTCATCAAATAATTTATAACACTTGCTGATTGACATTTTATTTGGTGGTACCCTAACAAATTACGAAATATCCTTCGCATCGTAACCACATATTTCGATTCCTGATACCAGAGCACATGCTTAACTATCTCTGCATTTGAGACGTCATCTTCCACAACTGCGGTGTTAGCGCCACTGGTGGCAAGCCTTATAAATTTAAGTAGCGCGATGACAAAACTCGATTGAATTAACTACCCTAAACATTTCTCACCTCGCTAACAATACTACTTTAAAGACGTCTATATTTCACATGTTTACCCTGTATAAATACTGAAGTTAAGTTCCGGTATTCTGTCCTCGGTCTGTCCACACACTTGTCTTCGCTAAGTTAGAGAACGAGAGACGTAAATAATAACATACGTCCCCGGGCCCATCTTTCACTTGTTCGGCCTCTGTACCGCGTGTCAATCCACCGGTAGCACTTGGATGACATTTTCTTCTCGTGTTGCAAGTAGAGTGAACCAGATACGAGTTGGGGAGCCTCACAGTTCCTGGTACGGCGTATAATCTCCTCGCATTTGACACCGCCTCTCCGCCTGTGGTTAGCCGCTTCTTCTTGTCTCAACTCCACATTGCGGACGCTTAACCGTCTCACTATGCGACATAATTCGGTAGGGACGAGAGTAAAAGCCGCAGGGTTTGAGGTTACCAGGATGTGACTCTGGAGACACTATTTTGTATACTGTGATACCGTGTAGTGTGGTATCAATGTAATGGACTACACAGTGTAGCATCTCAGAAGACAGTAATCGTAGATTCAGAGCCGTTCCTTTATCTTTGCCCTAGGAATTTCCAGTGTCCCTTGGTTATTCGTGAATGTCGTCTCCGCAAAGATGCCCGCAATTTAAACTAGACCTGTAGATAACAGCAAAATACTTGTTTTATGTTGGCTGCCAAGTGAGGATCCCTGCATACCGGTGTGTTCCAAGAGGCAGCAATTAATATGGAAATAGATCTGATCTGGTGTAGCTAAGACAGACATGATCAGTTGTGTTGATTGATGCGTATTGTTAGCTTTCCAAGCTTCGTGTAATGATGGTGATTGTTCTGCTAATGTAAGCGGTCTGTTCTTCACGGCACAACAACGTTTTATTTCAGGAATCAGTAAATTAATAGGAAAACTGTGCAGTAATAAGACGCCAAGTTCTGGTGGCACTATATTGTAGGGTTAATGATTATTTATGATAGCAAAGTTCAGAATGTTGTAGCACATTTGCTGTAATCGTCTACTCATTGTGAATTCGGTTTTATATCCTCCTCCTCCTCCTCGTCATCATCATCATCATCATCATCATCAGTATCATCCCACGTAGTCTTACGACAGGTCCATAGCCTGTTACAAAGTGAGTTCTCCAGAGAATTCGTTCTAGTGCTTCCTATTTCCATATTCAGTGTTCTCGGTTCCCTACGGTCAACCAGTATCTGCTTACGTCTTCTTATTCGTCTTCCCGTCATTTCTGTATTTCCTTCAATAACGTGTTTCAGAAGGCGGTTCCTACACAAGATGTCGTCAATCCATCATTTTAATGTGTGTAGGATGTTCGTTTCCTCCTTGACTCTTTGTAATACTTTTTCGTTTTTCGCACGATCCGTCCAACTGTGCCGAATCAATTTGCCACGAAAGCAAGACATGAAAACTGTAACGTCCGCGCTGTTCATCTTTCACTATTTTCATCGCCATACTTGCGACGTGGTGCTGCTAATATTGTTTAACGGTGCACATGCGTAAGAAGAAAGTCCTCCACATTGTACTGCGACGACTTGGCAGTGCTGCTGTGGAGAACTGCACTGTGCCAGTTACTGCCACAAAAACGCTGTTGCCAACTGCAAAGAACCCCTGAGGAAGTACGGTTCCGCACATAGTACCACGTATTTTTAAATTGCGTTCCCAACACGAAGACTAGAAACAGACTGCAGAATACAGACATTTGTACAAGCAGTGTGATTCCACCTGTCAGTAATATTTGCAGGTGTGAATAGTTTATTTTTGTGTTTCTATGATCATTACTATATTCTGTAACTTCCCTGTCGCGCTGCGTCTAATTTTACCTTACTGCTGTGGGTATCGCGGCGAAATTTGTGGCTTGGATTCTACACGATGCCACGAATCAGGCCATAGAGCACCCCGCTTTAGTGTCTTCTTCTTTGAATATTTGTTGTCCTGATAGGCCTACACGTCTAGTGTGAACGTCTGATTTGCTTAAGGAAAAACGTCGTGCGAGTTTCTGAAATTTTGAAGTACCTGGATTGGGCTGTATTTCTACTTCGAATTAAATATTTAAAATTTAAATGGAAAGTGTTACATGGAATTCGGAACCATTGTTCTATATACAAGGTGTAATTTACATAAGAAACGAGACAGCCCTCCCTCGTTCATGTCCCAGTTTGACAATGATAGTGAACTGAACCTAAGGTATTTTAAGGTTGTTCAATCCGTGCAGTGTACTGATCAGTGCAATTTATTGTACCAACTAAATGCACACTACTATTCACATATGAATGTTAAATATATAGCTCCGACATGTTTCGGTACCAATGCACCATCCTCAGGGAGCACGTGATGCCAAGATTAAAACCAGCTGTCAGTAGACAGGTCTGTTTAATGACAGCTGGTTTTAAACTTGGCATCACGTGCTCCCTGAGGATGGTGCATTGGTACCGAAACATGTCGGAGCTATATATGTAACATTCACATGTGAACAGTAGTGTGCATTTAGTTGGTACAATAAACTGACTGCATTGAACCTAAGGCAGCCTAACACTAACTCAAATCTTGTTCGGCTATATCAACGCCCTGTTGCCGCCAGGTAGCTTGCTTTTGTCCACCAGCCTTCAGGCACGTACAGCTAAAGGCTACCCTTTCATTACCGTATTTCTGTAATGAAATATGAAGCTCAATTTTGATCCCACGTGATTTCTAAGGAAAACTACTTTATTCTCGGTTTATGCTTGTATTCGTTCGCAGTAGATAGGAAGTATCGATTGAAGAGTCCGCTTTTTCAATCTGTTTTTCCACCATCCTTCTGTACGTGCTAGATTCAAAGCTATAGGCTATCTGTGGATTATTATTATTACTATGTCTATTATTTTCTATTATCATCATGATCATGATCATCTTCGTCATTATCATCATCTCCTTATAATTCATCTTCATCACCTCTCCTGCTTCTTCCTCATCATACTTTTCTTGCTACGTAAAGATCTGTTTTTGTATGTTCTTGTCCGCGCCACTGGAATTTTTCTCAGACTTGTTCTTCCAAAAATGTTTTATGAAATTTGCCATATTTACTTCATCTCTTTCAAATTAAATTATTTTTAGCACTGGGTATTCAGGTGTCTAGCTCTTAGGTTCTGAGAGCAAGAGATATTTCAGGATCACAAGAAACAAGCAGTACAATTGTTTTGACCCAATAGTCTTCCTGCACAGCATGTACCGTGTGTGATATAAAGAGCTATAACAGATATAAACTTAATAATAATGTCTGAATATCTGAGTTTGAGGCGAATAAACATGATGTTCTATCAAATTAAAATAAAAAGACCAACAAATGCACCATTTAACTACTTTAATGTAGTGTCCTTGTATCACCCTACACGTGTTTCGGACTCAAAGTCCATCATCATGGGGTCTCAGTATTAAAAACTACTAAAACAAACTCATATTGACACAAACGTACATCACTCGTATACCACTATTGTGATGATGATGGACTTTGAGTCCGAAACACGTGTAAGGTGATACAAGGACACTACATTAAAGTAGTTAAATGGCGCATTTGTTGGTCTTTTTACTTTAATTTTATTCATAGAAATGCACGGTGATAACAGTGTGAAATGATGTTCTATATTTAAGATCCAGTGCACATATGAACATTACAATACACTTGTTTTATAGAAGAAATTTATCGACGTGGTAGAGGAACTTGCTTCCTGCATTATGTATCTCCATATTACCTAAATACGTAGGTACCAAACTTTTCCAAAACATCGGCAAATTTCTACCAGACCACATGGCATTGTGTTCCAGACGTAGCGGCTTTTTGAACATGAGAACTCGCGCAGTGTAAATGGCCTACATTGGCCGTGAGGATCATTTGCGCAAGTTCTAATAATTTGGGGCTATCCTATGCATACGGAAGGCAGCTTTCTTTTCCTTTGTATGACAAAGTTAACGCTCTGCTTAATTAAGCAACACCCTACGAAGATGCATGGGGAGTGGAAACATAACTCCACGTATTCTTACTGGACGGCGGTAAATGACCATCCTCACCTTCTGGTCGCTTTACTTTCGGAGAACAAACCACCGATATCCTTTGGATGGAAGGCTGGCTGGGACCAGAGACGGTCTGGAGAAGAGTCTCTGGCCTTGCAGAAAGCTCAACCCCGATTTCCCGGTCATCCTTCCCGTATCCTAGTCACTGTACTGACTAAGCTAACTCGGCTAAATTGTTTTCCTTAATGTTGATATTTAAAGCTTACGAGTGTGCCTTAATTAAAATGTATAGAATATTTAAATAATGGCAGTATATTTTAGGAATTTTGTAAGTTCCGCCACCAGTAATTTCTCTTGCGGCCACTAGCTATTTTCATGACAGATAGATATGTTTTTGGTTGAAAACTTTTCCCCAGTCAACAGACGAATTTTTTCTTATGCCCTATAAATCCGTTGTCTGTCATTACGCCGGTGTTATAGGTCTGTGCTATGCAACTGTAAAACTTTGTCTCTGAATATACGTTGCGCCGTGAATTGCCACTTGTATGGTGTTTCTGCAGGAAATCGGTTAGCAGCGAAAGAATATCCAGTAAGGGTTTTCACATTTAGTACCCTGCTCTGAAAGTTATCGTAATCATATTTTTCTCAGGATTTAAATTCAATTGTAACCTAATAACTGTCTTCTGTAAAAGTCAATTTTATTGGATAATTAAATATAAGCGCACTATGGTCCTGCGGTCAACTCAGTCGCTAACACAAATGAGTACCAGGGGTATCTCCTGGCAGTAAAGGTGGCCGGTGCGTAGGGCTGACAACCATGCCACCTTCGTATGTCGATTGTCTTGAAATTTTGGGAGCCTCAACCTCCTACAGCCCCAAGGTCCTCTACAGGCCTGTAATGGGATAGCTTTGTAAATGGTTTAATAAGAGTGAACAATGCGCGTATTTAATGGAGTGGTGGCATACAACGTGATAATCCGTTTAATCGGAAGGTAGTCCGAAAAGTACAAGGATAGGCTAAATTAAATAAATTTATTACTATTATTATTATATTTTATACTAAGGGACACAGAACGTATTTCTAAGTGTAAATTTGACCACGAGGAGTTTTTTTATTTGTTACTACTAGTACAATGTATATTTAAGAACTGAGGGGGCTGTCCGTTGAATTTTCAACGGGAATCAAGCTAATGATACGTGTTTGGAGTAAAGTTTTTGTCACATTTACACTGCCGGTTGCCTCTGTTCCGAGTTCGTGCCTGTATAAACTCAATGACTAAGCATTAGCCTGTTAACCAGCTTTCCTCTTCGTTCTGTTGTTAAGCATTGACATGGCTTTCTCTATGGCGCATAATTGAAGATTATTAATGCTCGCGTGTTAAAACGGGCGTGTAATAATGTAGGATGCTCTATTGTCATAATTACCTCTTATTATGTCTGTATATCATTAATATTTCTTACTGATCATTATAATAAACTTCCCTGGACAAAACAAGACAATAAACGTGAAGGAAAAATGTCGGTGTTTAATCAGAAGTAGTTGTAGTGATAGAAGCTCTGTGTTACTGAGAAGAAACGTGTTTAATGAAATGCATTGGCTACTGTCTATTGAACATCTGTTCTTCTGCTGCCGTCTCTTTTATCCTATAAAAACAAAGGCGAATTAGCTGTTAGCGTGTTTGCGGAGACTAATTTTCAAGGCCGGGTAATTTTAGTGCAGTTCATCTCAAAGGTCCGTAACAATTGCAACAGGGTGTGGAAAAGTGTTTACCCTTTCATGAAAATGGAAGTATATTAGGGTGATCAACCGCGTTGATACGCAATAAAAAATCTTTTTACCTTTAATATTACTTGTAAAATCAGTCTACGAAATTTCAAACGTTATTCTATGATAACAAACCCGGTCATTCGATTGATGTAGGAGACAGAAACTGAATTTCTGACGATGGATAGAAACCCTATCTCTGAAATGTCAAATTTTAATTTCATATTGAAGGGACTGACCTCCGGAAAGTGCTTCTTTGAACTATTTTGGTTGAAACTCCAGATTTTGTGATTTTAATCATTGTATTCTTCCGTTACTGAGCAAAGCGAAGCAGTTACTACGTACTACGTGATAAACTTAGCGGGGATAATAGTCTACAAATGAAGGTATTATTACAAAAGAAGAACAAAAGAAACCTCTGTGTAGCAAAGTTATAGACGGATGATCGAGGAAAACAATTAAACTTGACCTTAAAATAGAGTTTCTGAATTTGGATGTGATTTAACTATTTTGATGTGTTTGTATGAACATGCTGATGAAACTTCAGACTTCATAATGTGTCTGACTTTCTTCACCACTAAAGTTTCACCTCCCAAATTCTTGCCAAGAAGTTACAATAGTGTCGCCAGCAAAAGACAAAGAAGATTGTATTATTTAGTTATTTATTTATTTGTTTGTTTATTATTGGTTTATTTAGCGGTGATATAGGTATCTCAGAATACTTTTTTTTCCCTATGGCTCGACAGCCCTATATGGGCCTGGGCCTCCTCGTTTCGTCGAGGTTTCATGATCACACTCATTTAGACACACCACACTCGGTAGGACTACTCTGGACGAGGGACCAGATCGTCGCAGAGACCTCTACCTGACAACACACAACACTCACAAGAGACAGACATCCATGCCCCCGGTGGGATTCGAACCCACGATCCTAGTAAGCGAGTGGCCGAAGACCCACGCCTTAGACCGCACGGCCACTGGGATCGGCATCTCAGAATACATATCGTCTATAATTAATAAATAATGAAGTGAAAGAATGGAGAACGAAAGTCTTATTCTAATTTGACGTACTGTCCCCTAATTTGAGATAATGTCCTTTAATTTGATGTACTGTCCCGTAATTTGATGTACTGCCCCTTAATTAGAGGTGCTGTCCGTAATTTTATGTACTTTACATTAATGTGATGTACTGTCCCTTAATTTGATGTACTGTCCCGTAATTTGAAGTAGTGTCCCTTAATTTGAGGTGCTGTCCGTAATTTGATGTACTGTACATTAATTTGAGGTACTGTCCGTAATTTTATGCACTGCCCATTAATTTGAGGTACTGTCCCTTAATTTGAGGTACTGTTCCGTAATTTGATGTACTCTCCCGTAATTTGATGTACTGTCCCGTAATTTGAGGTACCGTCCCATAATTTGAGGTGCTGTCCTATAGTTTGAAGTACTGTGACGAACCTGAGGTACTGCCCCTTAATTTAAAGTATTGTCCCTTAATTTGAATTACTTTCCCATACCTTGAGGTACTGTAACTTAACTTGAGGCGCTGTCCCATAATTTGAGGTACTGTGCCGTAATTTGAGGTACTGTTCCTTAATTTGAAGTACTGTCCCATAGTCTGAGTTACCGTGCCTTAATTTGAGTTATTGTACCTTAATTTGATGTATTATCCCTTAATTTGAAGCACTATCCCATAGTTTGAAGTACTGTGCCGTAACTTGAGCTACTGTCTTTTAATTTGAGGTACTGTCTCGTAACGTGAGGTACTGTCCCCTAATTTGCCCTGAGGTACTAGGGGAAGCCACGAAGAACTCGAGCCATGGCACGCAGTCCTCTGGCCGAGATTTGAACCTTCCTTAATGGCAAACACGTGGCTATAACTGGAAGGAAGAATGCAGGAGGATCCCGTGAGGCCGTGGTTACATTCTGAGATTTGAGGCTATTTGAGGCTTGGCGGCGATAACTATAGAGTGCTTTTCACTGTTAAAAAAACCAACAAAATGCACTTCACTTTCACTTTTATTATGTATTAATCGACCTCTACATATGTTTCGGTTTTATGTAAAACCATCTTCAGGGGGTTCAAAAACTACGTTCATTCCACATCCAATGTTAATTCTGGCATTATACTGTGCAATATCTTTGTTTGCAAGTTACAGTCACTTATAAAATCAGTATTTAAAACATGTATAATTTAGTTTTTGAACCCCCTGAAGATGGTTTTACATAAAACCGAAACATATGTAAGGGTCGATTAATACAAAATAAAAGTGAAAGTGAAGTGCGTTTTGTTGGTTTTTTTAACAGTGAATTGTAAAAATGCACTGTCCTGCACCATGACAACGCTCCGGCTCACGCGTCGCTCGTTGTGCGGCAGTTTTTGGCTTCTACGAACACAACAGTCATCCCCCACCCTCCCTACTCACCGGACTTCGCCCCTGTGATTTTTTCCTTTTCCCAAAGATAAAATTGAAGCTCAAGGGGCGACGTTTTGACAGCATTGAAGAGATCCAGACCGAATCGCAGGACGTGATGAAGACGCTGACGCGAAATGACTTCCAGCAGTGCTTCCGATCATGGAAATCCCGCTGGAATCGCTGCATTAATGCAGAAGGGGACTACTTCGAAGGGGATGGAGGCAAATAAAAATTTCGGTAAGTGGTTAAGCTGCGGCATTCAAATTTCGGCAACTTTTGGGTTGTACCACGTATAAAATTTATAGAGTGCTTTCTTTTGTTATGTGACGTCATAGAGCATATTAAAGGTACCGATTTTCTTTCTCCAAAACGTTTCTTGTTTCCAATCAAATTACTTGGCCTATCAGCCAAGAAGAAAGCAGTATTGGAAGTTACATTGTCTTAACGTGTCTAAACCTCACTGTATCGCAGTAGCAACACTTGTGTCTCCATCGTGTCCTGACGCAATGTAACACGTAACTGCAGGCTTATTACTGCCGTGTCTGAACAGCTTCAGGGTGACAAATGTGCAGCTTTGAATCTTTTACTTGGTTTATGAGTAGGAGCCTGGATAGCTCAGTCAGTATAGTGACTAACCTACCGGCTGGAACGATCCGAGGTTCGAATCCCATGAGAGGAAGGGATTTATATTTTCTCCAAAATATCAGACCAGTTCTGGGTCTTACCCATCCTCTTATTCAATGCGTACCGGAAGCTGTTTCTCGGGGGTAAAGTGACCGGGACGTGAGGCTGACAACTGTACTTAGTGCAGAGTTTGAGAATGAGTGGAGCTATACTTTTACTCTCCCTATATACCTTCGTGGCATGTATAGGCACAAATTTGCCATTACGTGGTTTATGAAGGCTTGATAAAAGAAGAGAGGAGAAGGTGAGGGTAGTGAAAACGGGAGTTCCTGTAAGTAATGTGCTGTAAGTCTTGCCTGTAAGAGTGTTCAGTGTTTGTCGCAAGGTAGGCCTAATGCAAAATGCTGGCGGTGCCAGATGCTGGACTGGCGGTCATGCTTCTGTCGCCCTGTTGCTCAGGAAGCAAAGTGGCTGCCACGCATGTACTGAGGCTACTTCAAGTGTACGTACAGCCTCCTGCACTTGAACCTCATTCAGAAAAAAGCCATTATTGTAGTACAAGTATTCAGGTTGGCTTGCGCAAAAAGACTTGGCTTGAATTTCTAAACACTAGGGGTTGAACCCCCTAGTGACAAGTCAGCATTGTTATAACGGAGACTGCACAGAGGTAGGCAACCCCCTCTTCACTCCAGTAGCCACTACGATAAATAACTTTGCTGTAAAAATGTTGTAAGTTACACGTAAAAGAACAACACAAAATTATTTTGTGTTTTATGAATGTCCCATTCTAAGCATAAATTATATCCTGTGAAAAATATAGAATGTTCTCTCATGCATTATTTGGCTGTTATTTATCTACACTAAAACGGAGGAGAGAAATACAGGCAGCCCAAAAGTTAGTTAACCGTAATTTAATGTACATTTTGCTTATCAGTTAACTGACTTTTTGGACACTCTGTAAAACCAACAGTGAGATACGGAGCTTCACAAATGCAGGTAATATTTCTCTGGCTGAGTAACGTTACACTGTACCGGAAATACTTTGCAGTATGAAATTGCGGGTTAACTAATTGGTACGTAAAATGTTTGTGATTTATTTTTTTAATAAAACATTATCAATTGCATAGCGCCCAGTAATGGGAACCGATAATACTGCATGGAATTATTCCGTTTTAAAGTCCATCAGCATTAATTAACTCAGTAAAACAACGTGTTTGACTCATAATTATTGTAAGTGTTGCTTGAAGTGGTGGCATATTTATTTAACAATTATAGATATGATTACCGCCGATCCCAGTGGCCGCGCGGTCTAAGGCGTGGTCTGCGGCCGCTCGCTTACTGGGATTGTGGGTTCGAATCCCACCGGGAGCATGGATGTCTGTCTCTTGTGAGTGTTGTGTGTTGTCAGGTAGAGGTTTCTGCGACGAGCTGGTCCCTCGTCCAGAGGAGTCCTACCGAGTGTGGTGTGTCTAATGTGTGTGATCGTGAAGCGTCGTACAATGACGAGGCATAGGCCCCCTAAGGGCTGTCGAGCCATAAAAAAAAAGATATGATTACCAAAGACAGCTTCTGTAGACCTCGGAGTGAAATGACTGACTAGTAACTAGGTAAGATTGTCGATTCTTGGTACAAAGGTTAGATACTGAGTAAAGACTGATGTAGGCCTATGTCTAGCATGTCTACGTGTGGTGCCGTTTTTGTTCTGTAGTGCGGTGCGTGTGTGTGAACACACTACTGCATCTCCTGCACTGTGCAGGGTGTTAAATATGCAACTGTTATGCTAATTGTTTCAGCTACATGTGTGAAGACTAAGGCACATGATTTTGTGGGTTTCTGGTTGATGGAGTTTGGTATTAATGTATTCTTTGAAAATTATGTCGAATGACGTGAAAAAATTTATATGTGTTGATGGTTTATCTCAAAAAATATTCTGTTATGAATAATACCAAACCGTATGTTTGTTTGTTGTATTGCTTGCAAAGTAGCAACCAAAAACTGGAAAATAGAAAAGGAGTTTATACTGTAGGTGTAACTTGATATAGGATGAAGATATATTAGAATATTCTTTTGGTTATTTAGAACAGTGGTATTCAACCTGGGGTACGCGTACCCCGGAGGTACGTGAAGATATCTTAGGGGGTACGTAAAATTAAAAAAATAAATATATTATTTCATGATAAACACTGAATAATCAGGCCAGATTTAGGGTTAGCCACAAGAGACCCGGACATAAGGACATGCGATTTGGGAGCGCCATTTCTCTCTCTCTCTCTCCTTTATGCGATTCTTATCTGGGCGGCTAGTTTCATTTTATTCCACATAGTGCACATAATATATTTGTTATTTAATAGCTTGACTCTCCTTCTTCTCTTTTAAAACTTATTGTTTAATACATTATTTTGGATGTAATTTATTTAACTTATTTTAGATGTGAATTATCGAATATGTATAACTTGAATTATGCATCAACAACTTTGGGGGTACGAAGTTGAAGAGAAATTATATCTGGGGGTACGCGAACAAAAAAGGTTGAATACCACTGATTTCGAAGACTCGCCAGTAGCATCACGTGCCACTCTTGCTCTAAGTGCCGTCTATTTGTTGCTATTCGCTTCACTGACGCGCACGCGCGTCCACACAGACGCTGCAGCCTGTACTGTCGGCTCCATCAAGATCACAACAGAAGTTGACAGAATTAAAAAATGCAGTTCAGTATTCCCATAACAGAAGCAAAGTGGAAATTTGGACAAGATGAAAAAAAGCCACTAACATTTAAGCATATGAAATAATATTTACATTTTTAATAACTGTCAAAGTATGCACTTAATTAGAAAGAATGGAACATGAATGGACAATATATATATCGATTATATATATGAAGTACATACATGCATACATACATTAATATATACATACATGCATACATATATACGTACATACATACAATCACATATATGTTTAGTTCTGCATGAAAACTAAGTATCTTTTCCCTACATGATCTATCGAGACTGTAGAATCGGCTGTTGACTTACCTAAAATCACCTGATATTCAAAATAACCTATGAGGATAGGCTTAGGTCCTGAGTCGATCATTTTTAAAAAATGACACGTCGAAGCAGACTTTTGCTTAATTAGCGTATAGTAAATAATGCCCAGTTGAAATAATCTTGCCTATACAATGGTGATGATATGTTGATACAAATTTCAACATTCAGCCCCAAGAATCGGTGAAAATACATACCTGCGCAGTGTTACGTAATTTATTAAATTCCATACAGCATGGAAATGAAGAAGATAGCACTTTGTGTTGAATCATTTCAGAGTATCTTGTACAGGGTGTATCTTAAAATTCTTCGACAAATTTCAGGCGTGAATTTTCCACACCAAAACAAGGAAAAACGTTTATATCAATATATGGCCGCAAACAATTTTCGAGGTACATCCCAACAACGTGTTGATGTCAAACTTTAGACTTTTATCTGTGGAAACACTTAAAACCCTATTGTATTGAGATCCAATTTAAAATGAAGGGACACTTCACCAATTTATTTTTGATGCCTGTCAAACTACTCGCAATCGCCCCGGGACCTTTGAAAACGTGCAACATTCCATGATCAGACATGTCCATACGTGAATTGATTTAAGTGGAGGACAGAGCCGTGCCATGGCTCAGGCGGTTAGTCGCCGACCTTCCACCGCGGAGGCCCGGGTTCGATCCAGGGTCAGTCCATGTGGAATTTGTGGTGGACAAAGTAGCACTGGGACAGGTTTTTCACCGCGTTCTTCGGTTTTCCCCCGTCAATTTCATTCCACCGGTGCTCCATTACTTGGAAAGGTGAAAAAAACTTATCATCTTTCTCTTCATCTTCATTATAGGGTTGCACAATAAGCCTCAAGGCTGCGGTGCGTCTGTAGCATCTGCTGCGGGGCCCTTCACTACAACAAAAAGTGGAGGGCATTTTGAGCATTTGTTTTGAATTGTGACGTGACGAAAAACAAGAACCCAACATTTATTAAGCTGATTTTAAATGTATTATGCCACTGGTAATTAAAATATTACATATTTAAGGTATTCGTTGTTGGATGTACTCTTTCAATTAAACTCAAAATCACTTATTTCCGGACGTATGTTTATATAAACGTTTATCTTTATTTTGATGTGAAGAACTCACTCTTGAAGTTTGTCCAAGCATTATAGATACATCCTGTATACTACCTCCTACCCCGCATTTTATACACAGGCTTCAGTTCTTTAATGTACTCGTGTTACGTCTGCTGATGACAAGGAACTGGTACGCATCCAGCGGAAGTTCGCAGCTCCTTACAATCCTTCGTTTCCTCACATCCTTTTTAGCTACGCTAACACGTCAGACCACGTAACACTGCATACCGTACGTGGGATGAGCCCATTACCATGACGCAAAATTTGTTATAAGCGTTCACCTGGATTCAAATTATGTCCCTCACTTTTCGACACTATAGATCTTCGAGTTGCTATTCCGAATATTATAAACTTACTGATTTAAGGCCGTAAGAGTATTTGATTACGAAGCTCCCGTTTATGTATTTTTGTTGATTTATGTAGATCTTCATTAGTGTTTAGTTTCGCACCCAGGCTGCAGTATCCTTAGAAGTAGAGTCTGTGGTACACTTTTGATTACACGACGGGAAGACTGCTGTAAGTGATGCTATAGAAATGGTAATGTACGGACTGAAAACCGTGCTAGCTACGAAAATGATTTTAGTAAGTGCGGGCGAGAGAGTAAGGTTGATCCACTCACCTGTATCTCGTGAGTTACGGTTTACATTCAGGCCTGTTACAGTGCTCTCGTTGGCGCAGTGCCTAGACACGGCATTTAACTTCACAGCTCCCTCTCCCCTCTAGTATCCAGCAATTCAAATCTGGGCACCTGTTCGACAGAGTTTGTTTTTCATTGTCATTGCATTCAGCTGGTTTGAGACTAAAAGTGGAGCTAAGGATTATGACATGATTTAAGAATACTTTCTTCTGAAATGTGACACCGTGTACATTGGTTCATATGTGTCAATGTTTTGGAGGAACATATCTAACAAACTGTGGGGCATCACATCACACAATACAATAATGGCCATTCTTTCCCTCTGTGAGAATTTCAGACCTAAGTGAAACCACAACAGCGTCCTTGGGATTCGATCCCACTTTCTTTTGAATTAGACGCACCCACACTTCCACTGAAATACAGAAATTGTACTCCTGAGTCTGGCCTTAAACGTCGGTATATTTCTACAACACTGCATGCTGTCACATCCCAGAAGACAATATTCTTTTGTGCACCAGGAGGTGTTTTCTGGAAGGATAAGAGGCGTATCATAATTAGGGCAGGAAGTAGATCATTTTCGTAAAATAACAAAACAGGAAATGTACATATAACATAAAACTGAAGCACGTTCGCCTAACCATTCTTGCCGTGGAGAAGCAAGTATGTCTTGAATATTACGAGTGTAACCTTTATTCTTTCCTTAGTTATCCGGCATGCAAAGCGCATCTTTTCTGTGCCGCATTATATTTTCATCTGTGGCCTGTCTGTCTGTACCATATTTTTCCACATTAGCTTAAGAAAAACACGATTTTCGGAAAAATATTTTTGAAAATAAAATTTGTGTTTTGATTTTTCCTACAACTTTGTCTGAAATATTTCCCATTCTAAGAAGAACTCAGAGAGATATCACAAATGTACATAGGTCTTCATATAAAGTACCCGTTACTCTTGTCAGGTTTTAATTTAACTTGAATTTTCTCGACATATTTTCGAAAAATCGTCAAATATGAAATTTCATGAAAATCGGTCCAGTGGCAGCCGAGTTGTTCCGCCTAAAAGTATTTAATCATGAAAGGTTTCTATTACAGTATTCTTGTAAGAGATGTGTGAGTGTTGCTGGGAAGTAACTGTGCTACTCGGCGGCTTCTGAACGAGTAGACGCAAGCCGCCAGTTGAAAATGGGCTGCCGCATATGCAAGCGTGTCTTTGTGGTCGCTATGACATGCAAGCGTGCAGAGAGTTAATTCATAGGTAGGCCGATTTCGAAGTTAGAAACCAGCCTGTAAATAATAAAGACAGCTCTTAATTAATATTGTAATTATCGTCAAGCATTCAACTAAAGGAAATTTACACATTCACATACGAGTAAAATACCAGACGACAGAAGCATACTCTGATTTAGGTGTAACTAAAATAAAATGTAACACCAATAAACAGTCGAGGGAAGAAAAGTAAAATGTCACAGTGCGAACAAGACCCAGCAACTTGACGGACTGCGAAAATATTTAATAAGCATAACGGAAGTACAGTTTTGAATCAATAAATAACTCCAGAGATTTCTTACAGTTCTTAATAATAATAATAATAATAATAATAATAATAATAATAAATAAGAATAAGAATAATAACACGCTTATAGAATTTGTCATAAGGTGCCTTACTATATACGGATGTATAGACAAATATATTTTGTCCAATGGTCTATTTCCTTTTCGTTGTTGCTATATTAAGCGAGAGAGCCCAAGAAGCGATACATGTTCAGCGCTGTTTCCTTTGCTTGGAAATCGGTCTAATGCGAAAAACATTCACAGAGGATCATCAGGGCAGTATTATGTAATAGGATATTAGTGAAAGGAAATAAGCTCGCATGATTGTGGGAATGTCGTAATAAATTTTATAATACACTCATCGCTCGCTCTTCGCGGTTTCGCAAATACGCTGTGTGGCCACAAAATTAAAAATACATCACTCGGACCCTTAAATGGATCGGAGCACCAAAATTATAATACAACTCAAACAAGTCTTCGAGTCATACTGTATGGAGTTCAAGGAGATGAAAGAAGGAAAAAGAAGCAGCTCCCCGTTACAATGTTTTTGCAAAGACAAGAAAAACACTAAAAATATTAAAACATTTATTTTGGATAATGATTCGCAGATTTTCGTTTTTCGCGGGCGGTCTTAAAACCTAAGCCCCGCGAAAAGTGTACAGGACAGGTGAATAATGGGCATTTTCAGCAATATTTTCGTACATTGAATTTTCTGATTCACGTTGCTAAAGGGAATGTTTCTTGTAAATGCTAAATGAATAGACGTGCTTTCTGATGACACAATTCTGTGGCATTGTGCTATCTTGTCCACCTTTATTTCTACACAAATGTGGAATACACGTGGACCTATTTTCAAAATGTGTTGCTGCTTTCATTACGGCACTTCATTGGTGATTATTTTTTGCAAGTACATGCTTCAAAGAAAAGGTATTAAACATACAACGTAGAGATACAATTATTTTTTCGCGCACTTAGATAAATAATATCATCTAAACTGTTTCAAATTAAAATTGTGGGTCTTAAATGAAATTTGTATGTTTTACGATGTGCCAAGTTTTTGTAAGGTAAGGCGCATATGGGAAACTCGATAATTTTGTTGTATCATGCAAAGGTGGGATTTTGGATTCTTCGTTGAACAACCTCGTATTGTAGACTGGGTTCCCAATAAAGAGTTTAATCGAAATCTCTTTAGTACATTCGGACGTGAAACTTGCGGTCGGACACGATCTTCTATTATGTGTTCATTTTACATAATGTAACAACGAACACTTAAGGGACATTCCACGTAGTTCTAAAAACTGCACGAGTATGTTTCATTTGTTATGGAACAGGATGTACTACCAGCAGTAATAATGAATAGGCTTACATATCACAATAGGCTGAGGAGAAATAATAAAAGGAGTTACGGTGCAATAGAAATCAATACTAAGTGAACCATGAACAGCAATTCCGCCCACCGCCTTTCTTCTGTTTCGATTTACGTATAGTACTCCATATTTCAACACACAGAAACCCAATTCTTGACTTTCTTCTATCGGCTTTGACTCTAACTAAAGCTTGGCTCTGCATGAAAGCATTTAGTGCAATTAGCTGTGAAATGCCTCAGCCAGTTCTATTGTTATTTCAGTGCTCCTGAAATCATTTAATCGTTGAACAAATTCTGTGTTCAGGTCTCTGACCTTTGTCCACGACTTTATACATGAAAGTGCTCGAAAATGTATGCTGGTATTCAGAATAGTACATAGAATATTTTATTTTCTTACTGGCTGACTCTGTCATTTGCCGATATGACATCATGTACGAGTACATTAACCCTTTAAAGGCTAGCAATAACCTGGGTTGTACATGACATTAACTTCCTACCTCACAGAGAACACGTGTGCTTCCTTTCGAAAGATCAGCTGGTGAATGTAATGGTCCTTCATTGTGAAAATCATATGGCACGTAATTGCACTGTGTGGGGTAAATTGCAGGATTTAGTGTTAAATCTGGAAGTGTAAGTAGTAACAAATAGTTTAAAAGTATTGAATGTGGCTTCGTTTTAAAACAAATCTGGTTCCTTATATAGGAGGGGCACGCGGTGGCGCAGTTGGTTAGGCACTGCGCTACAAGCCGGAAGGTCGCGGGTTCTATTCCCGATGGTGTCATTGGAATTTTTCTTTAACATAATCCTTTCGGTCGCACTACGGCCCTGGGGTCGACTCAGCCTCTAACAGAAATGAGTACCAGGAATATTTCCTGGGGGATAAAGGCGGCCGTTGCCTAGGGCTGACAAACTTACCACCTTCATGTGCCGATTGTCTAGAAATCTGGGAGCCTCAACCTCCTGGAACCCTAGGGGCCTGTCCAGGTCTGTAATGGAATTGCTTTACCTTTACCTTCCTTATGTAGGTTTAAGGTGAAGGTAATTTGTTGCTGTCACGCCACGAGGGCTTGCAGCGGAATGGAAGCCTTAAACCACTCATTCTTAACCTCGGCGTATTGACGGGCGTAGAGAAGTTAGAAAGCAGGGCACCCGCACCCCGGCAGCCCCACACCAAACCCACCATTATCGAAATTTAAAAAAACACATATTTTTGGATATTATGATATCAAAAAGTTTTACGTGATTTCCCCTTCAGCCGAAATCAGCCACTGAAGTCAGCTGATGACTAGTGAATTAGAATTTTGAAAAATAAATTTTAAAAATTGAAAGAACATTGAGTCATGGAATATGTAGTTATATTCGTATGTATATATATGCAGTTGCAAGAGTGTTATGTTGTACTGACAACATGCGTTTCATAACATAATTTTTAAAATCAAACATGTATTATACAGGGTATACACAAAAGAATGGTGCGGTTTATATGTATATGTACATATAAACCGCACCTTTCTTTTGTGTATAACCTGTATATAGCCTCAGGGTCAGCCCCCCGCCAAAGAAAAATTGTGGGTGCGCGCCTGTTACAAAGTATAGTAAAGTGAAGTGAAGTGAAGTGAAGTGAAGTGAAGTTGTCCCTTTGCAGACCATGAAGGCATGAGGGGAAGTGAAGGTATGGCTGTACTGCTTCTTAACCTTAGCACTAGAAGAAGGTGAGTGGCCAAATTCACGCCGCGGAAAGCGTCCCACATTTCCACTGGATGTGAGGGTGGATGGGCCCAGAGCCAGTCTGTACGTTCTTGCGAAAAGAAAAATCTTTTGCCCTTGTTTGGGGGGGGGGGGATTAGTTAATATAGTGTAGTAATTGTTATATACCCAGATGCTAAGTGTGGGAATTATTTGCAGTGACAGCGTACTTTATAACTGTCGAAGTACACAAAAATAAAATATCAATAATTTGGTCTAATTCTGTCACTGTATACCGAACTCTTGATGTTATCCCAGCTAAGACATGAACACAGTTGAACTGGCAGCGATCATCGCCCGATTTGGTGTATCATTTTGTCGATATAGTGAGAATCGTAAATTTGTGTAGTAGGGACCCCAAAAACTTAAATTTTCTTTAACGTCTCGACGTGTAACAAAATATAAAAAACAATTAGACACAGTTACCATCCCACTACACTACTGCTGTTACTCTACCATTACAATCTTTCCTTTTCTCTCCAATAATAGGTCGCGCATATAAAATATTTGTTGTACCCGGAACAGAAGCACAGTCGTACTGCTGTAGCAATTCACGCCATTAATAAATTCCGACTTCTGCCTACGTCATCTTCACAGAACATAGCTGTGAAGTCACAAGAGTCATGTACAGTACTCATTACGTCTTCGTTCGTAATCTCCGATCACATCGTCATTGATGTACCTTTCTTCTGTCAATATACGTTTTGTCATTCGTTCACTGATTTCATAAAAACGTGTAGTTTCACGTACGTACACAGGTGACAGCACTGCGTTTTAAATTGTGCCATCTGAAGGGTAAAGCTGTAGGTAACTTATTTCACTGTTTTCACATAGACAGGAATAGTCACGAAAGGGATAATGTAAAGGAAGAAAGTGTGTAAAAGACAAAAATATGGAAGAAATTATTCTATTATTCTATTGTATTCTATTTTACATTCTTTCATTTTTATTCTACTTTTCTCAAAATTTCATGAAAGCCCGAGATTAGTCGTATAATTACACATTGTATTCCTCAGTGTGTTTTTAAATATTAAGCGCCTGAAGATGACCTAACTTAAGTCGAAACATGTAACTGCTCAGTTAGACAGAAAGAATATATTTTCTAATAAAGATAGTTGTGTTGAGACTGATATTGATTTTACCTCTTCATATTATTGATACACAACGGGATGTCACTGTAAAAATATCGACCCCCGTTAAATTTTAACGGGCCTTTTACAGTGTTAATTTATATTCTTGAACCCCCTATTGACAGTTACCAATACATGCGTTGCGCTGATCTCATGTGCAAAATAAACACAGACCAGAAAAGCCAATGTTTCTAGGCGAGATATCTCGTAACCAGCAACGAAAGTGTGGACTATACGCCAGACAATGGGCAGAGCTGAATGTAACTGCAGTGTAAAGTTACATACAGTTGTATGCTTCACATATAAATGTTTGTTGCTGCCTTTTAACCATAGGCAGGCATTCCTTGAATAATTTGCACATGCTTTGTGATCCTTCTTCCTGCCAAGTGTTACAAGAACGCAAAGACGGTTAAAGATAATGCACTTAGCTAGTTTAGGAGTGTCGCATCTAGCGTCTTGCAACGGATTCGATAAATTGAGAAGCCGTGTTACCCATGCTGCACACGTGTTCCGTACAAGCACTTGGGTTTCTGTTCAGTGACGCACGCTTTGCCAGCGTGGGAACGGCCGAGCACAACTCAGTTGCGACGTCAAAATGAGTTTATCTCCAACCTTTTGTTACGTACAGAGATTCTGTTTCATATTCCCATCGGATTTGGAAGGGTCTCGGGTTCGAATGTGGTCTGTAAGACCTATTGTACTGAGAATTTTCTGAATTGCCCTCAGTCCTTCCACAAAAATTCTCAGTTTGGCAAAATTTATTCAAATTCGGGAATTTGCAGTTTCGATTGTAAACCGTAAGACCTAACTTAAGTGTTTTATGAGGTTTTCTTCTGGTCATTCACAAAATTCAATGGTTAGAACTACTGTATGTTACTCGGGAGGTACTCGTTGAGATTACCGGCCTGGATCACGGCTGTACTGAATAAAGTTATGTGGCTTCCTTGAGTTCACTAAACAGTCTCGAGGATTGTATTTTAAACTGACTTTAACTGCATTCTGCTGCATCCACCGTTCACCACAAACATGCCAAGAAGTTTCGTTAAACATTCGAAAAATAATGTGGAAGTACTTTCTGTCCAGTGCTCCCCGATATCCGAAAGAGCACCGCTGTGTTCGAAGTTTCCCAGGCTTCGCTCTGTTGTCTTTCTGATGAGAATAGTACTAAGATCAAAATGAGTATTTGGCATTGGTCGAATTATACTGAGAACGGAAAATTGAGCACTCCGGGAAAACCCGGTCACAAAGCTACTTTTTAAACCACAAATCTCAACGTGGGCTGGTCCCGGATTATCACAAAGATAATAAATAATTTTGTACGTCCTGTTCATATGATTTATGTGACCATCTAATATCTAAACATCTAATCATTTACTTCCAAATTAATTGTTATTCTTGTGGAGGGGTTAGACTGAGCACTTAATACTGTAGCTGCTGTCGATCCCATGGTCGTAACACTTGGTCAACGTCGAAAATTCATGGGATGATGATGACGGGGGACAATCGAGGTAATCGAAGAGAAACCTGTCTGATTGCCATTTTTTCACCACAAATCTCACAGACTATCCTGGAATCGAACCACGAACTCCGCAATGAGAATCCGGCGACTGAGTTGTGGTACGGCGTCATACAACGAGTAGTAAGGTGATGGCATGCAACTGAAATGTTCAGAGTTTCAGGGAAAATAGACATAGTGATAAAGTTAGTCACAATCAGAATTTGAAAACCTAAAGGATCTGAAAGAAAGACAGGGCGGAAAGCAGTAAAATATACATTGTACAAAACTTTATGTATTTTCAAAAATGACATATAAAAAGGAGAAGGGATATAAAAGTTCCCCATTACTTTTGAACAGTATTTTTCATCATAATAAAGTATATATGTACAAATATAACACAATAACAAATAAAGGAATGCGTCATGGAGAATAATTTGTAGAAACACTGTACGTGGAAAATTATCGTTTCCAGCTAATGTTGCTTCACTTTAGACCTTTAAATATGTTTTATGATGACATAAAAAGTTTTGTGTCTCGAGGTTCAATGTGGATGGACAAAACAATCGTGTGCAGTAGCTGGAACAAATATGTTTTGTTGCACAAGTTTTTTAAGGCACATTATGTTGAGATAATCACAAAAGTGTAATTGGACACATAAAATGACTAAAACAGTCAACAAATTTAACTTACAACTATACAAATATATTTGTATCCGGAATGTCTAAGATGATCTTATGCTTTAGCTTCACAAAATGTATGCATATACGAGTATGGCATATATTTTCTTTGCGAGCAGTAAACTGAACCTGACTGGCACTTTCCTATCTTTGAAAAGAGATCATTTTTACTGGGTGGGTGTGAGCCAACGTTTAACTGAAATTTTACATCTGCAGTTAAGCTAAAATCATACATATTTAAATAAGAACAGAAACTTTGTCACTTATTTTCCTGAGTAGGTACTAAGTTTAATTCCTTACTGATTCTTCTATATTTAACTGTAGGAGAATAAATTGTCATCTACAGAGATCAGCAATCATGATGCTCACAACGTACTTTAAGTTACAGTGTAAAAAATTATAAAATTCGTCCCTTGCAACGAATGTCTAAAAACTGCCAAAATACATTATATGCACTGAAGTTCACTTCATATCAAGGGGCCATTCATTTAGAAAAAAACGTAATGAACACACTTGACCAAGTGGTTACAATGAAAATTCAAACGCTCTTGATATTTAGTGAACTTACTGATGTAATTGACTTCAGAGAAAGCAATACTGAAATATATCATATTTTGTACATTGATTTGTGAGGATTTTTCGTTAATAAACTATAAACAACACTGACAAATCACACATTTGTGCGCAGCCCCCATGGAATGATATAACAAGAACTGCTATGATTATCTAAATGCAACTAAACTTATCGCCTAATATTTACAAATATACAATATAAAATATACTTTCAATCTGACTAGATAAATCAACGGTTCGAAATACATGAGAGACGCCCATAACAGTCATCAACTTGTTTCAATATATCAGTCAAAACATACTTTTTGATAAACATAGTCTTTGTATAGAAACATAATAACTGATGAGAAATGTCTCAGTTGAATAAGGCACGACTGTTCTGAAAGACAACGAAGAACTAAGCTCTCTTTGTGACGAAGATACAGCCCGCTGAGTCTGTATTGGAAGATGCTAGAAACATCTCGTCCATTACTTCATACTATGGCTGTCCACTGCTGTACAGAGACGGGGTTGACATCCATCTGAAACAAAGAAAATATAACGTCATATTTATTGTCATAACATATGATTAATACTGTTGTCTAGGATGTGACGCCGTGTAGGCTGGTGGGAATTTACAGTAAGATCCAACTCTTTTTCACCTTGAAGACGGAGGTAGTAGAGTACTTTTAAACTCTGTACATTTTTACCAGAATACACGGCGTCACATCCCAGGGGCAGTATTCATTTTACTCAATGCCGGAAGAACCTTGTATCACATATTTTAGCGTTGGATTAAGTTTTTAAAAGGGTTAGTTTTAATAACTGAGTTTTGCTTTACCAATATCTGTACCGGTATGTAAGGCAGCCGCCTATCCAGTGGCGTTAGAGCAACTAGAGCTTCAAACTGACTGCTCACTTTATCGAACGCTAAGGTTCAAAATGTCGTGGATCTTTCAGTACAGGGTCAAGTTTTCGTTTAAAGTTCACCGTGACGCCATTTTTATTTTCTGATTTTGTTGGACAACAAACAATTGTGTATCATGTTTTAGAATTGTTTCTGCTGTTCTCTTTTTAAAAACTGTCAGTGACATGAAATACACTTTAGCCAAAGATTTTGTTGGTAATCGTACAACAATTTTTTGTATAAGGTTTTACTGTTCTGCTGTAGAAATTACTTTAGAAAACAGACAAGTAGGAAGTCTGAAATAACCTGTTCAGAAGTTACGAATCTTTCTCAAGGCCTTGTCATTAACAAGTTGTGTTAAGTAATCAACATTCATTTGAAAGAAATTTATCGCTGTCGGCTCTACAAAGTACGAAAGTTACAGTTTCTCTTCACCAGTAATAAGCAATAATTTGTTGTGGCACGCTATCATATAATATGAAAATGATCAATGTATTTGAAATGGATAATATGTGGTCTGAACTGCTATTTACTTTTTGCAAGTCGACCAGGGTTTCCTTTCTGAACGGGAGCCTCAGTCACGCACCCTACCAAAATTCTTCATAGACTGTAATCCTCAGCAATAAGGTAATCATTGTGCAAAGCCACCTTAGACTTCGTCTGGCAAGAAGGATCTCTTTTGAAGGCCGTGGTTTCTTTTATATTCCTTTCAGAAATATTTTTAAAATGTCCTTTGAAATCTTCTCCTCTTGCTTCTCTTCTAGTGTAAGACCAACAAGGAGATCGAGAAGAAGGTACAGAGACAAGAAAGAAAGAAAAAAATAAAGGTTTCTTATGCTTTTTTTTTTTGCCTTGAAAGGAACTTTTAAGATCAACGTAACGAAAGACTGCGTTTTCTGAATGGGAGTTATGGAAAACGAGAGCATTGAACGCAGAAGCTGCTATACAAAGATCGAAGTTGGCTGAATTCATTCTGCTACAGGTAGACAAGTTTCCTCTGCCAGGACTGGAGGTCAGAATGATACAAGGTCTGATATGAGATTCATCGGAATCTCTCCTGATGAAGCAACTTCGTGCTTAGGTTCACTCTAATAGCTGTGTTAGCTTCACATCTAACGCTAAGAGAAGAGTACAAATTTGCGGGTGCCTCAGAATTGGATGCTCAGAATTCTTTGTCCTAAGAGATAATAACAGGAGTCTGGAGGAATTAATTGAAAGTTGATCTCCATAGTTTCTACTCTGCTGTCACGGCGACATGTGGATCACAAAGCACGCAGGCGGGAAGTCAGAAATGTATACAAAAGTTTGTTAGGAAAACTTCACAAAACAGATATAAAATCAGATGGAATAGTAACGTTAAAATGTACGCCGTGCCATGGCTCAGGCGGATAGTTGCCGGCCTCTCACCGCGGAGGCCGAGGTTCGATCCCAGGTCAGTCCATGTGGGATTTGTGGTGGATGAAGTGGCACTGGGACAGGTTTTTCCCCGAGTACTTCGGTTTTCCCCTGTCAACTTCATTCCACCGGTCCTCCATTACAAGGAAAAACGAAAAAACTAATCATATTCATGACAGGGTTGCACAATAAGCCTCAAGGCTGCGGTGCGTCCGTAGCATCTGCTGCGGGGCCCTTAAAGAAACGTTAAAATGCATCATAACGAAATATATTTACTGTTACGTACAGCTGGACAGGAGGGAATGGCTGGCTTTTGAGAAGACGGTCTTAAATTTCGAGTTCTGTGAGGACGGGGAGTTTGTACTGTGGGGTAAATAACCGTCATCATGACAGCTTACTCATAGGATCAATCTGTTACTATTTCAGTGATTGGACTCACATTAGAATCTAATTATATTACACAAACTGTACGACAGCTCACAAAGTAACAAATTATTGGGATTATGTTCTTTTAGAATACATCCCGAGCTTTCTAGGCCTATTTTATTTCTGCCGGAAAAAAATCCTTTTATTCACCCCCCACCCACCCGCTTTTTTTTTTTTTTTTTTTTTTTTTTTTTTGCTGACATAATGCAAGCACCGATATACAAATATTTATCAATTTTATTAACATATCTTTATTATCCTTTTATGTCACTTTTCGTGACCTAGTTTTGAATGGTGCCAACAGACCTACTTAATTGCCAGATTGTACTTTGTTTTACTTGGAAGACGACGAAACGGAGTGATACAAAGTTTAATATCGTTGCTAATTTGTAACACGTTATGGTTTCGGAAATCTTGAAGAGCTGTAGATGCGTGTGTGTGCGTGCGTGCATGGCTGCAGGGGAGGAACGAAATTTCTCCCACACTTTTATCTATCTTCACCGCTCCTTTATACGGTGTATCTGGCTTTCCCTTTCAAAACATGGGATCTTAAGGCAACCTGTCAGTAACACTTTGGCAGACTACCTGAAGCATGTTCGAGGTCCAGGGGTGCATGTTTTTCTAAGGTCTTTGTTGCGTCTGTAAAATTTTGATACGTAGCCTAGTAAAGAATGCAGCGAGAGGCTGTTTATTTATGTCTGAACTGACTGCACATATGACTGAACATATTTCAGATTTTACCTTGAAATATATATAACGGAGACGAGATTTTCTACCTGATGTCCATGTTATTTACCTGCAAGGAAGTTCGGGGTCTGATTTGTCTTGAACCGCTTCCTTTATTTTATTCAGTACCCCTATTTTTACTTGTGCTTAATAATATTAATATTAATAATATAATAATAATAATAATAATAATAACTCCATGGAGCACAGTCCTTTTTGACAAGCTAATTCTGCCTCAACCAGCCAAGAAATTCCTTTCATTTTATGAAAACCGAAGGTTTATTACCGTGTTCAGAAGACTTCACCACCTGTCCCTGTCCTGAGCCAGAATAATCGAGTACACGCCCTCCCAACAGGGTTCGTTAAGATCCATTTTAATATTATCTTCCTATTTATGCCTAGGTCTTCCAAGTGGTCTCTCTCTGTCTTTCCCACCAAGACCCTGTATGCACCTCTCCTCACCCCAAACGTGCCACAATAATATAATAATAATAATAATAATATAATAATAATAACTATTACTGTAACAGTGTACACATAACCAACGTTACGTCAATATTAACATTTCTCAACTTATTTTCAATCGATATGATAAAAGTTTAAAGAAATTCCTTCCTGTATTTCATAGTCATAATATTTAATACAGCATCAAAACCGTCTCCAGAATAAAATATAAATTTTAATTTCCTTAAAAGTTATCACTTTATCGTACACTACAGCAGAAATGTACCTTGAAGCACACATTTTTTTTTGTCAGGCTGTACCTTGCAAGGGCTTTGTCTTGCGTAAAATCGTGTTCTTGAACTCTGCATTGTAATTCACTAACGGAAATGTCTTCCACTGAGATTGTATACGGGGGGGGGGGGGGGGGCCGTAAGAAAACATGATAATGAAAGAAACGTGCGAGTGTGCTTGGCAGGCTGTTTATTAAAGCCCCCCCCCCCCCCCCCCCGTAAGTATTTTTTTTGCTAAGTTTCTGTTTTATGGTAAGTCTGGGTACACTTTTTTTGTTTCACATATTATGAAACATACTGGAGCATATGATGAATAAAACAGAGCTCTTGTGTTCTCTTTGCGTCTCTCACACACATGAAACAGGACGTGTTTAGTGTGCTGATAAGGAAGCTGGTAAGCTTATATAACTTTGAGTCACGTTTTCTGGGTTACTACGATGAAAGTTATCAAGGAAACCGATTGCTTTAATAGCTATCGCCAACGAAAGCAAGTTTGGATAATTAAAATCTACTTTATGCAGTAGCTTAAGTAGCTAAGGCATAATATAAAAGCACAGATCTGTTATACGGACATTCTGGTGTGTGAGATATATTGTTCACGCTCCCTACGAACTAAACACACGTGTTTCTTAACAAATTTAATATTACTAAATCCACTATGATTGCAATTTTTTTAATCGGATTTCGCTTAAATTAAATCTAGTTCAGCTTTCACTGAACACGGACTTTAATTCAAATGCATGAAATAACGTAGACGGGAATGCCAGCTTATTACAAGCATCAAGAAGGAAGCAGTTGTGCAAGTACGAGTATAAGAACTCGGTTTTACCACTGAAATCTCTATACATGAGAGTGAGTGGGTCGCTTGTTTCTGTGTCAAGGCCGAGCGCTCGCTCCATGTGTCTCTAGTGTGCGTGGAACTGGTCGGGCCGCTCTATGAGAAACACTTTTATTATATAATGGAAATTGGCTTACTTACCGTTTCTTCTCTCGCCCATTCTTCTCTGTCTACCAGATGGATGTCCCGTCTCGACCGGTTGGTTCCCACACCGAGCGCTAGGAGCAACCGTCACTGGCTCTGTTGCCACCACGAGATAACGTCCAACAGTTCCTCATCTTCAGGACTCATCGGTTCATAGTTCTCGTAGTTTTCTTGTTGGTACACTGATGTTGGTGCATATGAAGACACGGCGGAACCCGAACCTTCTGACGCGTATGAAGGCGTCGGTGATGACGACGCTTCTGAGCAAGGCGGAGAGAGTGAGGAGCCCGTGAGGGTTGCCTGTTGCTGCATAAGCAAAGGGTGAGTGCTCCCTGATGTGTGGTGAACGAAGTGTTGTGTTCCAACCGGCAGCGTTGTGGTCGTCGTAAGTATAGTCACAGACGACTCTGGACTGCTGGAATAGTACCCTGTTTCATTTGTCGTCGTCGTCAGGACCGAGGACATCGCCTCGTTTGTTGAGGAAGTCGTAGAGGACGTTTCGGCAGCGTGGTCGTCCAGCAGCTGCTGAAGACTTCTGATGTACTCCACCGCCATTCTCAAAGTCTCGACTTTACTAAGTTTCTTGCTAGTGCCGCGACCTCCCGATCCGCTACCGGCCCCGGCAGAAGATGACAGGGCCGCGGCTACTGACAGGGGAATGTGAGATCGTAGGGTAGCAAATCCGTTGTTGACCTGTTTCACTCTGTTCCTCTCCCTTGCGTTTCGACGTGCTACCGACGCTGGCTGATGTCCGGGCAGACCGGAATAAGTGAGATGCGTGTTGTGAGAGAAGTTTATCCGTCGTTTACACCTCAGTGTGTCCGCTGTATTGGTAGATGAGGTGGACATGTTTACGACGACACTGGTTCTGCTAGTGTCTGCAGACGAGGTTGAGGCAGGAGTGACTGCCCTTTTTTGTTGGACGAGGACAGTCTTTGCGGTGGTAGCAGGATGTTGAAGTGGGGAGGGTAGAATATGTGATGACTGGTGCTGGGTGCCTGATGTACCCGTCGTTGTGACGATGACACAAGGGCTGGACGCTGAAGTAGATGGCTGAACTAAATTTGTCATCGTCTTCTGCTGAGGCCCGAGTGTCATAACGCTTAAAGTCGTAGCGGCTGCCATCTGCTGAAATGCGAAGGTACTAAACCACACTTGCAGAATTCACGGAGTTCATAATCTACAGCTCCGAACTGTTCAATAAATGTTCTCACACTGAAGTCGTGTTTCCATAACAAGCAACTATCACGCCGGTCAGTGATAAGGCCTCAGCCACAGAGTTTGATTGATAACCGTTCTTTGCAAGTCACAGTACCAAACAGCCTACACCACTGTCACACTGTTAGAACGAAGTCTACAACCGTTATCAAAGAACCTGACGCAGACAGCATATATACGACCTTCCACCTTCGGTAGCAACTCCCGAAATGCTGCTATACGCTCTGTTACACTGGTCTATGTATTAAAACCAACCTCTCCCCCGTTCCCCCTTCACATAAAGTAACCCCTCCTCATCGTTCCAGCCTCACAGTTTTTTCCTCTATTCTGTTCCCTACTTTCAGACCTTCCCCCTCTCTCACATTATACACAACTTCCCCTCTTGTATACCAATACTACAAAAAATGTTTTGCTCTCTCACTCTGATATTCGTCTATCTTTGTCTGCTCCTCACTCATCCCATCTCAACAATGAAGTAGTGGATGCTGGATTCCCTCCTGGCCCTCCGCCCTTGTATACACATAGCTGAGCTGTACTTTGATGTTGGAGGGAGGGGTATTTTTCAGGGGCAGCTATTGTAGTGTGCATGTGCTCAGGCGGTTAGGTCCGGTTTACTGAAGGACGGTATTGTGGGGAAAGTTTATTTCACACGCACTGCAAATATCTGCAGACACATCTTACACTTTTGAAAGTTAAGTCGGACTTGCACCAACCTGTGATTATTACCGTTAATCACAACTGGTTTTACTGTGAATAATTTGCGTGGTGAAAATAAGATGTTCGTGCAAAATGTGGGTCTGGAAACCTGAAGAAATCCAAGATGGTAGGCGTAGATGAGAGGATAACACTAAAATGGACCCTGAATATATATATAGTGGCATGGTGTGAACTGAATTAAGCTGGTTCAGAATAGGGCAACGTTGGTTGCATTTTGGCTACCGTAAATAACGTTTGGGTTTCATGAAGAGAAAGAATTTGTTGAGTAGTTCCGTTTCAGATTTTATAGGAATGCCCTTTACCATGTAATTGCTTAATTCTCCTGATCAAGTTATTTGTCGAAGTACATAATCCGGCCAACACCCTTACGGTGTGCATTAATCAATAAACTATATTCACTCCCTACACACTATACCAAGGGTCAGTAATTCACTGCGCTAACCCGTTCAAAACAGCTGTGGTGCTGACCCAGTCTCCTGTTCAATATTCGCCACGTTGTTTCTCCCTGACTGTGAAGAAGCTGGAAAGGGAATTTGGTCATTCACGTCCTTACAGTGCTGAGGATTAGAATGCTTGGAGCTGCACCTCCACAAATCGCACATGAAACAAGCGGGAATTAAAGTGAATGGCGTGTGAGATGTGAGATTGAAGTCATAGGAAAATTACAATTTAGATTTAAATAAATCTGTTAATTAATTTCGGTAATATGTTAGTATTAAATGCTGAGACAGTAAATATAATTGGATTGGATCTGTAGACGGAGTGAGGTTATTAACTTAATAAATGTGCTCTAAAAGTGCTGTAATATTGCTGCATGGCTTCGAAAAATACTTTTAATAAACTTACAAAGCACGAAGCCCGAGTCTGACCCACCCTTTGTTTATTTAATGAGACTTTCAGTTGCATTAGTCATATTCAGAATCGAATGTGAAGGGACAAATACCCAGGCGGCGATGTTTGGTGCACCTGATTTAAAACCGCGTTTCCGAGCGTGTAAATAAACTTCATGGTTGCACTGTAATCTCTTTTCCCTGACGAAGGTACGATATCCTGACCTTGGATCAGTTATACACAGTTCCGACTGAGGTTTAATGCGGTTTTCCTCTTTATCTCTAGCCATATGTGGTAGCACAGAATGTCTTGTTTAAAGCGGAGCTGAGTACGACCGAGCAGCGGTCGTCGTCGGTCCCTGCGGCAAAAGCGCCTGATCCCACACGCACTTGCAATAGGAACACAACTAATTGAGGTTTAACGTTTTCACAGCGGTGACCGTAAGATTTACCATATTACTGGGTGTGACAGCGTGTAGTGTGGTGGAAGTGTACCGACGTTTCAGAAGAACCTGCTGCTTCCATCATCAGGGTATATGAATGAGTCTCACTAGATTCATCTGAAACTTCGGTACACTTCCACTAGACTACAAGGTATGAGCCCAGGAGACAACAATCTTAAAAGTAATGGACTTACTCTATTCGTTTGCAATTAATGAACATTACACCTAGTATTTGAATAAAATAGCGTTGCGATGGTTTCAACAGCAAAACAGACTATCTGAAAACACACGCAGTATAATTTCCTTACAATTAGGTCAACATTCTTCCTTTCCCTCTTCTGCATATTCGCACCCTATCAATAAAAGTATCCCCTTTCAAATTCTGGCCGATCGCACGTTTGCTTGTGATATTTGTTAAACAACATAAGGAACAACGCAATAGGCTTATATGTTCTGACTTTTTATAAAAGAAAGGAATGCAGCGTTTAGGAAGAAAAATATTTCCGCTCTCTTATCATGTTGATAAGTGCTTGCTATTAGGGCAGGCAGCTGAGGTTAAGAAGATACCGAAAAACGACGGTGATTATCGAGTCAGAGAGACTGGAAATGGCGCATTCCGTGACGTAGTACACGGACTCTACCAAGGCATATTTTTGCATTGAAGATGCCATATGGTTTCACAGTACACACTTATGTGTAATTTCATTAACACGCATAACACAGGTACGACTTTCCCTGCACTGAGTTTCACGAAACTCAAAAATGTTTAACAGCAGTACGTGCAGATGTAATACCTAATGTCACCTAAATCCGACAATGAATGTGGAAAGTAACGGTAGAATTTTATTTACGCTCTCAAGTAAATTTTGGCTTTCACGGTGCCGATTTTTACGAAACCGGACTTGGTTTTATGCGTATGTCTCCGATACAGAAGTTTATCCAAATCCGAAAAAAAAAAAAAAATTAGCAAAATGCAGGCAAAGTTCATTTACGCCCTTAAATAAAGTATAGAAATTTGTAGAAGTGTCGCTGTGCCCTCCAAGAAGGCGTACATAGGGTGGAGATTTACAGTTGCACTGATCCTATTCTCGGTAGTAGAAGAAGGTGATTTGTCAGCCTCACGGCCCGGCCGCATTTCCGCGGAAAAGGAGCCCCCGGTAACCATTAATAGGAGGTTGAGTGTGCATCAGAGCTGGTCTGGACACTATGGGGAAGAGAAAAGTCTGTTGACTGATTGCGAGTGGCACCACGATTGCGCGGCTGACTTCTTGATACAGGCCTAATGATTATTCGAATGATGAATGTTGTCCCGTCTGCTAGACCTAAATCACTTTGCTTCTACTTCGTTCTATACAAGGATATAGAAATTAGTTGCCAATTACAGCTGCAAATGTTTGAGTTACATGGTTTGTGTCAGCAGATACATTGTACGGTGGGCCGTCGTTTGAAATATTGTAGTAAACAGATAATAATGTAAACGATGTGCACTTGAAGATTGGATTGATCTGGGTCAGGATAGGGACAGGTGGAGGGCTCTTGTGAATGCGGGAATGAACCTTTGGGTTCCATAAAATGCGGGGAATTTCTTGACTGGCTGAGGACCTGTTAGCTTCTCAGGTAGGTTCTGGCCCATGGTGTTAGTTAGTTAGTTAGTTAGTTTGATATGCACTTGACACATTTTGATGTATCGGTTGTGCATTTTGTGCAAGAAACGCATCACGAAAATAATTCTTCATGGTTGGAATTAATGTGTTATTGCGTAGGTCGACTTCCTTCTAATGAGTTCTGCAAAACATGTTTCTGCAGTATATGAGCAAAAGCCTTGGGAAAGAAAGAAGCGAGACAAAGTGAGGGACTGTCGGCGGCAGTGGCGGCAAGCCACTGAGAGAGAGAGAGAGAGAGAGAGAGAGAGAAGCAGAACAGCAGTGGAAGCACCGGCACCCCGCATCAACCCGCAACAGTCTACCTTCTCAAGTTTACCTGACGAGACGGCCAGAACTCCAAATTCAGAGCAACAACGGCGAATAGAGCGGCAGGCGGTGCTGAACGATCACCGTACGACCGCTTCTCAGATCTGTTGCTAACTTTGCTGAATCCCATCATTTGGCTTATTACGATTTGAATGTCTCACCGCGGTGATTATGAAGTGACGATTACCGCCTGTTGGAATGAATGTGACACTGGGTAGTCTGGGGGAGTCTTCAGGGTAGATGGAGGCAGCACACTCCTCCGAAACATCGGTAAATTCCTTATCAGACTACACGCCGTAATATACCAGAAGAATACGTTATTTAATAATAATAATAATTATTATTATTATTCAGTTTAATTTGCCATAATCATCATAATCATTCGTTCTGTTGTGTACTTTGTTAGCATGGTGTACCATGGAAGAAGCACAGTTCGTACGATCTCAGTTTACGCGTGATCGAACCCGAACCTTCGAAAACGGCTTTATGTGGCACTGTTATATTTTTGAATAAAATTTTGCCTGAGTATGTGGTGCCTCTATGTCTTAGCTGGATGAGAGCTGGCAGAATGACGTGTCAGTTAGTGTTTTGGATATTTAAACTGGTGTTTGGGCGTTGATATACAGTTCCAATTCGTTTGGGGTTATCAACTATTCCGGCCTAAAACATTTTGATTTTCCTCGATATATCCAGACGAATCTCGAAATGGGCCACCGCCTGCTTGGTCTCACAACCACTGCCTCATTTGATATTTGATAGCACCAAACTTCTGCAATTGATATAACGTAGTTAAGTAACAAAGAATCACTTCAATCTATTTTGCCGATTGGTTTAGAGATCTCTTAGTATGCTTAATTATGCTTGATAATATTCATCGTCTTCGTCATCGCTGTTGTTGATGCTGTTGTTGCTGTTTCTCGTAAACAGCAACAACATTATCATAAATATACGTAGGTCTACGTGTAAAGTGTCTGTTATTCCTTTCCGATTTTAGCCCAACTCGAATTTGTTAGACACATTTTTAGTAAACTCTCCTGTATAAAGTTTTACAAACATTCGTTCAGTGGGAGCCTAGTTGCTTCATTCGGACAGACAGAGAGACAGAGGGACAGGCATAACGAAGCTAATAGACGCTTTAAGCAATTGTTTTTCGTAGGCGCCTAAAAACGAGCTTCAGCCTGTCCTTTGCTAACATATGCCTGAAAGGAAACTGTACGGATAATTGTGAGCGATGTTAATAATGAACAATAATTAAATTTTAAATAAAGAAAATTTCGAGAATTTTTCAACCCCTTTTATAATACTATACAGCAGTTGTTTCATCTGCGTGAGTCCGATATCCCCTTGAGCCACGATGGGCCATTGCAAAAACTGTGCGAATTCACATTGCTTCTCGACAGTATTTCTGCTGCAGTTATCGCTTTTTGTAACGAGTCAAGTGCGAATTTATTTACAGCGGTTACTGAGTTTGCAATAGTGTCTTGTGATTGTATAGATTCTTACTTAACAGATCCTAAAATAAAGTATCGTGCACAGGTAGACGAAGGTTTTTCTTTTTGCATTTAAGAAGGGCTCCTCGTTTTCGAAATATTTGAGCTGTGCTACGTAGCTTAAAAACATTCATGGAAAATAGCTTTAGGTCTCTTCCGTCATCGACCGGCAGTCGGACACAAGCGACAAATACTTCGAGGGTCCTGTCTTGTCTCGCTTTTTCTTTCTTGTTTTTGATTGCCCAGTAACTATAATACTGTATGTCTATTAGGGTAGTCATGTGACATTGATAAATAATGTTGAGTATTGGTTTGTTTAACAGATAAAATTTTTCATCTAAATTAATTATAGCTAACCCCAACTGCAAGTAGTTCGGAATCCATCAAGTGTAAATAATCATAAAATTTGCAGTTTGGACATTAAATTGAACGTTTCATGCCAGTGAGAAGAACGCTTGTTCAAATTGTGACGTAACGGATATCAACGTGTTCCTTTTGATATTGTTAACTAAATAATTCGATTTGGTAGTCTCGGAAGTTTACGTAATTGTAATTACTTTAAAAGTGGAAGGTGCCTTTTTGCATAACGACGAATTTCATTTCCTTCAAATGTTCTTCTGTAGATTACAGAATTTCTTACGGGTTTGTAACCAAACATTCAAGTGAAGTCATATTTTCTTTGCCTTAACAGTGTCAGAATTTAAGACATAACCTGTCTGAATATTATAAAAACACTTCTGCAGGGAAGTTAATTAATTAACGCAGCTCCGTCGAATAGAAAATTACCGATGCAAAAATCACAGCATTATGTTACTGGCCTACACCAATAACAGTGAACTGCTGTGCGTGACGATAAAGCTTACAAAATGACAATTTATACTTCTTTTTTTTGATTCGATTGTTTAAAGTATTACGTAATTACGAAGGCAGACTGAAGTGTATCTGAGGGCATAACACTGTAACATATTCGTAATCATGTGCTCACAAGTTACATCGCACTTCACAATTTAGGAGTCTCCTGTAGCAGACATACTAACACTTATTCTATTTCGGTGGTAATGACGCAAATTACCAGCGTCGATTAAATCAGGCCTTGTTTAGGACATATCCACCAATAACCTTACTCCAGAATGACACAAATCCATTGGCTGTTAATTCCCCCTCCCGTAAATAATCAACGGAATTTCAACCATACGTTTCGAGATACAGTGTTTTTAGCGGGTAGCAATGAAGGTTTCATTTATTTTTCCGCCACTAACAAAAGTGATATCAAAATGTTTGAAGATTTTCTACGTGAATTTGCTTTATTGTAAGCTCAAGTGACGTCCCAAACCTATATGAAGGGGCTGTCGTTTTTTAAAAATTATGATAAGTTCAGACGTATTTTGCCTCACACACGAATAAAGTTTACTATAATAAAATAATTTTCGTAACACATATTTGGGCTTAAGAAATAATTAAATAGAATAAAGATAAATTTATTTTGTAGGACATATCGGTGTCGGCCTATGTATAATGAAAAGCGTTAGTTTTGTTTGTATCAAATTTTCTTCATTTGGAGTTACGAAGGTGTAACCTAAGTTAATGTAAGTAGGCATTGAAATGATCCAAACGGAACTTAAATCAGGAATAATGTTATGGACAGGGCACTTGCAATGAATCAGGGGAATGAGAAATTCGTACTCCATCTGAAATCCTGAAAGGAAGACTACATCGGAAACCCAGGCATAGATCGGGGAATAATATTCAAACGGATTTAATGTATTTTCATAAGTTGAAGGGCAGTTTGAACCGTTACTTCCAAACTAAGCAGTGCCTCTGCTTAACTAAGTGAGGCTAAATAACACTTCGCTTAGAGACCGTTAAAAGTTTAATCTTAGCTTGCATCAAGTTTGCAGAATAAATTATAGATCTGTGAGTAGCACATTTTATTATATTCCGTATGATTCATAGTTTCGATTTGCTGGACTCGTTGAGATTTGTATAAGGCCGTAATGGACCAAAGGATTGAAAATTCACCACTTAAAATGTCTGATATTAATACGAATTATATTAAAAATTCAATTTCCACCTTACAGAGATCAGTTTGTCAGTTATAAAAGGGAAATGATGGGTATATGTTGTCTTAACCACACGCGTAATCACAGTGTGTGCAAAATCGTAGAATTTGTGAATGTTAACCCATTAAAGTTTAGCGGTTACCGTATGCACCAGCAGATTTAAAGACAGGTTGCGGGCATAAGGGAGACCGTTCATTTACGTGTTTGGACAAAGCGTTTTTCTTTCATGGAGCTCAAAATTGTCAGTGGCTTTCCTCATACCTTCCAAGAGCACGTTAAAATAAATTTCAGACGCTGCCTTTCACATCTTCAACGCACGTCTGCATTCGTTTTAACATCAGGCGCTGTTAGTGCGCCGTTTAAAGAGCGTCCGTCGGTCCTTAATCCAAGGCTTACCCGCCTTGCTACACTAACACGTGCGAGCAGGCTAGTCCTTTCCGTTTCCTTCGCACTAGGCAGAGCCTGGACGGTTTTAATGTGGACCAAAAAATAACGGAAAGCAGAGGTTTGGACACTGTTGCTCTCACGAGATGCAGTTGTCTCTTTCTTTCATCTGTTCGTTCTTGTGACCGCACAGAAAGCTAGATGAAACGAACGAGCGGATAAAGAGTAGGAATGAGACAGACGTTGGGTCGCGCGCGAGGTTCTCCCCCACACCACTCAGGCGGAGGCCCCCACCATCCACAGCGCGTGCCTCAGACGTGAGGCGCATGCCTGAATCAGTCTCCCTCTGCCTACTAGTCTCCATCTCTGTCAGCTGCTCTCGTGCTGTAAAAGCTATGCCTGCCTAATCTCTAGCGGAAGAAAGGGACAGAAAGAAAATAGGAGGAAGATAAGAAGAAAGGGGTAAAAAGAGGAGAAGAAAGACAGGAGGGAAGTAGGGAACCAAGTGAAAAGAAATAAGAGAGAGAGGAGGATGGAAAGTACAGAAAAAGGGAGAGAGAAGGATTGGCGAGATTAAAAACGGAAGGAGGAAGGAGAAAAGAGAAGGAACGCCTGATACGAATATATAGGCCTGTAGAAAGAAAATAACAAGGTTGAAGTAAAGTAAGGTAAATAAATAATGGAAGAAATATGCAAGAAAAGAGACAGGGAGTGAGCGGAAGTTAATGATCGTTAGACTTAAGTAACTTCATTGAGCAGAGTCCCTCTTGAGGGGCTAAAAGAGGCCCTCCTAGTCATGAAATTACATCTGCTGGAAGAAATAAATGTCATTACCAGGTACCTCGTTCACAAGAGCTCACCACGGGTCCCTGTCCTGTGCCAGACAGCCCCAGTCCACATCGTTCCATCCCGTTTCTTGCAGGCACGTTTTTATTATCTTCCTTACATCTACGTTTAGGTCTTCAAAGTTACCTCTTCATTTCAGTTTGTATACCAAAACCTTAGTTACATTTTCTTCTCCTTCATTGTTAGGCTTGTACAGAGCTGCGAGTAAATGGTATATATGTGACTACAAAATGCACTCTGTACTTACGCAACACAGTGAACAGTTATGAGGAATTTAATGCACGAGTAAGGCACTGGATGGAGGTGATTTGCTGCAATATTTGCCTCCGCGGTACGGCTAGTATCCAGTGCGTAGGACATATTGCAACTGCGTCAGTTGGCTTACTCAGTTCTTAGGCGCGCTCGCATATAAGGGAAAAGAGTCTCTTAGCTTCATCTCTGTCCGTCCGCATGGAACAACTCGGCTCTCATTGGAAGGATTTTCATGCAATTTGATATTTGAGTAGTTTTCGAAATTCCGTCGAGAAAATTAAAGTTTCATTAAAATCTGACAAGAGTAACGGATACTTGACATGAAGACCTATGTACTTTTATGGTTATATCTTCTGGATTCTTCTTAAAATGAGATTTGTTTGAGACAAAAGTAGTAGAGAAAATCAAAACACACATTTTATGTTTAATAACTTTTTTTCCGAAAATTGTGACTTTTGTGAAATAATGTAGAAAAATATGTTAGAGCCAGACAGGCCAAAGATGACAATATAATAAGGCGCATGCGCTATGCACGCTGGATAACTAAGACTACAGACACGCACTCAGAATATGTAATACTTTTTGCTTTTCTACGGTTACAATGTATACGAGAAAGCGCCTCAGTGTTACGTTATACGTGCATTGCCTGTCTTGTTCTTATAAGAATGCGTAGAGATGACACGAAGGTGATCATTCTCATGCACCCATAGTGCCTATAAACACTAAAAGCTTTCACTACAAGAGACACGAGACAATTACGCCCAGGAAAGAAACCCGGGTTCAGTGAATAAGGGCTGTCTGGAAGGTTTTGCAAATTCCTCTGCCGGGATTCGAACCCCGGCCCCTGCAGCCCTTAGCTATTCGAAATACCGACCAAGATTTCTCGGAACCAGAAAGTGGTGAATCCACAAGAAGCATTTTTTGGCGTAGTCAGATGGTATAAGGATAAAAATTAATATCTCCGTAGTAGCAGCACTCACTTTATCGAGCTGCTTGTAACATAGATGTGCACTGAAATAGTAATCATACGGGATATCGCAGTGACTACAATAAATAACAATTTAATGGAAGGATTATTTGTGGAAGTAACAGCTAGATATAAGAACTGTTAAAATTTTTCCGTTAAAAGTATTCTACTTTTAGGCCCACATAAACGCTGGTTTTTAATCAGAACTACCTGTTGCATTGATACTTGTCAGTTAATTGTCGTTACCATGACATATAAACATCTTATGTAGCCATACGCGCATGCGCTCTCACATGCACATACAGGAACTGGCGTGGCGGAATTGTTGCTGTGTTACGATTGAACTCCTCTATCGTCAGTACAAGTATCAAACGATCACAAGAATCCACGTCATGTTTAATGAATGAAAAGTAAAAGAACAAGGTAGTCAGTGTATTTGTAACATAAAGCTGTAACGCGTTCGCATAACGTTTCTACCTCCTAGGCTATCCTAACAGTCACATACCATTTCACTCGAGGAGAGCGCTTGTATAGACATTTAATCGTCAACAGCAGTGAAACGTCCCCGATATTTTTCACGATTTTAACCAAATTTGGATTTTATCGACATATTTTCATGAAAGTCCGGAATATCAAAGTTCACAGAAATCCGTCCAGTGGGAACCGCGCTGATACTTACGGACAGACGGACGGACATGAGGAAGCTAATAGGAGCTTTTCGCAACTTTGCAAACGCATGTAAAATTGCTACGCATTTGCCCATATGCACGTAACTTAGGGCTGTTAGGGCAAGGCGTGTGTTGAGATGCAAGTATGTAGCCGACGGGGTGGAGGACAGGTTTGGGGCGCGGTTGGTTCAGATCTGTTTCGGTCTGCGTCCGTTTTTATCAGTAGCCGTAGCTCTCTGGTTAATATACTGCAGTACTGGTTCTTTACTTACGAGTACAGTAGCCAGTGTATCACTTCGATCAGATTATGTACATAACAGGACTGTTCCCTGTTCGACCTGAAGCAGTTGGTAGATCTTTCATTTGAACATTCAGATGTTAAGGCAAATTCCCTGTGCGCCTACCTTTTCTCCTATATACTTGTTTTTCCAGTAAACGTTCCTCTTTTTACTCACATCGTAGGACAGCAACTTTTCTTTCATTCCTAATTTAATTCTGACTGCGTACTACGTTCTCGTCATACGCACGCCAAGGTGGACGTGACAGGAGCACTTACCATTATAATGGATGTGAATGTACTGTCCCTCGGTGTACGCGTCGGTGCTTCTGTTGCTCTGCCTTGTGCTGTGCCCTGCCCGTGCACCTAGCCTTATGCTCGTCTGCTTCTTTCTGTAAAAGAATCAATACACGTTTAGTCGAAATTTTTTCGACATTAAATTATAATTGGAAGCTTTCAGATTGTAAAGTCAACTCTGACAATAACATCTAATTTCTAAATTACATGATTTCTTTTTTAAATTGACTATATAACCCAAATAATTTTCATTAAACATGGTTGAAGTCGTGATTTATTTAAGATTACTAGAATGTGGTAGCACGTTTATTCAAGTCTAAATAAAAGAAAAATTAGACCAGAGCCAAAGTCAACTTTGCTGACTGTAATATACCACCAATTATTTATATAAGTACAGCTGTTTTACAGTACATCAGAATAATTTAAATATCGCCTAGTATTTCGTGCGGCTGAAATATTTTATAAATATGATTTGTAGTAATATTATGTGAAGTTCAAACAAAAAACGAAGTCACAATTTCGTAGTGGCCCTAAGGCACTCTCGAGCTTTCAACGGCATATTTTAATGGCTCTGATTTATCACGTCATTGCTTTCAACATGAGTTGTGATGATTTATTATTATGCCACGTATATTCTGGACAGGAAATCCTATACCATCGTAAGCACATGAGACAGGATCGAATTCAGGTACGAATTTATTATGACTTCTGTTATTTAACCCATCCGATTCAACTGTGCAAGTTATACAGGAGAAACTTGAGAGGTGAAAGTGAAATAACGAATTTGGCAAGAATGTGGAAGGAAGGAGTCGTCGTATATTTTAAGATAGCATTTTTCAGTGTCACAGGAAAATCACCAGCAGTTAGGACGGCCGGTCTTTGGAAGTAAATTTGGAATAAGTGGTCTTGTGAACATAAAGTATATTTACGCCCGACTTTGACGTCCGTTGGAAAGTTGCAAATTAACGTCACGAATAATCCGGAATTATCAGCAAAATTAAACACTTTTTAAAAACAAAAGTTACAAGATAAACGTAATTTGAATTAGACTGAAACTTTCTACGATCTCCTTATCGCTGGCATGTGTGTTATCTACTCGACCCTCTCATTCATCTTCATTTAATCACCCTGAAAATTCATTACATATTTCCAGTATGTAATCAATTCATAATATATCGTGAATATTAAGTTGCAGTTTCCAAAATACCTGACTTTGCCAGTTTTCAAAAGTTTGTATTAGCTAATTTATCTTCTTTATGTTATAGTTTTGTTTCGTAAACTGGTGGCGGCTTTCTTTGTGGTTATTTCCAGACTAACACCTTTAATGGTTTATAATGGTGTTTCTGTGATTTACGTTATGATTTCTGTGATCACTCAACAAATTAACTCGCTTCCATTTAGTGCTATGGTTAACAATGAGGGACAGCTGTATTGTTCTGCGTTACCATTAGCATGACAGATGATGTGAGCAACAAGTGATAAGCTATGCGAATTTTCGCAGCCGGGTGTTCGAGGTATGCATTATTCTGTGATAAAACGCTCGTCACTGGTAATCCAGTCCCGACGTTTCGAAGCAACGTATTGTCCTCATCTTTGAGGGTCTCAATGTCCATTTCGGCCCTTCAAAGCAAACGTCGCGACGCGTTTATCCAGTGACGTAGTGTCACATCCCAGAAGAACGGAATCCTCCGTGATTAAACCAAATATTGACTGTTAAACTACCAACCACCGTATAAAGAATCCACAGTCTCAGTCAGGGTGTTCTGAGGTACGTGTGTTAATCGTATAACAATACAAGTAATTTCTATGGTTCTTCTGGGTGAAAAAGGAAAATTAAACTCTTACAGAACCTGAATTTTCGTTATCGCTTTCACAAACCCTGCCAACAGACCCTATTCTTAGTCATTCTGACCTAGCCCACAATTTTACACCTCCTTTCTCTAAGGCGCAGATTAATCTTATATTTATCCTCCCAACTACTTCATTGTCTTCTGGATGATCTCTTCAGTTGAAGTTTTCCGATTAAATTTTTGTAAGCATTTCTGACTTATCCTTGCGTGTTTTTTATTATTTTATTATTATTATTATTATTTACTGCAATTGGGTTTTCACCCGGTGGCAGTAGTCCTTACACTAGTACACACATTGTCATTGCCAATATTAACCCCCTCAAATTTATTTGCCGGCGAAGGGTAGAAATTATGAAGCTTTTCACTATGGAGTTGTCGTTTCCTCTTTCCTCTTAATTTCTTTTAGTATTGCTAAAATATAACAAGGAAAGAAGGAAGGAACATGGAATAACCACAGCAAAGCATTCTGCTTCGTGACATGAACTGTGCGGAGATTGAAGGTGCGACGCTACCAGTTTAGGTAGCACTACCATCAGCTAAGCCGATACTTTTATTCTCGGCACCGAAATCTCCTTGAACTGTTATTTGGTCTTACCTTCCCTTTAGCATGAGGATCAGGGAGACTGAGAAAGTGCGGGACTGACAGAAAGAAATCCAGCTGACGGGATTCAGTAATGGAGGGCACATCCACTCATATCTGTGTAGGGCCAGGCAATCGTGTTTTACCTACAATTGTACGTTCTTTGGCTACACTGTTTATAAGGAGAAGAAATGGAACTGACTAACTGACTGACTGACCGACCGACCGAATGACAGACAGACTGCCTGACTGACCGACCGGATGGCAGACTGACTGACCGACCCACCGAATGACCGATTGACAGACCGACTAACTAACTAACTGACTGACTGACTGACCGACTGACTGACTGAGTGACTGACTGACTGACTGACTGACCGACTGACTGACTGCCTAGTAACTCACCAAGTCCATGCGGCAGAGTCTTTCTTGAAATGCTAATATTTCTTCAGCTAATTAAGAAATTCTCCCATTTCATGGGACCACGTGGTTCATTACCGTATGCACAACAGTTCGTCATAGGTCTCTGTGCTGTGCCAAATGAAACCAGTTCCATTTTCATACGTCTGCTGTTTTTTTAAGATTAATTTAATATTATCCTTCCATCTACGCCATGATGTACGAAATGAATATCTTTTCTTTTCTAGCATTGTGTACCAAAATGCTATATGGATTTTTCAACTCTCCTATTCATGCTAAATGCCCCACCAATATCTATTATAAACCTAAATCAATTTCCGTCATAATCTGGAGTAACTACGAGTTTCGCTTTCTTTCCGGCCTACTTTACAGTAGCCATTTGGCAGATAATTGCTTACTCTTGCTCGCCCCTATTCTATAGCGGACACCACAAAGCATCTAACTGATACCTGTGCAGAGTGCAGGCACAGTTGTTACAAGAAGTCTGCAGTTACTTAATTGACAACCGCCCGACATTCTTTAGCGCAAGTTCACTTATATGGCACATTCTTCTTGCTTGTAGTTGGAAGAGTTAGTGTGTCATCACATTTAATTAGGTTTTTAACGCCATTGTCTATACATGTTTTAGATTACAGCATAATTTGTCTTTATTTTCTTGGCTAGATTGACAAGATTCTGCATTTAATTAACAAAGCTTCGTTACTTGTAGTAGTAATAGAGTTTAGCGTGACAGAAGGATGTGTTGGATAGTGAACGTGGTGTGTTGTAAGATATCTGCATGGAGGAGACTGTAAAACAACAAATTTATTCGTAATAAATATGTCTTCAGAAGGAGGTGTGCCCAAATCCAGGGACCCATTTCGACGTGGCGACTAAATTGTGTATAGTGGCGCCTAATATTTGTGGGCCCTCTTTATGGAACTTGCTTCGTATCACTCTTCTGGCGCCTAGAATTTTGATGTGGGTCCTAGATTTTTGAAAAATTTGTGCACCCCTGTCCATAAGTATTAGAGCATGACATTTTTATGTAATCAGTATGAGTCCTTCGTATGTTTGTCTGTCTCTGTGTAATTTAAGGAAAATTTAACTGAGCAGTTACCACCTTCTTTAATTGCGCCATCTACGTCAAGTTAGAATGATTTCGACATTCAGAGTTCAAATTTAATTAATCATACGATTCAACAAAAATCATGTAGAAATCATGAGATTATTAAATGTCAGCTTCTTCATCTTTTCCACTTTATGACATAGGCAAGAGTGTCTTTTTCGACTTCAAAGACCACTCCACCTTTCTTTCTAGGCATACCTGACTTCATTTCCTTAAGATTTGCATCCTTTTGGCTTTTCTGGGCGCCTATTATACAAGCTGCAGCGGTCCTACAGAAAATAAGGTTATATGGTGTATAATTTCGTAAGTAAAGAACTTACACTAATTGTGATTACATCAGGGGAATTCGTCGCCGAGCGATTCGGCTGATTTTCTGTTTCCGAAGCTGAAACATTATTTTGGCTACCACACAATATAAAGATGATTGCTAGGTGGCAACAACTGTGACATTATGGCTGATAACAGGACACGAACTTTTATCAACAGGGGATAGAACTCTTCGCGCCACGATAAGATAAATGCCTCTTTTGTGGCGTGGACTATGTGGAAATGTGGTGGGATAGCAGTACAATTAGGTATGAAATGTTATTGTTAGAGATGAAAATGAAGAACCCAAATGTGTGTGGTGTAAACTAATTTTCTGACCGTCTCTCCTATTGCGTTGTTTATAGAGAGTCTTAGCAGTCCAGTTATTGGTGTGCTGCATCCCGTTGTGTTTTCTAATATGAATCAAAGTACCTTTTCACTCAGTCAACACAGCTTTATTGGCTAACAAGGTTACTTTTATGCCTTACGTTTTTATAATATTTTACCTGATGATGGCTGTAGTAAAAAGCCGAAACATGTAGCTAGGTATTTTAAATAGAAAGGAAATTATCAATAAATTTGTGTCGGCTGAGTGAAAAGGTACTTTTGATTTACAGTTCATTTCTGTTGTCCCCGTTTCGGGGTTTAGCGACTTAGTACAACCCAGGGACGATCCGAGACATGTGGGCGCCCCGGGCAGGCTAATAATTCGGCGCCCCCTCAAACCGATATTCTTTATACTTTTTCGGCCTAAAACAGGTCTGTCGAATCTTTCTGACGGCGCGTGCCCAAATCATGGATAATTTCTGGAACAGTCCTTTCGCGTGTGGGAACCTGACAGTACAGGCACAATAATTCCGATTATTCCAGTGACGTCCTAGCGCCGCTTATAGGTTGGTGCCCTGGGCAGCTGTCCGACCTGGTACAACCTTTAATTCTCCACAGAAAATCCATTTCCGCAGCTCGTTCTTTTTTTTCATGTCTTCGTGTTTTGACTCGAACTTTGTCAACGTGCAGATGTGCGATATGTCGCCGGACGTTGCCCGGAGCCGTCGGCAAAACGACGAGGTACATACCATTTGTACGTTGAGGAGATCCGTTGCTCCTGTGCTGAGGTTGAGTCCACTTCCTTTGCTGATAAGTGAAACTTGAACGCAGGTTGTGATCCGCGTAAGGGGCCGCCGGGTGGAAGCCCAGTGAGGACTGCACTGCCGTTTGTTTTGTACCTTGTGTACAGTTCGGAACTCAGCTTTATGACTCTGTAAGGAATGCGAGCGAGACTTATCATAGTCTCACTTCTACATTTCCCCAGTTTCTGCGGTTGCAAAGCTGGGTCCCGGACTGCAAGTTAGGACACTGCGCGTCTGCTGTGTGGCTATTGCAGCACGGCTGCTTCTCCTAAATACCGAAGGTTTTCCGGATTCTGCAGAACTCACGTTGACAGTATAAGAAGGCAGGTTCTGTGCGTTATGTCCAGGAAATCCATTTTAATATTCATGCACATTGACTCGCATGGGCGCGGTTGTGTAGTTGAATACTGTACATTGTTTTTCTTAAATATTGTTTTAATTTAGTACTCATTCCCCCGACATTTAATGTTATATATTTTGTGTACGTACTGCAGTGCCAAATCACATAAAAAAAAGGATAAAGAAGATTTAAAAATAATATGATTATATTTCATACATACGTATATTCTACAGACCTATGTATGCATGCACTTGCAATTCTACGGTAATGTATTTCCTGGTGCGTTGGGAGATATTGAGCAATGTTTTACTCTACGGCCACTCAAAGTGATAAGAGACTGTGTCAAGTGTTAACATGACCTCCCCACTGTTGTAAGAGCAGACATAACGGAATTACAACCTTAGACGGGCTCCATATAATTTAAAGCAAGCTGTCCATTACGTTTAACTGAAGCCAGAGGCTATAAGCTCGAGAAGTGAAACAAAGTTGTGCCCTGGGCTGTGTACATGGAGCTGTAATAGGTAACTGCTGCTAGTGAGATGGAGATAAGTTCTGTAGTCATTGGATGTTTTACACGGGTGTCGGTATATGTTGGAACAGTGCAAAATGTCACACTGTAATGATATTAAACTTGCCTATTGTGTGAGGTGTACTTGGTGAGTGTGTTATGGTGTGGGACGAGCATAGTGTGGTGTAGCGGTAACGCTGTTGGCTTGTGCAGACACTCCCCGTCTTACGCAACACTTAACATGCCGGAAGGTCCGGCAGAAGTCAAGTATAGGTATATGTGTATATAAGGGAACCTGATTAGTGGCGGCATTATCGCCCAACAGTATTCTTCCGCCACTTTCGTCTCATTGACCTTTCATTCCCCGGACGGAAAAATTTGGCGCGCGTTAAAAAAATGTTTCAGCTTTTTCCAATTTTAAAATTGCGTTAGTCTAAAATTGCGTAACGTGAAGTTGCGTAAGTCGGGGACTGTGTGTGTGTTCGGAAAGTGCAGAGTTCACATCTCAGCCGGGACATCGGTTATCCTGAGATAACGGCTTCGTGTTTCTCGTCAGTCCCTCCAGGCAGCCGGAATATTACCTGTGTTAGGTCATGGTGGCCGTATTCCAAATCCCTCAAATTTCATCATTTAAACTCAGCGTACCGTCGGCGCTGTACTCCTGTAGCTTGTGTTACTAACACCGTCGTAAAATGAATCACAAAAATAATGCGACATTCGCCTTTATGTGACATGATTTTCGTTTTACCGCCTGCAGTTATGTTAATGATTTAGATGCAGCTCATAAAGTTTTGCTTAAGAAGTCTGTATGTCGAAAAGAGTCCTGGAGACCAATGGAGTGAATCATCACGGCGATCAGCAATGCAGTTATTTTTTAAGTACGCGCAACCGATGATGATGATGATGAAGATAAAGAAAACAAGAAATATCCACACCCAATTCAAGTAAAATAACCATCGAAGCATAACTAATTCTCGTAACAGACGTTTATCCTACAGGACAGACTAACAGTACTAGAAGTTTGTAATATGTGAAACTCATGACCACTTTTTGCGTTTCAAGGAAACATCTCTTTACGATGGTCTATATTTGGCGAAATACTTTGAAGTCAAAACAGATTTGCTATTTATAAAATGTAATTGTACTCTGATGGTTACCTTACTTGAATCGATGTGGGCCTATTGTCAATACGGTATTGAATGTAATGTAGCAACATCTCTTTAGCTTATACAGTACAGTATATCGTTGATAGTAAAGAGGGGCTAGACCCTTAGCTTTTAAATGCGAAGTTGTTTCTTTATTTATATATGTTGGTTTATTGATTCTCCGAATAATATAAAACTATAAATTATTGTATATTCATTTGTTCATCACATTCACTACGACATGTTTCGGCCGGTAATTGCGGCCATCATCGTACAGTACTGCAATCATATATAAAAATAGTTATTTATGGTTAGCCCCTACTTAACGAAGCTCTTAGCTGTCAAGGTTATGTAGCGCTGAGTGATCGAATGATTAGTTTACACTGAATTTGAAACGATGTGGAAGGAGGTGGTTCTAGCCTAAGAGGTTTGTCAGGAGGGACTGAGGAAAGACACATGAAACCTAACAGCACAGCCAGTAACCGGTCCAAGATTTAATTTCGAAACCGCCAGTATGCGAAGCAGAATTCCTACCCACTCGACGACGAAATTCGGCACAGTACGATGACAATAGCTATATTTAAAATTGTAGCAGTATATCAAGTCAAAAAAGTCAACACATATCTTACATAATTGCTGTAGATACGTAAATTTCAAGTTTTGGTCGTCATTTATGTTTTCACAATGGCGCGCGTCTTTGTTTGTCCCCGACTTTTCGGATGAACTTACTACATACATCTTCGGGGTGACTGAATTAGTTCAGTCATCAATTTTGTCATTCTGAGTAGGAGACATTACTTTCCTCCGAAATGTCGGAGCAAGAAAAGAACACTACAGGTGTAAGAACGCAAAACACGACGTTTGTTTGAACAACAGCCGCCATCAAAATATGAGAAGTAACATGTGAATTTGTAAATAATTATTTTATATTTCTGGTGCGCACTGGGCATGAGACTGCTCTGTAGATGGATGTACTAAGCATCTCTGAAGCACTGGTACGTAAGCCTCACCTTACACGGTATTTTATCTCAGAAGATTGGGCCCTTCACTTCATATCTACATTAATTTCCTGCTATCCCACATCCCATTTGTAGGCCTATTAGGCTATTCCAGGTCATAATATACCTGTAAGAATTACCTTTTAGTGAATGGTACTTTTGGTTTAGCAGATTACATTTATGGACCATGTTCCTTTCCTAAGAAGAGAAATGCATTTATGAGATAATTTGTTTTAACATTGTTGTTAGATATAAAGCAACTGCTGCTGTGAACAAACAGTGGATGGAAATTGGTGAATTTATGCACCACGTTCACATCTGAGTTCGAAGCATAAGAAGCAACTTAATTGTAAAGACATGAATCATTTGATTACAGTATTTTTGTTACTAATGTCACTGAGCAAGCCTTTAATAATTCGACTACCATGATGAACCTGCTACCGATAAATAGATACGTGCTTTGACATTTTTGATGTAAGCCTTAAGACTCACAAATGCTGTCAGTATTACTGACTCAGTGAGTACGAAGGAGATCCAGTTAATCAATTGTGTCTACAGCTGACAAAACATTCAATAATGTAGCATTTACAACATATGAATATGAAAAGTAATTGTATTCGTAAGCTGGATTTTATTTCATGCATTGAAGTTATACGGCAATTTGGAATCTGAGGTTTTTACAGGGTTTCAAGTCTTCTGGGATGTTACGATATGTCGTTACGTAAGTAGCTCCCGACGTTTTGAAGAATATTACTGCCTTTATGTTCAGGGTTAAGCAGTCCAAGAAGATTAACGCGCTACGTACCTTTGAAACGCCGGAACAACTTACGAAAGCACATGGCGTTACCATCCCAACAGACTTGAATCTCAAGTAGTGTTTTATCTGTTAAAGAATTTCATGCCCACACTTTAGGTGCTGAGGTTTCAAAAGTCGCCGTAATTTACCTCAGTACAACAAGCGAAAGTTGAATCTGCACAGGAGACCCGTCACCTCCATGAAACAATGATTAATTAACTGGTGTTCAATACTTAATACCATATTTAGGTTTACGAAGGTTTTTGCCTTAAGGAACAGCCAAATAGATGTGTGTGTTTTTCACATACCTCATCGTTCGGTACAAAGGTTAAGCTTGTGCATAAATTAGTAGATAATTATGTCAGAACATTGTATATTGAGTATAGTATATTAATTATTATTAAACAAAGTATAGGGTTAAAACACACGGATATCGCAAATATACAAGGATATTTAAAAAATAAAGTAACAGACATTCCGATGTCGAGAATTTTATTGTGACTTCGATGTATACATGTCACGTGTGTAGCTGATGGTACGCATCGGACCGCCACACAGTCACCGTTGATGTGGAAGATTCTGTCGGGAGGTAGAAGAAACCGATGTTAAGCCTCTGTAGCCAGAAGGTGACAGCTTACTTCACGTCGGCGCCTGTTGCAAATGACTTACTAGCCAGGTGCTTTTTGAGGGGTCCAAAGAGATGGAAATTGCTGGGGGTGATATCGGGACTCTAGGGATGTTGGTCCATAACCTCCCAACTTAGCGCCATAATCAGTCACAAGTCTGGTTGGCAGTATGCAGCCCAGTGATTTCCATCTCTTTGGATCCCTTAAGAGGCACCTGTATGGCAAGCAATTTGAAACAGACGCCGACATGAAGCAAGCTGTTACCTCCTGCTTACAGACACTTGACACCGATTTCTTCTCCGACCAAACAAAAGTCTTGGTGCCAGAGTGAGACAAATACTTAAACGTCAATGGTGGCTACGTGCAGCTCTCGTGTGTACAGTGTATACATTCTGGGTCAATATAAATTCTCAGGATCATAGTGTTTGTTACCTTATTTTTTGCGACTCGTTTCTAATTCTTCCATTTTATTTTGTAATGTAATGTAATAGTGTAAATGCAATGTATGTTTTAATAAATGTTCAAATATTGTATGTCAATAAGTAATACTAACAATACGGCGCCTCATCATTCGCAAATAAAAATACGTTTACACGATTATGGTATTCCGATATAAGAGGATTCCTTGCAGCAACCTATTGCCTTTTTGATAACATTAAGATGATTAAGGGAATATGATAGCAGTATTCAAGTATCTCATTGTGAGGGTCTAGTCATCGATCGTCTTTTCGATTATGCGTTTTGCATTCTTGCTTCGTTTTCGGGAGCTCACGCTTAAGTATCTCGGCCTTGGACCAGCTATCCTGACAGGTTTATCGTTGTCTACCTCGACCCATGTAACGCGTTAAAGAACCCGACGAAAACGTCCATCAGTATTATCCACAATTCATCGTTTTGAATAATCGTACAGCTGAAAAAGCATTTTTATGTGTACGAAAAAAAAACAGGGCGATTTCTGTGTCCTGACAATTGTGCGGATTCCTTAGTCCCCTTGTACAATACTCAGTTCCATTCGTGGTTGTCAAGCCTGTTTCGATCTTCGCCAGATGCTGAATCCCATTTTCGCCATGGGAGACAATTTCGAACATAACCTTAAAAAAACTTGTGTTAGTGGAAGGAGTCTGTGATTTAAATGTGTTTGGCTGCTAACTCCGAAATCAGACAGCCGGTAATTAGCAACATTTACAATGAAGCATTTCACCATTTTGATGGCCTCAAAGCCGGATCCTAACATTTCGTAGGGAAATTTCACAACACAAACCGGACTCCGGCAAATATATTTGAACTTCAGGCCAAGACAAATATGTGACATGTGTGCATCCTTGAGTGCGAATCCCTTATCCTCCGTTCAAGAATAGCAGCAGGTGTGATTTAAAAAAATGCGTTGAAGTATGAGGATGGAAGGAAAGTTGTCTAGACGCTGCCAAATACAGCCGATAGTGACGTTATACAAGACTGCTGTGATTACAATCTTTATAACTCTTCTAATGAATGCTCATAAGGGTCATCTGCCCAAATTTCGTAACACAATGACCTAAGGTCAGGGATAACCTTCCATGAATTCCTGTTTGTAAAACTGACATGATTGTTATTTTATTTATTTCTGCTTTATTTATGACCCTGTCAGTGTCTCAGAACCTGCAGCGTGGAACTGAACAATGATTGGTGAATTAATGGTTGGAAAGGATTGAGAAGAAAGCGGCTATAGAGTAATTGACGTGATATTCCGGTAGTTACCTGTTAATAGACCGAGAAGTGTCCCCTAAACCTCAGTAAGAACACCGTGTGTGTCGAAGCAGATTTGAAGTGTTCACCTTCGTAATACAAGCCAGACGTTTTACCACTTGAGCGAACGTGCTTGATAAATAACTGTAAATTGTGTTATATCCTGCGGGTTGCTGTTTCGTCAGATTGACGCCGTGCAGTTTGATAGGTACGAACCAACGTGTCGGAGAAAGTTGATGCCTTCACCTTCAAGGTATAAAATGTCTGTATCTTGCGTAACGTCGGTACCTATATTCCAAACTGCACGGCGTCACATCTCAAAAGCCAGTAATCCTAACACATACCTCCGTGAGAACTTCTATTCTCACAAGTAGCAGAAGTATAAGCAATGAAAGTCCTGAAATATTGAATAGATTTTATCTTCCGGTGGAACAGTCTGCAGCTGAGTGCCACATTGGAGTCACTTTTATGCTAATTAAACAGTGAAACTTTTCTTTTTTGGCAATCCAAATCCATGAGAAAGAGTCGGGCGCTCCTCCCGGCTTGTGGGGCCGAGCACCATAAGCCCTCTTCAGGACTGAAATGTCTATGATATTCACTAATATTAATGTATAGGGCGAAAATAAAATTTCATGAAGGAAAGTTCAGTAGTTTTATCGCATGCTAGGTAGGAGGTTGCTTTGGGAGAATGAAAATAGTTGTAAGGCTGTATTCTTGTCCTGCCACCAGAATGATGGACAAAATCTTGATAAAGTGACATCTAATAAATCATTTGGGACTGTGAAAAAATTGTGGTCAACAATATGTATCGAGATATCTACGTTCATAAAGATAAAGGTACAGTTCACCCTATAACAGGCCATGAAGGCGCAGAGGAGGAGTAGAGGTATAGCTCTACTCTTACTTTAACTTCGGCGCTATATGGGGTGGGTGGTCAACGTCACGTTCCGACCGCTTTACTCCCGGGAATGACCAGTACCCGTTGTACGGGAGGCTGGGTAGGCCGCAGGGCCAGTCTGGACGGGTGCTGAAAATCTCGCTCCCACCGGGATTCGATCCCCGGACCGTCCAGTTCGTAGCGAGTCGCTATACCGACTGAGCTGTCGCGGCCCACGATATTTACATTCATAGTGAAATAAATAAGCGCGCACAATAAATTCGAGAGTATTTTCTATAAATTTCAGAATCTTCAACACCCAATATCTAAGAATGTAAATATTAAAATATCAAAAACTGTCATTCTACTTGTTCTTTGTAGTGGTTGTGAAATTTCATTTCTCACCCTACTCTAAGGTTACTTCAATTTCAAGTGGATAAGAATAATCCGATGGGAGAGATACGGAAATGAATAGAACATTTATTCGGAAAATCTGAAGGGATAATACCAATTACGAGACGTTGAAGTAGATGAGTGTGTAGGTTCCTCAAAAGTGGTGGAATTATATCTACTTGGGCCTAATAGAATGAATAGTAGAAATTTGTAGGAGGAGGAGAGTTTTACCTCCACACATCTCACACACCGCCGTAGCGTGCAATAGAGGCACAGCGGCAACTCCTTAAGATTTGCAATCGACGCCTTGTTCCAGTTTCGCCATGAAACATTTCAGCTCGGGTGGGCTGATAAGTCTTAGTTACACACAAACCACGGGGGCAGTTTCTTGAAGCAGGGCACATTTCTTCGCCGCCATTCCTGGAAAAATACTCAGTGGAAAAAGCCGTCCTTCAGAAGCTGATAGTGATACATCTATTCAAACATATTTTGCTTCTACGGAATCCAAATGTTCGTTACCGTGCTCGTAAGGGTTCGCCATTTGTCCATATCCTGAGCAGGAACAATTCAGCTCACATTCTCCTACATTCTTTGTTTAAGGTCTATTTTAATATTATACTGCCGCCTGTGCTTAGTTTTTTAAGTGGTCTCTTTCCTTCAGGATTTCTGACTAAGCTGTTATGTGAATTCTGACAGTGATTGCGTGTAAACTTAATTACATGAATACGCGCTTCATAACGCTGTGTATAGGGCAAAGTATGTAAAATGTAATTGAGTGTCTCAGTAACAAACTCACCCAGAACGAATAATTTTGATAGCGACAAAAAATATTTGTATGATTTCTGTGTTTCAGGTGAGTAAAGGCCAAAGCAAAAGCCGTGGCACTTGTCTGCGTGGAAAAGGAGAAGGCGCGGCGAAGCTGTAATGTGGTCGGGGTAAGTCTGAACTTGCAGGCAGTATGATTACCGTACTTGTACTTGTACTTGTCGTGCAGAGCTTAGGAAACGGTATGTACTACGTAGCCAAACGGCAAACTGACCTGCTTCACCCCTCTGCTCGTCGTTCGATCGAGTGGGCTCGTCCATCTGCGTGACTCCACGCATTAGAGAGGACTATAGCAGTGGTTCTCAAAGTGTGCTCCGCGGATCCCAAGGGATCCGCGACCAGTTCCAAGGAGATCTGTGGATACATTTCTGTAATGGTTACTTTGAAGCTGACTTATTTTTTTTAATGAAAGGAATAATGTTTTGTTAAAAATACTCACGGAACTGCTTTGATTGGCGATGTATTTATTTCGTATGACCGTTAGAATATCTAATTAACAAACCCACGAAGCAAGAATCCATCATTTTAACTAAGGTCAAATCATGCAATGCATTGTTACGTATGCTACTGGTATGTATTAGTATCTATCTAAAATCAGTTCTGAGATATAAATTTTTAATTTTGGATACCTATCACTCTGTATTTACATGAGCAAGGTTATGAGGATTCGTGGTTATTTTTCTAAGCCAGAAGGGGTCCGCGAGCAGAAAAGTTTGGGAAATGGATTATGCTCTGTGAGTTTAAGCCACGACTTGTCACAGCAGCTTTACAAACTGATACACACACTGGCTCCATCCCGTGACTTACGTACAATACTTACGTAACACGTTGTGTGTGTGTTTAGTGCAACTGTGAGACAGTAGGCAGCTGTAGACACGAATGGTATATAACGACTGTCCATCTAGACACGCGAACAAGGAAAGGACGGTAGGTCGGCCAGTGGTGTTGTTAATTTGATTTATGTGTTCGTTTTCCCTCCGTCTGGTATCAGAGGTGAAGGAAACGGGTAATGTTCAACAAATGGCCTTCTCTTCATTGCATAAAATACGCTCCTGTGTACTTAGGAAATACTACACTTTCCGTTTATCTGTAAGAGTTTTCGAGCTTAATTATTTACAAGTGATTTGCCATATGTTGTGATTTAACCTTCGTTTCATCGAGTATCAAGGTGAAATGAAAATACTCCTGCTTTCCATTTGGGAGGTCTCAGGTTTTACTGCAGGTTCAGAGTTCGGTATCCTGAGAGACTATTTGGTAATTTCCCTCGGTGTTTCCAGGAAATGCCTCGATATGACCTCAAATAAAGTAACGACCACTTTATTTTACGCATTTCCGAAACAGTATTCACTAATAATAAATGGTGTCTTTAATGTGTAATCTGAGCTATTGGAAATGTCGAAAATAAACTAAGAATAACTACAGTAACACTGAATTATTCCTTATTTAGATACTCTATTAAAGTTTTCTGATTTTAGAAGTAGCCTGCACTGGAAACGATTGATGACGACCTTTCTTATAAATACTGTCTGATGTACCTAACGTATGTAATGCTGAAACCGCAGAGCGATAAACGCCAGTTAGTTTGACTTATTTTTGTCTGTAAAAAATTCAGGACGTAATTTTCAGAAAATACACCACGGCCTCCATTATGAATGTTGTAACTAACAACTTTTATATGACATTAAAATGAGAATAAATGTCAGTATTATTTATCGTCATATATTCAAAACAACAGTTTTATGTAAATGTCTAAAGCAAAATTTATTATCTCTATCGGATTGGCTCCCTTCTTTTCAGTTTGTGCTTATAACTGACTGCCAATTAATCATGCTTAATGTTCAAGCTTCTGGGAATAGCTTTTGCGTTATTACCGCCAGAGAGCTTCTGATGTGTACAGTGACGTAGTGTGTTTATTGGCTGTTTAAAACTTAATATTTTACTGCAGATATCATGCAGGGTTAGTGAGAAACGACAGGTTTATTGTCAATAGACATCTTTAGAAGATGTTAAGAGTATAGTGCCATGACCATGCTGTTAATTTGTACAGTCAATTAAATTATTTTTAAAAAGTTTGAAATTTTTCAGTAGTCGGTTTAGCGACCAGACTACGGGCTGGACGATCCGGTTTTCGAATCCCGGCAAAGGCGAAAGAGGTTTCTCTTCTCCAAAACGTCTAGCCAGGGTCTGGGGCCCACCAAGTCTTCTATTAAATGGATACTGTGGTCTGTTCCCGGGGGTAAAGCGGCGGGATGTGATGTCGACCATTCACCTCCAAATAGAGCCGAATGGCTGAAGCTATACCTGTACTCCCTCCATATACCTTAATGGTCTGGAAACGTAATAAGTAGATATGGAAAATGTTTCATTTCAGGTATACACAATGTCATTGTTACAGTGTTGGTCATATGCTCTGTTTTGTGACATTTGAATGTAAGATGAGGACATGGAGAGATGTCAGTGGTAAAACCTGCATACCGATCTTCGTTGTGGTTTGTTCACGTATTCAGAAACACAGAACATGCATACCTAGCAAAGCGTTTGAAGGCATTTTTGTTTCTATCGGAGTACAGAATATAGCTCGTGGGCCGTGCCATGGCTCAGGCGGCTAGTCTCTGGCCTGTCACCGCGGAGGCCTGGTTTCAATCCCAGGTCAGTCCATGTGGGATTTGTGATGGACGAAGTGGCGCTGGGACAGGTTTTTACCCGAGTACCTCGGGTTTTCCCTGTAAATTTCGTTCCACCGTTGTTCCATTACACGGAAAAACGAAGAAAACTAATCATCTTCATCACAGGATTGCACAATAAGCCTCAAGGCTGCGGTGCGTCCGTAGCATCTGCTGCGGGGTCCTCCAAAAAAAAAAGTTCATAGTTGCTTCAAGACAAACATTAAGTACATGAGTTCATGTCCTAAACAGTTAACTGCGTCAATCCAGTATTAATGGGGTTTCAGTATACATATTAACAAGTTTTAAAATTTTCGCAGCAATGTGCATGGCGTATCAGTTGTATGTGACGTTTCGTGAAGGGTCATAAGTTACACAGACTTCCGACCCTTGCATGTGGGACCGCTACGCTGTCTAGAAACGTCCAGAAACACCCAATTACGTTTCATGCTAAAACAGCTGATATTTTAGTCATTAAAAGAACTGGGAAATTTATACTAGCGTAACGGTTGTGGAGTAGGCTATGAAATTTATACTAGCGTAACGGTTGTGGAGTAGGCTATGAAATTCATACTAGCGTAACGGTTGTGGAGTAGGCTATGAAATTTGTACTAGCGTAACGGTTGTGGAGTAGGCTATGAAATTCATACTAGCGTAACGGTTGTGGAGTAGGCTACGAAATTTATACTAGCGTAACGGTTGTGGAGTAGGCTATGAAATTCATACTAGCGTAACGGTTGTGGAGTAGGCTATGAAATTTGTACTAGCGTAACGGTTGTGGAGTAGGCTATGAAATTTATACTAGCGTAACGGTTGTGGAGTAGGCTATGAAATTCATACTAGCGTAACGGTTGTGGAGTAGGCTATGAAATTAATACTAGCGTAACGGTTGTGGAGTAGGCTATGAAATTTATACTAGCGTAACGGTTGTGGAGTAGGCTATGAAATTCATACTAGCGTAACGGTTGTGGAGTAGGCTATGAAATTTATACTAGCGTAACGGTTGTGGAGTAGGCTATGAAATTTATACTAGCGTAACGGTTGTGGAGTAGGCTATGAAATTCATACTAGCGTAACGGTTGTGGAGTAGGCTATGAAATTTGTACTAGCGTAACGGTTGTGGAGTAGGCTATGAAATTCATACTAGCGTAACGGTTGTGGAGTAGGCTGTGAAATTTATACTAGCGTAACGGTTGTGGAGTAGGCTATGAAATTTATACTAGCGTAACGGTTGTGGAGTAGGCTATGAAATGTATACTAGCGTAACGGTTGTGGAGTAGGCTATGAAATTTATACTAGCGTAACGGTTGTGGAGTAGGCTATGAAATTTCTCGTTTTATTTTTCGAAAAATGGAAGACAACGAAAAAAAACGTGTTGGATATGAAATAAGGTTTACGCGCTCTTCAACTATTTTTATATATTTTTCTAATAGGTATTAAAAAATTTACACTCTAGATGCACACAGAAATGCTTGTAGGCTTAAGTTTTCATACGAAGTGTCTGTTATGTTGCTTGATTTCCAGAAAAATTGGAATGTATCGAGGTTTTTTTGTATGTTTCCGTAATGTAAAATTTCGTGGAAATCCGTTCAACTGTTATGAGAGCGAAAGGTAGAGGGAGAGACAAGGTGCCTGTCGTTGCAAACGCCCATAAATAAAGGCTTGTCTCCGATAACTTACGTGACCGGTTAGTCTGTTTTTTCCTTAGTATGTTTGTGGAGGCGGTATTCTACCTCCCGACAATTTACCGTATTGTCGTGATTGGCGTCTAGGCTACCTCATCTCTCGGGGTCAAGGGTGCACGCTACTAGTCATTTAAATATCACAGGTCAAATGTTATTTCGACAACACCCTATTATTTATTTGCCAAAATAAATTTGTACTTCAATTACAAGGTGTTTATATTACACCAAACACACATTTTCTCTTGACCATTAAAAAAATGTTATTTTCAATTATACAATATGGCACGTTTCCAAGGGACAGGAGCAATGTAAAGTGACAGGAGGTAATTAAATATGTCTAGTAACACAGTATAGCTATTGTAACCAATTTAATATCACAGAGTGCGAAAATATTGTGGTCCATGCTGCACCTTGTGATGCGGAAGGTCGAATAATTCGTAGCAAGATGACCTCTTCTCAGTGTCTTGATGACCTTTTTCTCGCCTCAAATGATAAACTGGTAAAACTGGTAGTGACCAATAGTGACTTTGCCTGTACATGTTCTATCCGGGGTTTACTAGTTGCGTCCCGCGGTCACGTTTCAGATAAGAGCTGTGTATCAGTTGCGTCCCGAGTTGTCAACCCCCCCAGATAAGGCAATGTATCAGTTGCGTCCCGCGGTCAGTTTAAAGGTACAACAGTTGTGTAGCAGGCTGCTGAGGAAAAACCGAACGGCTGTAGTGTCGAATCGGGTCCAGGGTGCCTTGGTTCGAAGTCCGTCTGTGACGCTGTACAGTGGGTCAGATTAAGCGAGACCTGGCCACAATTACAATTCTTCGACTTCCACAAAATGCTTAAAAATCTACTTGAGGGGCAACAGGAAGTTCTCAACGTACGTTTTATGACATTTGGGGTGGATATACTTTCGGTAGGTCGACCTCGGTGGACTAGTGGTTAGCGTGCTCGCCACTGGACCCAAGGTTCGCGGGTTCGATCCCGACCGAGGTCGATGGATTTTTAAGGATGATAAAAATCCGGAGCACCACTTCCTTCGGAGGGGAAGTAAAGCCGTCGGTCCCATGTCGTAGATTTACGGCATGTAAAAGAACCTTACGGGCATGAATAAAAATGTTGCGTAAGCCAAATTGCCTCCATTTCTCATCCAAGTCTCCTGACTGCCTGCCAGATGGCTCTGGCGTGCACATCAGGATCGATAGAACACTAAGCGCGGCTATCTGGCCGGTCACCAGCTGCCATGAATGCGCATGACTTAGTAACCTCGACAAGAGGAGGCCCAGGCCCATACAGGGCTGTTGAGCCAAGAATTATTATTATTATTATTATTATACTTTCGGTAGAGGCAAACAAACAGAGCGTTCTATATTTATAGTCCGACAAATGTACATTTTATTCACTATTAGTTGTGTAACACTGTCCTACATGTTTCGAACCTTATTCTGGCTCATCCTCAGGGACTCAGTATTTTAAATTACACATTTTTACATCAATTGGTACAATTGTTTAAATAGTGAAAACTGAATAACATGGTTTTTTTTACAAACGTGTTTATACACTGGTTCAAATGTGAATAGATGTAGCTGCTGTTTATTTCGGTGTTATAAACCAAGTCTTAAAATGTTAAAAGTTGAATAATCTGTGTTGTTATGATATCCTGAAACATGCAATATTTAAGATAAAATTGATAGTCGTATTATGTTAATGTGATTTTTAGTAGGTAGAACGTAAGTTGAAGTAGTCAACGTTGTACAAACCTGTTTGTCGGAGTTGGTTGACTATTACGTGGTGAGAACAGTACTGGCTATCGAGTGGTGTATCCGGTATTTCAGTAGGTCACATTCACGTGGAGGAGTGACGTTTTTGGATGTCGTAAATAAAGCGGAATATTGGGTTGTAGTCTGCTGTATTTTGTTCTGGTATTAGTTTATTATCGTATGCAAATTGTTGGATGTAAAATTGTTCTAAGGTAATCGTATATGGATATATGATTACCTTAGAACAATTTTACACCTTACTATTTAAACAATTGTACCAATTGATGATGTAAGAATGTGTAATTTAAAATACTGAGTCCCTGAGGATGAGCCAGAATATGGTTCGAAACATGTAGGACAGTGTTACACAACTAATAGTGAATAAAATGTACATTTGTAGGACTGTAAATATAGAAAAGAAAATGTACGGAATGAATAATATTAGGTTTTTAAACAGAGCGTTATTTCAGGCTTCCGCCGCGATGTTGATGAGATCTGCGCCCTTCTGGGGTATTACGCATCGTCGAGTGGTAATCCTTTACCGACGTTTCAGGACAATGTATCGGTCCCGTCTTTAAGAAAGACTTCTTGACCCTTGAAGATGGGGCCGATATTGTCCCGCAACGTCGGTAAATGATTACCACTCGACGCTGCGTAATATCCTAGAAGAGCGCAGATCTCACAAAGAGAGCGTTGTTAGTAGCAGCGGTTCGGAAAGGCACTTTGTACGCAAACTGCAGTAGTGGTTTATTAATTATTTTTACAGTGACAATTTAATTTATTAAGTTAATTGATCACGGTGCAGAGCAATAAAGTTAAGTAACGTGTGAACCAATTAAAAACGTAATATTTCAAGAGAAATAAATAATTTTTATGTCAATTTAAATTATGCTGATTTTTTTTCTGCATAAAATTTGAAGTTTATTATTTACATAGAGCTGTAAAATTGATCTGAGCCGATTTAGCTCCGGAGATCCGAAATATCAGGATGAACAGATACAAATTTGTCATCAATAACGAGAGGAACATGAGCACAAATGTTAAACCAGACATTCGTAAGCTAAGCACAAATAAAAGATATTGAAAATATTTTGATTACAGGTGAGACAACAGAACGGAACCCGAATGGATAACGTAATGTAGATCTTTTATTTATATTTGGATCCAACAAATGCTTCGTTTATTTATGGCATCATGCAAGCCTACATTTTAGTATTATACCTTTATATTTATTTTTCAAATTTTAATACTAAATAAAAACCCCTACATATGTTTCGGCTTATCGATAAGCCATCTTCAGGGGGTGTCACAGCTGCTTGTTTATAAAACACGTACACATATTGGTCCTCTGTTGAGGAGCATAGTCATCACCATATCTCACTAGACTTCCTTTCACCACTTGTTATGTGAACAAATGCGTTTTACAAAGCACTTCCTAATAATTGTACACTTTGCAAATATACCGTCTTCACCCTCACTATTGTTTGTAGTGTCACTTTTTGTAGTTTTAAAAAAGGATGTTAAAATGTATTAATGTTCAAAAATGCACGGTGAAATTAGAATAAAGTTATTTTTCAAATGTTTACGGTCCGACCGCAAATCTCTTGGCTCACTGCGTTTCGCACGCACCAATGAGTTTGACCTGCATAGTGTATGTGCCTTGTGTGCAGTGCTGTGCACAGATACAGAAGTGGCAAGTGGCATGAAAAGTACGAGTGATAGGGAACTATAAGTTTGTGTTTGGTAGAAATTTATATGACACTGATGTAACAAATTCGATTCTCGAAATCAGGTTAGCCTTGTACTGTCCAATCTTTGAAGATATGAAGTCTTCTTTCTTGACTGTTGATGATTTTTTAAGTCTTCGTGCAGTGACGCTTCTCATTTTGATGTAGGTCTCATTCTGTATTTTTTGCAGTGCAGATATAAGTATGAAAATATTAGGATGCGCACTGTAAAATAGTGCATTGAAATGGGCATGGAATGACTCACATGCGTTTGTGGTCCTATTTGATGATGCCGAACATTCAGACCAAACAGGCGGAGGAAAAGTGCAGTCCGCATCAATGTAATGTTCTAGGAGGTAGTCGCAGAACTGTTCCACTCGCCTGTCGTTCGGAAGATGCGATATAAAGTCAAATGCAAAGCAGTCGCTGACTTCCGCTGGTGGTAAAAGTGAGAGTCCGAATATTTTCTTCAAGAACTGACTTACCTCAGAGTCTTTCTCTCCATACTGCTTGCTGAGTCCCAAAGATTGTATTTTCCGCCACCAGCTCTGTCCTAAATGAAAACGACATGCTTTAACTTCACAGCTCGGCCACACCCTTGTCACTGCGTTGTGAATGGCGGCTTCGAAGTCAGCATAAACAGTTGTTGGACAAACAGTCACGCCAAGTTTTGCAGCCTCTGCTACTGTATATCTGAATACGTACTCATATGACGTTTGATGTTTATTGGTCAGTAAGAAAAATGCTAGTGGCACATAGTGACCATTGTTGAGTCCATGAATTGTGAATAGTTGGTGGAAAAACGTTGGCACTGATTTGAATGTCCCATCAACGTAAAGCACATCAATGGAGCTGAGAAACTGTAAGTTAGTTTTGCAAGAAAACATTACAATATTTTTTTCCGAGTCATTAACAAGCAAAAACTGTTCTTTCAAACTTGTTAACACTTGTACAGCACTTAAGGCTTCATGATTTTCTTCAATATTTGTTGGGAGAGGAGGCAGTTGGGAAGAGCGCGCTTTATGAATGTTCCTCCTAATGTTCTGTATGTCTTTACATGTGAGAGTATTCAAGTCCTGGCTTTGTAGTTCTTTTGAATCATGTTGCGCGGTCTTTCATACAAGTCCTCCGTTGCTTTCCTTTTGACAGAATTATTTAATATCTGTCGGTTTAAGCTGGCATCACTGTCTTTATCATGGTTGTGCGTCACATTCCCTCCGAAAATCTCTCGCCTTTCATCGCACTTTATGTAACATTTACATTTTTTATTAGTACAGCACCATCGCTCCATATTCTCAGCAAGACTTTTTTGGAAACGGAACTTGAAGCCTTTGATGACAAGCAGATCGTTCCCTTTTTCACTACGTACCACTTTGTCAACTGTAACTGGTTCCATCTTCACTCTAGCAGCGTGGGACGCAACTGGTACACAAATGCTACACCAGGAAAGTGACCGCGGGACGCAACTGATACATTACCTTATCTGGGGGGTTCACAACTCGGGACGCAACTGATACATTGCCTTATCTGGGGGGTTCACAACTCGGGACGCAACTGATACGCTTTCTTGACCGCGGGACGCAACTCGTACGTCCCCGTTCTATCGTAGGCTTCATGCTGCAGAGTGGACCAGACTTTTACATCTACTCTGATGAGAATTGTCGTGATGCAATGTCTTGCACTCTTGCTTGGCACTTGAAAAAGTACTGAGTTCTAATCACATTAGTACAACATGCTGTCTGAGGTTAGGTTTTGTGATTTCCCATAGTCGCGCTAGGCTAATGCTGAGATACTCGTAGAAAGCGGAGCACTTTTTTCCCCTTACGCAATCTTTCCAAAGCTCTCTTACCTACACTCAAATATTATACTTTACAGACCCTAAAACTCGGGCACTTCACGAAACTTCAGTCACATTATGCGAGCATACTGAACTTTGAATGACGTTGAGCTTAAACAAAGGAGATTTAAATGAAGTCGGATATACGGCACGAAATGTGGAAACAAAACTGATTAGAATACCTTTAATATTGCAGTTGTTTTGGACATAACCACTGTCTGATATCAAAACTATCACAAGTACGTGTCTTATAAATACTTGTAATAACCGTGGCTGATGATGGCTTTATGAAAAAGCCGAAACATGTAGTACGTTCTAGGCAATAAATAAGTCACTGTCTAAAAATACCTGTGATCGACGATCCATTGTTTTATCTGTGCAAGAAGGGAATATTCCTTGATCGTTTGAGGAAATGCCAAATTTTGAGAAGCACTTCGCGATGTTGTTATTTAAATTAGCACTGTAAGCAGTCACTGATATAACAAAAGGCGTCTCTATTTCTTCTTTTATGCCTTTATTTTGTCGTCGAACTGTGCGGTATTATTAGAGAATACATGTATCGGTGTTCTTTCTGACAGTCTGGCCCTTCCTCGACAGTGTTCCAACCCTACTTTATGTCACAACTCCTAAGTATTATCATCGATAACTAAATTTAGTTGTATATACGTCATTTTAAATAAGCAAAGGATACAGTCACGTCTTCTTGATTTCAATCCCTCCATGTCTGCAAATAGTATGCTATGTGGTTCCACTAAATTTTCAGAGAAATATTTGCAGTGATGTTTATTGACTGAGTGTTCATGATAAAGGAATAGGGCTTGAAAGGTAAGTGGCAATGAAGTCACGAATTATTTGTTTCACTAAACTATGAAGCTGTTTTATTGCTTATTTTGTTAGCAATTGTCAAGTTGAAATACTGACCTACAAATTTAGTTTATTGTTTATTCCATCAGAGATTAGCAGGTTGTCATAAAAGTGTTTAAGACAAAAACCCTTGATTGACATTAAAAGTATCGTCTTATAACACATTCGTGCAACTTTTTATAGGAAATTTTAGACGCCGGGGGTCGCTGTATAAAACTGCATTTCTGCGTAAAGAGAACAAGAACTGCAGTTTCTCTTCTTTGTGCCGATATTATCTTCAAATTTATATTTCAGTTTCCTAGCTTGTTAGACATCAAAATTTTTTTGTACAAAATGTGCTTATGTCAGTAAGAAATAAAGCGTCAGTTTCTCTTTAACCCTGCCCTTAATTATACTTATCGAGCCATCTTTTCTTAAATTCTTATCCTTTTGCCTAATTATCTACTTACAGAATCAAGCAACAAAAAAGTCACCTTTACGACACCACAAAAGAAAGCAGTAAAAGACGATTTAAATTTTCAAATTGTGCATATTTAAATTTTTACGAAAGACCTATTTTTATCCCATTACACCAGACGAGTGATGTATGTCCTAGATAAAATTTCAATTTCATTTCTAACGTTCTCTTCTAAATTTAATGTGTCTCTAGTGCTTAAACTTGGTTGCCTTTCACTCGTATTTTCACATCGTGTTTCCCTTTGGGACGCTAGAATGAAATTTGTTTGTTACGAGTAACAATATGTGTTACTGAATAGAAAGAATTAATTCACAAGTGAAGAGCTTTTTAGTCTACGAGTATGTACTACATCTAATGTCCTTCAGATGAGTGAATAAAGGAAAATGGGGTTACCATGACTTGTATACTGAAGAATTAAATACGAAATGCATGAAAGAATGTTGATGAAGACATAAAAAGGATACATGGGCGAAAGTGGGAGTGGTAATGAAACAGACTTTAGAGAACCATGGTGTGTAGACGTAGGATGCACTGAATTTGTTGAGGATATACGTAAAGTCGTGGAGTTCCGGGAAGGGTAATGATTTTTTTTTCCATATGTACAGGGAACTATTTTTAGCCCTGAGAATGCTTATGATAGATGTGGGTTTTCTGTATCTCTGAAAAAAATGATGAAGTGTCCTGCTCTGACAACCTTACATGGTAAATGAATGAGAATTCCTCGGGAATATTATTCTACCCGTATTTATAACAGTAATTTTTGACCTTGACAAATTTTCCGTTGTATAAAACAGCAAATGTAAGTCATGTGGGCAAGATGGCCCCCTGCTGAATTAGAGCCTTCAGGACAAAACGCTCGCTTTTGTCTTATCATTCATCGCAGAGGCTGACAGTAACTTGGAACATTTGAAATATCGCCAAGCATTAAACTCATACCGCCACATTTTGTTTCTAGCAGTTTGTTACAGTTAAAAGTGAATAATATTTTGTGGCATTTTCAATGTCTGCTCGAAGAAGTGAAGGAGTTAGTCTTCCTGAACTTCTTGGCTCTTGAAGATGGGACAGATAGTTTGTCCCAAAACGTCGGCAACTACCAATCTACACTGCATAACATCCCAGGAGATCGAAGATCTCGTTTACACCGCGGCCGAAGCCTGACGTCACGCATTGCTACTTTTAGTATGGAAAATTTGAAGTTAAGGTTTACTGCAACAGCAAGTAGACTTATAGAATATTACTAGTGGGAAAGGCCGGTTGAAAGGATACGGTTTAGTAAGAGATCATTCTGAAGACGATAATATAATTCCGAGTTCCGTAAAGAGCGGGAAGTTCACTGACCATTTGATCGACTGCCAACTTACAGGGAAGTAGACGTATTCTGCTCCACGGAATTATTTAGTTGGTTTTATAAATAAATGTGGAATATTTATTTGATACAGCGTGTACTTATTTACGTGTTGCTTTTGTAAAGGTCTTCAATAGGTTGTCTCGAGCTGCTATCGGATTTATCTTCGCTCAGATGTAATTAACTTGATTCGTTTCAACACAGCAACTGTAATTCAGATAACAGGAAGCATGAATGTGTATGTTGGATAGATATTTACAGATAAGGACCGCGTTTCATTCCAATGTCCCGTTTCTCATGGTACAATGATAAACATAACTGTGAGCACAGTGCCTGACTTATAGTGCTTTTCCCCGATTTGAATCTTTCATGGCAACTACAGTGTAATAAAATCTTCTTGGTTGATAATCCGTTATATAATTTGGTGAACTCCCAAAGTTTCGGAAATCACCTGTGCCTCAATTATCAGGGAATGTTATGAAATGAAAAGAAAATGAAATCCTTAATTTCTAGTGATGGGGTAGAGACAATAAGACGGAGAAATTTATTCTATATTGAAATGGTCGATCAGTAATAAGCTTTAGTGACATATGAGACTCCATTACGGTTTGGAAGGAAGAAGTATTGTGGCGGGGAGGGGGGGGGGGGGGGGAATTATGTACATCTTCCTGTCTCGACACTAGAAGACGGGAGTGTATAAACCACTGTTGTACAGAATTAAGTACTGCTTTCTTGGTAAGAACTGCAAAGTTTTACGTATTTGGGAGTTACTGTGAGGTGCAGTGTTAAACCGTAATTCTTGGTGTCACTAACTTACTCACTAACTCAGTAAATAATTACTAAGTAACTAAGCCTATGGATCAAAGTCCCTTTTGAGAAGCTAATAGGTACTCAGCTATTAAAGGAATTTCCCCTGTTTTAAGGAACCCAAAAGTTCATTACAGTGTTCAGAAGAGCCCGCCACTTGTCCCTATCATGGGCCAGCTTAATCCAGCTTATTCCATTCTATTACTTTAAGGTACATTCTAATTTTATATTCCCATCTACGTCTAGGTCTACAAAGAGGTGTCTTTCAGGCTCACCCATCACAAACCTCTTCTCCCCGATACATGCCCACACGCACCCCATCACATCCTCCTTGATTTGAATACCCGAATAATATTATTTAGTGAGGAGTACAAACCATGGAGCTCCTCAGTACAAACTTTAACCCAGCCTCCTACTACATTTCTTACCATTTAGGCGCAGTGCCTTTCTCAGCACTCTGTTCTTGAACACTCTCAACGCATGTTATTCCCTTGGTGTGTGAAACCAAATTTCACACTTATACAATTCACAGGCAAAATAATAATCCTGTATACTTTAATTTTTATATTTTGTGTTGTCACTAAGTTTTCCTGAATTCCCGGAATGTTAGCTACAATTCAGTATCATTTTCCTGAAATCTGTCTGGCAGCTTTACAATCAGAATATTTAAACTTGTTATGCGGTTGCTTAATAGCGTGTTTCAGCTGGTCACTACACTTTTTGAACAAAGCATCACAAGTTCAGTATTGCATGAGGAACCTTGTTTCCCTTTTCCACAATAACTTGAGGATCGTAACGTTTTATATTTTACATACTTGTCTGATTTAGCGAGAAATTTCCAGATAGATCACTCATGTTGTAGCAACGAAAGAATTGAAATATTTTATAGTTTATAAAATCCATCCTTGAAAATAATGTGAATGACAGTTGAGAAATGACACGGAAGGGAAGTCAAATTTAAAATAGGAATGTGCACGTACTTCTTTTGTTTTCAGACACCTTCAACTTTTATTTTTTATTTCCTGGCAAAGTACAGTAGATGCTTGCTTTTGGCACGGAGATTCGATAAAGGTTGATTTTTATCGCTGTACGTGGCCACGTGAGAAAAATGCATTCTGTGGTTAAAGTATCGTATGGACTACAGAATTTATTTTCGTCCGTTCAAGTGAATGCCACAGCACATCTGTCCTGTTTCGTTCATAAGGCGCAACGAATATAAATATAGAAGGTGGAATAGATGCCACAGGCTTGTAATTAGCGAGAAACAAGGCATGTAACATGTAAATATGTGGCCACAAATACGAGCATTATGTTAATTACTGGCCTGTATGTGATGTAATGGCAATTAGATTAAATGGAATGACCCACTGGGTTCATACATTGAAGCTAAAGATGATATTTAATAGAACGCGAATTATTTTCCCGGTAACAACATATGTAAATATAAACTGTATTACGACGTTTCAGAAAATTATACAGTCCCAATTTTCATGGCGATGTAATTTATCGCATGACGAATTGAATATTGTAGTTTATTCTGACCAGTGGAACATTTGGCAATCACTTCTCTCTGAATATGCAGACACTAATGATTTACAAAACGTAGGTAATGCTGCCTACATCATGTACAACATTCTCTTACATAGATACAGGATCCGTATTAGCAATGAACTTCCGTGAAATCGGAAATCTTCAGTGTAATATAGGATTCACTGTTCATTGTACTTTATCCGAATGCACGTGAAGAAGTAACAGATATTTTGATTTCTAATGTCAGAAGTTTGCAATTGTTTATTGTATGTACTACTCTGTATAATCATTCACATACACATACATATGTCCACTTTGGTTGTCTGGAGAAAATCTTACGTCATTAATTTTTCGCTCATTACCTGCGCATGCCCAGTGGTTTTACCTAGCTGGAAAGCGTTCTTGTGGTTTAGCATTTATCATTGGCTTCCACGTTTATTTATTGCTGACAGAATTAATTGCTGGAAGGTTACTCTCGGTGTAATATCAAGCTCTGGCTTACAGGGTTACACTGTAGCAGAGTCACGCTTTAGAATACAGAGTCACGCGTTAGCTTACAGGGTCACACTCTAACCCATAGAGTCACGCTGTAGCATACAGAGTCACGCGGTAGCTTACAGAGTCACACTGTAGCAGAGTCACGCTGTAGCACACAGAGTCACGCGGTAGCTTACAGAGTCACACTGTAGCAGAGTCACGCTGTAGCTTAACAGAGTCACGCCCTAAAAGAGTCATGCTTTTGCTTACGGAGTAAAAATTAGTTATTTTGTATTCTGTTAGATATCTGACGCTTCAAAAAATGCTCTAAGAAATTTTCAAATCTTGTTAATAGCCATTATTTTGAAGACAAATGCTATCTCATGTGCTACTAACCATTTTTGAGGAAATTTATAACGACGAAATTCAACTTCACAGCGTGATATTTGTATTGCACCGATTCGAAACAAAATTGAATTCATTCTTCAAGAAACGTTTTAAATAACTACGCAGAATTAATAAGACGCAACAGAACAAATCAAGCTTTTGGCTGTCACTAGGCCGTCATTCTCTATTTACACTGATCAGGGTTTAAAACTTTTTCTATCGTTACTGCAGGGCTTATTCAATTTATGGTTATGAAAGATGGCGTTAAGCGTTGTTGAACAATCAGAGGGTGGAGCAACATAATCCTCCATTACAATAAAAGTGATCTGGTGTGAAATGACATCACAGGAACCACGTGGGGCGATTTATTTATAAGAACCAGAGATTACACATAGCAATGTAACGACTGTCATTTTAGATATAACGATTTAAAGGCCTTTAAAAATGGGCGTACTTTTGTTGTTACGAGGGCGTCACACTGAATGTTTTCTTATGATTATCAGACTTTCCTTTTAAACAGCTTATGATTCTAGGGACAATATATATGAAAATGACTGATTTGAGGTCGGTGGTGGGAGAATGCTGCCTGATTAGTAAATAACTGACACTCACTGATTTCGTTAATTTTTTCCAATTCTAACTTTTACATAAGACATTTTTCATTAGAACTGCGAAGGTAATATTACTTTATTTATGCCAGGTATGCATGTCAGTATTAAAATACGTGACACTGTGTATTAAAACTCTCATCACAGAAGTTCTTTCATATAAACACATGATAGTTTAGACACTTCCATATAAAAACATCAGTATTCCAGCGAAATAGGAATAAACAAGATCGTTTGCTTGCCTGATATGAATAGCCAACATATATATTGGAGAATAGCAACGTGGTGTACTCACTGTTGAGTAAATCCCACCTGACCTGCAACTTGCATGACACGTGTCTATTGCACGCTCCATAAATAGGTAAAATATTCCACATTAGCTACTTTAATTAGGTTTTGGTGTTCTTAGGCAGAGATAGCTTTACTGAAAGGTCTTCCGCTTTTTCCATTTTACTAGGAAAATTCAGTGTTTTTGTGAGCAGTAACCACGACTTTTGTCCTAGTGTGTGTTTGGTGGCTGCACTCTTCACTAAATAGAAGCCTATATTGTCACTTCTTGGTCGTATTGAGCTAAGAATATGCTGCGTCCTTCAAACTGAATTTATAAGTTACAAAGAAAATACAAAACAAAAAATCTTAAAATGCAGGGGGCGAATCATTTAAAGGGAAAAACACGTTGGGATTCCATTTCGGTGTGAAATACTTTAACCAATATTATATCGAATATTCGATATGCGAGTACTGTAATTGACAAAGGAATTCACTTCATATGAATCGCTGTGTTCAAGGCCTGCTTTAGTCGCATTTGTTCCTAGCGTCTCCGGAAGGAATTTCAGAACACGCTTCGTCTTGTAATGGGTGTATTGCATGCTACTAGTCATAGAAAAGATATTTAGTTGCCAATTAACAGTGCTGTGCTACCACTGTATTCTCACATCGACTCTTGCAACAGATATTTTCAAACAGTATACCACACCATGTCCACTCCTCGCATTAACACTAACATTCACTGCCAAAGTCGGCCATGGTCGATTTAAGTATTTACGTTTTAATTTGCCAGAGTCGACTTTAGTCGATCTAAAGTGTGCTCTTTTGCCTTAAATAGGCCACGCACACAATAAGTTCTTTCAGGAAAAATATTTTACATCTTTATTAAAACCTAGCTGACAACTAGAAAAAATATTCATTTTATATATAATTTTATATATAATTATATTTTATAATTTATAAGATGACGCACTAGTTGTTTAACATTCAAAAAATCGCTGGCAATTTAACACCGTCGAGGATTTAAATGCCCGGCAATGAACGTGTTAAGACAGCACTCCTTCGGCGACTGTAGTCGCAAAGCTGAGTCCCGAGCTGCAGTTGAAATATTTACTGTATATTACCAATTAGTAATCTGACATTCCGCTGTGAACACAGTGCTGTTACGTCTAACTGTATGAGATCTTTAATTCCTATACATTTTGCCTAATCACCCAATTACCAGCCACTAAAATACCGCAGTAAAGGTCCATAATTCTGTTGTCGGGGATACAGGAGGTCGCCAGTTAGAGGATAATAATCAGGTGACCAAATGGATGGACGTGAGGCTGTTCAGGTAGAAAGACGTGATCTTTTGATTATCGTAGGACACAGTACCAAGAAAGGCACTGTACCTAATAATGTAACATGTTTGACGACTAGAGATATGAAGTTCTCATGTCGGTGGAAATTATCATTGCTGTTGTGTGGAATAGGATTTCGCCACAGCATCATATCCGAGAAGCTCTACATACCGGAATGCACTGAGTCACATTCCAGAATTCTGTATGTGGATTTGTAGACGATGTTTGATGTGCAGGGACATAAGTTGTCAATTCATATCACAGGATGTCAAGTTCCCCAAAGATTAGCTCTCCGTCTGCATATTTTATTGTCACATGTTGAACCCCGACCCATGTTCCATCAGTCTTGATTGAGGTTACAGTGGGCTTTGTGAGTCTCTCTTGGTGCTTTGGCTCAAGACGTTAGTCATCTGCGTGTCACGGCAGAGGCCCGGGTTCAGTCTCAGGGCAGTCAGCGGTGGACAGGGTGGCACTGAGACAGGTTTCCTCCGAGTACTTCAGTTGTCCCCTTGTCATTATCATTCCATTATTGCCCCTGTCTCATATTTAAATCGCCAATCACGGGTGATATATAATCCTAGTACATGACAAACTCGTTAAATAAAACAATTTTCACTCATGACATTTGGTGTGATATGTCAGTAAAGCGGTCAAAATTGTTCCTGTCCACCTGCAGTTTTCCTGTTTGCGAATTATCCACTTCTAATTCCATCTTAAGTAACTTGTGAACTTAGACATGAATCCTGTGCTTAATTAAATATTGCACTAAGTAGGCTTATGCGGGAGGGGAGGTCTATCTCCACGAATTTTTAAGCTCGGCGGCACCTATTGGTAGGTGGGTAGCTTCACGCTCCGACTTTCGACTTTTGACACCGAGCAAAGGCTGTCGGCAACCACGGGACGTAAGGTGCGGGGAGGGGGGGCGGTGTAGATTCTGTTTTGACATGGTAGGAACGATTAAATTCCTGCCCCTGCAGAGTACCCAACTCAGTTTTATTCACGAATGGTGTTGACCGTGTCAGAGATATACTGGCATATACTGCAGTTGATCATTTACGTGGATAACTCGCGAAATGTCATACAGGCTGTGAACTTCGCCATCGGTAATGCACACTACCAACTATTTGATCCTTCTGCAAGAATATGGACAATTTTCTTTAGGTACAGTTCGTTGGGATTCGTTCCACGGACTATCCGGATGCGAGTCAGACGATTTACTCTCGCCTTAAACCTTTCCTTAATACCAATGGCTGAGAAAAATGCGCGCGTGTGACATGAATTTTTAATTAGCTGTTTATTCTGCAAGCTGTTAAGAACGCTGCCAGTAGTTCTGATATTTATTTACGACGAACGTACTGCTGTTCGTCGCCACATTCCAACGCTTCCGCTTAAACTCTCGTGTATAGATTATGTAGCAAAAACTGCACGATATTCCAGCGGTTGTTGTATGACTTCCATCTATCCTACCAGACAAACGGCAGGTGCAAAACCCGGGCGGTTTACCACTTTAATATCTTTGCAAATGTCGCGTGCCCACAGTTATACTGTCTGTTCAGAAAACATGACGTATATCCACAATTTAAAAAATAGCGCCATAATGAGTGACATCTTGGCGTATTTTGAGGTACCAGGTGGCCGCGCTGTCTAAGGCGTAGATCTGCGGCTACTCGCTTGCTGGGATTTCGGGTTCGAATCCCGCCGGGGCATGGATGTCTCTGTTGTGATTGGTGTGTGTTGTAAGGTACAGGTCTCTACGACGGGCCAATCCCTCGTCCAGAGGAGTCTTACCGAGTGTGTGTGTCTGTCATTGAGTGTGATCAGGTGCAACAATAACCCTCTACACCTACAATGAGTAGGTAGAAGAGGTAAGACTAAGAAACAAAGAAAGAAGTTTCAAATCTTACCTGAAGCGGGATATTAGAGTAATTGTCTGACACTCTCCATTGTCTGGTTTTATCTTACAGATATGTATCAGGTTACTGGAGCTGGCTGCGTATCCCAGACTTCGTTGCAATTACAACTACATAGCTTTCATGTTATTTTCATAAGCCACTACACACCCGGAAATCTTTGTGTGGTGAGCAGGCACGCTTACGGATTTTCAAAGATACTCTCTGGCCTATTGAAATACACTAGCCGTGCATTCTCCTAGATTGACTGTGAAAAATAACAGCAAGCGTTATTTAGGATACATAATGATATTTTACTGACTTCCCATAAGTGTACGGTTTCCGGAATGTAAGTGACCATGATGGAAGAAGTTATTTAGAAAAGTGCGTAATTTAGTTCGTAGCTCCACCATAATGACCTTATTTTCTGTATTGCACGAAAGACCTGTCTCGATATGATATTTACAGATGTCTATCTCTTTAAAGAATCCAAAAATTAAGTCGCAACAATTACAATTATTTTACTTTATGGAAACCTAACCCTTCTTAACACCCTCAGTTGATTGAGCATGATCAGATAACCTACGTATTGCTCATTTTTCATATCCCCAGTGTAACAAAACTTAGGCCTATCGGCATATATCCTACCGATTTGATCCAGTTTTATTAAATAACCTACATATTATCCATTCTGAAGTTTAAGAGTGGAACAAAACCTGACTTGGACGTCAAATTCCCAGTTGATCTAGCACATTTAAATGAAACACACTCCATAAAGGGCCCCACAGACGGTCCGTCTTAGCGTCCGTTTTGCCTGCGCAGTTCTAAGACGTCAGGTAAGACGGAACACTGAAGAGGGCACAGACACTCCGTTTTGTTCTCAGTCTTGCGCTCAGTTTTCACGGATCGTGCACGGAGCAACATGTTGGAGGAACTTTTAATTTACACCGCTCTAGCGTTAGCTTTGAGATCAAAAACTAAAAAGAAAAGGACTAGGTCAAAATGAGCAAAGGCTTGGTTACTTAAACGAAATAACCTCTCGCATATAAATTTACTGAAAGATTTAACTCTAGAACCGGGTGATTGGTACAATTATTTAAGGATGGACAATGAGACTTATTTACACCTTCTTCATTTGGTAGCGCCACATATCAGAAAGAATGATAGTGCAATGAGACGCGCAATCACACCACATGAACGACTCAGCGTCACACTTCGTTTCCTAGCAACCGGAAGAAGTTATGAAGATTTGAAATTTTCCGCTGCAATTTCAGCCCAATCTTTGGGAGTGATTATTCCTGAGACCTGCGCTGCAATATATAAGGTGCTGAAGAAGAAATATCTCAAAGTAAGTGAAATTTATTTATATTTGTAATTTGTACAAGGTAATTATATTTAGTTGTATAATTAATAATAATAATAATGCTTATTTTGTTTCAGTTTCCTACAACAGAAGATGAGTGGATATGTACTGGACAGCAGTTTGAAAGAAAATGGAATTTCCCAAATTGTTTGGGTGCGGTTGATGGAAAACATGTGAAAATAACTCCACCACAAGGAAGTGGGTCATACTTTTGGAATTACAAAAGTTTCAACAGTTTAGTTTTAATGGCAATTGCGAATGCTAATTACGAGTTCATATATTGTGATATTGGAACAAATGGCCGAGTTTCGGATGGAGGAGTAATTGAGAACACGACATTTTATAATAAACTACTGAATGGAAATCTTAGTCTCCCCTCGCCTAGGAAACCTGAAGGTGCTACAAATGAACTGCCATACGTGTTTGTTGGGGATGAGGCATTTTCGTTACGTAAAGATTTCTTAAAACCTTTCAGTCAAAGAGAACTTACTAATGAACGAAGAATTTATAATTACCGTTTGTCACGAGCACGGAGGGTTATAGAAAATGTATTTGGAATAATGGCTTCAAGATTCCGCATTTTCCACACTGCAATGAATTTCAGATTGGATCGAATAGAGATAGTTGTCTTGGCTTGTTGTGTTTTACACAATTTTTTACGTCGTTCATGCAATTCCTACGCGGCGGACATAGTGGATGAAATGGAAGAGAACTTAAACCATTTGACACCGTTACAATGTGGACACAATAGGCATTATGGTGAAGATGGCAAAGTTGTGAGGAAAAAGTTTTTGAGTTACTTTAACGAAGAAGGTCAAGTGCCATGGCAAAACACAATCTGCTGATCAGCTGATTCCCAACCGTTGTAGTGAACACACTATTTCTTAAATAAGATTAAACAATCACGTACCCCAGTGACAGTTATCACTCTTGAAGATTAGCAAAGAGTTGTCCCACAGAGTTGTTTGGATTGGAAATATCAGACGGTGGCTCTGCATACATGTATTCGTGTGGTGTGCTTGTTGATTGTGGGTAGTGAGGATCAGTCACAACACGTGATGTTCTATTTAATGTGCCCATCGTGCTTCGAAAATTACTTCGTTAATAACTCTTCAGCAAAACATAGCCATTTCGTTGGGAAGGCTTTCCAGCTCTTGTGCAACATGCTTGCCGTATGCAGAGAATTTCCCTTCGCTGGACTGCAACTTCGTAGCAACCAAATGCAACACTTCATCAGAACGATCAATCTTTTTTTTCTTGCTGAATGACTGCCTTGTTGAACTTCCTCCTGACAGTGAAACCTCTGAATGTGTTGCACACACATTTGCATTCTCATCAACGTCTTCATCATCAGCCTAGGAAAAAATAAATTCAGAATTGTTAGACATTTTGTTGAACAAATAAACGGACAGTATTTATCAAAACTGAAATCTATCACTAAAATATGATATCGTTAATTTATTATGCTTACCTCTTTTGGGGAATCCAAATTGCTGACACTCTGTCTGGGAAGTTCTTGATCCGTTAAAAATAAAAGGTCATCGTAGTACCATAAACTTGGCGTATAATTATCGTCTGTTCCATTGCCAGCCTTCTGAGAATCCTTGACTTTCTTGAGTTCTTTCCGAAAACAACTTCGTAGTGAATTTATTTTTTTTACCACTGCTTCCTTTCTTGCTTCGGGATCAATTTCCGATAACTTAACTCGTAACTGTTCATAAGCAATATTTTTTTTGTTTTTATCAGAGTACTCTTTACTTTTGACCTTCCACAAACACGGATTATTACGATACAGCTGAATGAATTCGCTAAAAAATGCTCGGGGTACGATTCTCAAGTCCGACATATCGAAGTGCACAGTTGGAACGATTAGTTAAAACTAACGCTAAAACTGTAGGCACCCACACACGCTCCAACTTGCTCGCAAACATGCCTGTACACGCACAGAAAAGTCAGTCGCTGACAGATTTACTTCAAGCCAAGCCTAAGACGGTACAGGGACGAAAATTCTACCCCACACACGGACCGTCTTACCTGACGTCTTAGAACTGCGCAGGCAAAACGGACGCTAAGACGGACCGTCTGTGGGGCCCTTAAGGAATGAAACCTGTTTCAGATAATAAAGTCACGATATTTACGTCTGGACGCTGCTTACAAACGCTCTGTAAGCAGTGAGGTAGCATATCAATTTTAGATCGTCTAGCGGACATAATGTAGGAGCTGAGCGGTGATTTTATGTCACGTGACTGTCGGCTGCCAGGAATTATAGACGGATATCAGATTCTGCGAAATTACTGCGCAATGACAGGAGCATTTTTTAAACAGTTGTCGCCTACACTGTACGAGTTAGTTGACGTCATTCGGTGAAACCCTAGCTCTCGGTAAATAATACAGGGACTTTATTCACTTTCAAAGTACTTGATTTGTTTACTCGGTATTGCTCAATGACATAACTTTAAATATATGCAAATTGTTGCTCCACGGCTGTCACAAAGTTTCCTTTTAAATAGGATATTTTAACTATTTTCAGTGACCGAATTATTTGACTTATATTCAATGAAAGTTTTATCAAGTTTGGCTCAACGGCATTGTCAGGTCTAAGAGCATATACCGTCGACGACATGAATAAAACATGAGTTTGGACGATTGGAATAATACTGACGGAGGAGCCGAAGTACTGGCAGAAAATTCTGTCCCAGTGCTACTTTGTTCACCACAACTCCACCTTGGATTGAATGTTTCACAGACTTAAAAGGAGCTGATGTCACCAAAAGAGATGAACGTCTTGCATTACGCAGTTTCTGTAGAAATCTGCCAGGTGACACTCTAGTTGTGACCCACTACCCATACCAATTTTGTTCCTTTATTAGTTCCTCCAGGAAAATTAATGTCTTTAAATATGTCGTCATCCCTTTTTCCACTTGGTTTCCAGTCGTTGTCAATCAGTTTCTAATTCTACTTGCCTGACCTAAGCACTTCACACAATACGGATGAAATTTTTATTGCTACAAACTACATTTCTACATCTTAAACACCAAACACTTCGGCCCAGTTTAACTTATATTTTATTCTTTTATTTACGAAGTTGTTAATTCCAATCGTGCGGCACATTGCATTAGAGAAAGTTATGTACCGGTATAAATTAATATGGCTATTGTACACAAAAGAATTGTGTTAAATAAATTCAGCATTGAAATATGTTGAAAAAGTAAACGGCGGATAAGTATGTAATAAATAACACTACTTTGTCTCGATTATAATTATTTTCCAGAGTCTGAAGCGGGACTGAATCACGTTCTTTCCTGATTTTAGGATAATATTGGTGTTTTCTGTAGGTCAAAACATTCCACACGTCCTTAAGAAGACCACGCCCACGGGTTTCTATACTTCTTCCTTCCACCCCATTGCTGTGGTTTTTATTTAAATGATGGTGACTAATGATAAAGACCGCAGAAAATATATGCATGAGCCAAATAATCTTGTTTTTCCCTTAAAAGGCTAATTTCTTAGCTAAATAAGTTTTATAGACTCTAATGAGAGGATAGAATTGAAATTTGAAGCTTAAAGAACGTGGAACGAATCGGTCAAAGACTGTTTTAAAATACTGTCATATTTGCGTGAAGGATACTTGCAAATCTCGACTAACCTCAGTCAAAACAGTCGACCTTATAACCCAGGATCGAAATTAGGAATTAGGGACATTATAACCACAACACACAGGAGGCGGCCATGAATTGATAGGTCCTACCCGACTGTACGCGGCTTGTGAAAGCACTATAAGTGGGTAAAGTTATTATGGTGATCTTAATATACTCCATAACTTCCGTGTATTTTTCAATTATTAAGTCCAAATAAATACACTTATTGTAGTTTCAGTACAGCGTGTTTGCTTAGAGAATATACAGCATAATAAAATGTCACGGAAATGCTTTCATTCCATCGGATTAAAGAGAGTTTAATTGACGTTTGAATGTAAGTTTTATATCACAACTTTGTAGGTCCCTGTTGAACACACCTTTTATATATTGAACTTTAGTTGTATATATTTTTACATATGCACGAGCTGCCTTTTATGACGACATATATGTCTCATGTGCATCTCCTGTAACTGCGTTTTCCCTGATAATGGCCTATATAGAGCCGAAACACGTAGGAGAACAAAATGCTATATAATGATTATAGACAGTTACCAACAAATGCACAAACCATAAATAAAGGCATAAATCAACCTTTTATCATAATTAAAACCCTACACATGTTTCGGCTCGCAAGGAGCCATCATCAGAGGTTACAGTGGTGCTTATCAAATGCTGCGAGCCGAAACATGTGTAGGGTTTTAATTATGATAAAAGGTTGATTTATGCCTTTATTTATGGTTTGTGGTTGGTAACTGTCTATAATACAAAAATGCACGGTGAATTAAGACTAAATGCTATATAATGATATTGTAAACAAAGTACTGTAAGTGTATTATTTGGACTTTTTAATTATTGTTATGGCGACTCTATAAATGTAACTATGTATACATTATGGCGACGTACTGTAGCATTATTTAGTTGATATGTCTGACAGAAATGATATTCTTGTCAAAACACACGGTCTTTGATTGAACTATCTGTCAGTTACGCCACTCAAGATCTCCGCGTGTCTCAAAAGACCAGTTCCGGTAATAACCTGTATGCATTCCCATGTTATCAAAGACTGTCGCTCTTTCTACAATGACGTCTTTTAATACAGAGAAGATGCACCATGCAACAATGATATAGGTCTATTTCCTTTAGGCGTTCAGTCGTTTATCATCGTAATATTGAAAAGTATATTTGCACAGAGCGATACATGCGTGAATGTAGAGGGCCTACGTAGCCGTTTATGTTGTATTAATGATATGAAGAGATAAAGCGTCAAGGCATCTCTCAGTTTTGTGTTTATTACCTTTGATATACGACATTATGGCTAATTATCGGTTTAAAGTACAGAGGAAACTTTATGTACCGTGTGCCTTAACATTAAAGGCCTATGAATTTTGCAGACTTTGTTAGTTCTAATTTGATTATCAGATCAAATAACGGCGATTTATTTAATAGAGAAACATTGTGTTTTCTGTAGGACATAAGTATTTAAATATTATTTAAATAAAATTTAAGACTCCAAAACATTACTCGGTGAAATTTTTCCCTTACTTAATACCGTAGTATTCTAACGAATTTTGAATTGTTGAAGTTTAGTATTTGTCTTGATTTTAGGCTTCCGCCACGATGTTGATGAGATCTGCTCTCTTCTGGGATATTACGCGGCGTCATGTGGTAATTATTTACAGACGTTTCGGGACAACGTATCGGTTCCATCTACACGGGTCAAGAGTCCTTCTCGGACCCTTGACCCGTGAAGATGGGACCGATACGTTGTCCCGAAACGTCGGTAAACAATTACCACACGACGCGGCGTAATATTCCAGAAGAGCGCAGATATCTTTAATATTTGTTGTCCCTTCGTTCCATATGTTGGAGTAATGCTCTTTTTTATGTAAATAAATATAATTACTCACGCATATACTTTCAGCGTTGTTATTGTTATTATTATTGGTCAAGATAATATTAGCCAGCGAAGGAATTTTTTGTTGCGATTACGGAATTTCGCTTTCCACAACAGGGAATTTCTACAATGGCTAAAAATTATCAGGTGCTTAAGAAATTCGACTTATTTATAGTTTATGGAACGATGCTAAAATTAATTCAGAGTGTATAGCGTCGAATGGGGCAGTAATTAGTGAAGTGTCTTATACTGCGTTTGCAAAGTGAAACAAACAATATCAGGGTCAGTGACATTAAATAATCTATTAATCAGGAAGCGAGAACAATTATATATTGTTTTATGGTACAACCTACGAAGAGTACCCCACAGGCCTGCTTTTAGAGGGAAAAGCTTTAGGTGGACTACAAGGAGGAAAGAATGCATGACGGGAACTAAATTTTTGAGGATAAGTGCGATGATGATGATGATGGTGATGACGATGATGGCAATAATAACAGGCCTGCTTTGCCTTTCGTGTTGATTGTAAACCATGCGAGGCAGATGACGTTTAAAATATTTACCGACATTTGTTTTGAGTCTGACCAAAAGACGCTGCGAAATGCCTTATCCAGACAGGCTAATATTAATCTTGAGAGTAATAATGCAAATTATACCGCCTTATCATATCACGACATTCAGAACGTATTGCAGTACAAGATTGCGTTTTGTCTGTGAAGTTACTGTGTCGTACGATTTGGAGTATAATGTAGTAGACCTGGTATTATTTCAATTCAGTTCAATTCAGGTACATTTTATATTTATTTACCTGCTGGCTCAGCCTAATGGCCAATTACAATAGTAGTGACGGCGATTATGATTGTACCTATGTGAATGATAGCTGTAGTTATGTTACGTTAATAGGCATTTTTAAATCGAAGAACTGGTAAACAGTATTAGTGACTTACTTAATAGTATTGCCTTTCCACACAGTACAACAAAAGTACATATTATAATGTAAATGATAAATGTAAGTAATGTCTCACTAAAAAATGAAAACCGAAATTATATTTTAAGAATGCTGTCTTCTGTGATATGTCGGTTTATAGCCTGGAAGACATTTACCAGCTTTTCGCAGGAACATTCTGCCTACATCTTCAGGATAGAAGAAGTATTTTCTTGCTTGTAGACTACCTGAAGTACATTGACTTCTCATTAAAATGTGTCAGACCCGTGGACATGGACCGAAATTGCTTAAGGGAATTAATAACTCTTCCCTCGAAAAAGAGTGTGTTGAATATCCCAAGTTTCATAAAAGGTGCGGCGGACAACTAGAAATTTGTTAACAACATTACCGCAAAGAAGTACCGGCAGACGGGAAATACATACCTAATAGCTAATATATTGTGTGTAATCTGGAGGGATTCCAAAATGAAACTTTGTAACATTTCCATTACAGCTGTTTACAAGGCCCTAAATTATAATATTCGAGATTCAGAGACAGAAGAAGAGACACGCGAATAAATTATCTCGTAAAGACTTTACGTTCGAGAACTTCACAGCTGTGTTTAGTTTTTCACATTCATAAAAAGGTGAACAATTTCATCGCCCACTGTCTGATCGGTATTAATACAATCGTTGTATTAAAGGCGAAATGTAATGGATTTTCTTTAATTTTTAGGATATTATTTCCAAAACAATCCATTGCATAGAGATGCCACTTCAAATTTGTTTATACTTTTGTTAAGAAAGGTGTGGTATCGGATATTCTATCCTTGACTAGCACATCTTCTTGGACTGTTTCATACACGCGGTGGAAAAATACAGTGCCTTCCTGTTACCGCTGTCCTGAGCGCCACACTTCTCAAGGAATGTTCCGGCGGGTGAAGGCTTGCTGTGCAATAAAACTGCCGTGCTCGGTGCCACTGTAAAGAAAGATCCTCGATTTCTGCGGTTTGAAACTTTAGTTATTTATGTAAATTATGTGCTGCCATAATACTTTACTTAAAATGATGTACTGAGCGCAGAAAAAATAAAAATCTGTAAGACATTCATAAAACCAGTGGCAACATACTGAGCAGAATCTTGGACATTGAATAAAGATGTTACTGGACGCCTTTTGGAAGAAAGGGATTAAAAAAAATGTTTTGGGAAATTAAAGTAAATGAGAATTGGAGAAAGCGATATAATAAGGAATTAATGCAGCTGTTTGGAGATTTAGATATACTTTCATTTGTGAGAATAAGTCGGTTGAATTGGATTGGTCATGTTAATAGAATGAATAGTGAAAGAAAAGTCAGTCAAGTATTTCATAATAATCCCCAGGGAAGTCGACTAAGAGGACGACCAAAAAGCAGATGGCGGAACTGTGCACAAACAGATATTAATAGATACAAAATTAAGAACTGGAAAGAGAGGTCAAAAATAGAGCTGACTGGGAGAAGTGCATTAAGGGTAGCGAATGTCGGAATTGGAATGTAGTGCCATCTAAGAAGAATAAGAAGAAGAAGAAGAAGGAAGAGGGAAGAAGAAGGAGGAAGAGGAGGAGGAGAAGGAGGAGAAGAAGAACAACGACGAATTGCAATGATAGGTAATCACACAAAGTAAGGTTCATGCTTTTAGCAAATGTATTTAAGAACAAATCAAAACCCAGTAGTCATTGGAACTTCAAGCCTTAGTTTTCGCAGTCCAAAACTGATGTAGTCTACTGTCGAATGTTACTTAACTAATATGTGCATTTTATGATTTTGTTACTGCTTATGTGTTTAGAATTGGATGACATTATTCGAGTAGGGACATCTGATAAGGCGCTCTGACCGCAATCCAATTACCATAAGCACAGCCTACTTCTCCTATAGCTCAACAAGCAAGGAAATGTTTGACATCCCACGCTATTGTTTCTAATTGTGAGTGTCATAAACAGAATTGTTTCCATTCTAAGCAAAATAAGGCTAAATCAAAATTACTTTAGACAATGTACCGATTAACACAAAACAAGGCGTGAATATTTCGTCTCGTTAACCCCTCAGCGACGCAGGACATTTAAATTCCAACATACTTCAGGGACGGAGGAGATTTAAAACCCTAATGACGAAAATGCAACCTTTGTTTTAAAAAAAATATTATTCGCAAACTAAAGATCCGATTTTTCTAAAATTTTAACAGAATAATCTTAAAACTATGTAGATGCAGTATAATAATTTTCATTACCTTAGTAATTGAACTTCGTGTGGTACAGCTCAAAGCAATCTTCCAAACAAAGGCCTACATCACAGTTTTGGCAGCAGTACACTGAAGTTTTCTTTTTTCCGTGCTTTGAACACACTACACACCTCCTCTGGGGTTTTGATTTTTCAGTTTTGGGTGCCACTTTTCTGAGAAAATATCTTTCCGTGAGCCTTGGTACTGTGTTATCAGACGCGTGTCGCCCCGGTACACTGTTCGCCCGCAGCACGTGCATATTTTGTAAACAAACCTTCCACTAACTGTATTCTGTATGAGAGCTGCTCTATATTTCTTACCGTGACTTGTCTATAAACAACAATCGAATTGAGAACTGTTGAGTTCAGTAGCCGTTTGAAAAGTTTGAGGTACCATTTCGTCATCCTCTTTCTCTCAACCACGTACATATGGAGCAACTGGGATGCTGTTTTGGGGGTTTCTGGCGTAATCAAACTCGATTCTAGAACAGTATTTTGGCCTGTATATACAAGAAAACACCACAAGTATCCTGTCGTTGATTCGCACAGTTCAAAAGTTTTTATTCCGAACTTTGAAGCCTTTAGTGGTAGCTACTGCCTAAATGACAGACGCCCCTTTCAGAGTGTCAGACTTTCATCAATGGCAATGTTTTGGTTACGTAGATATAGGGTTTGAAATTTTTTGTCCAAATGACATATCACAGGATAAATTTTGAACAATTTGGGAGGTCCTTGGAATGTTGGTAAGCTTTCATTGTCTATAAAATGCAAAAATTTACAAATCAATTCAAATGTTTTTCTCCTAATCACATCGGCAAAATCCAGGTGTTGATATTACTCTCTTTTTTTTTCTCGAAAAGTATGACCTCGCAGTTGGTTTTTGCACAATGCCCATCAGTAAAAACAGACCTAAAACAGTGTAAATTTCATTTTCTGTGACAGGTGTCCACGATCTCACAAATGAACGAAATGGGAAAAGATTGCCTCGCGCGTTCTTGTATTGTTCTGCATACCTATTAGTTTCTATAACAATTTGTTGTATGATTTCTTTATCAAAAAATAACTCTAAACATTCAACAATATCACTTACATTTTCTGCACCATTTCTGTGTCCAAAATCACAACTAAATACTTCTCTGTGTCCTATATATTTATCCATAGCCTCCCACACTAGATCTTGGTGCAACATTTCCTCTTCATCAACACTGTCGTCATTTATGACTGCATCTGCTAGAGCTACGTCATCAATTTCATTATCACTACTGCTACCACTATCATTACTACTGTCACTGAAACTTTCATCTGATTTGTACACAATTTCTAGCACTTCACTCTCTGTCAAACCTTTCCCTGCCATGGTTACGCCCCCAGAATCACTCCTAAGTCAACTGCTGAAGCTAGCGCACTGACCGTGAAAAGATGCAGGGGAAAAACTAGTATATACAAAACAAACTAAGCTGAACGATATACCAAATGAGAGGTTGATTCATACTCTGTCGATCTACGCATGGAAATGACACATGATTTCTGTTTAGACTTCAAGGGAGCAGCACAAACCGAGTCTTTGTAGCGCCCGAGTGGAAGGTGACGAAATTATTTGAAGCCACAGATATGCAGTTAAGCACGTATGAATTGCATCATCCACACACTATAAGAAAGCTAAGATCTTAAGCTACAAAGATATGTTGTTCAGCCCGTAGCTTTCTTTATTTCGGTTTGAGAAAAAGCGAAAGGTCTCTGAGAGTGCGCGTTTTTGAAGTGGAGAAGGTGAACTTTTTTCATAGGACAATTTACTCTTGAATAGATAATGTTACATTCTAGATAGAGAATTTATACCATTATATCCTGAAAGCACAGTTCTCAAACTGTAAAGAGAAACCACTCGCACTTCGATAGCACTAAATCTCTGCATGTGAGAGGAGATTCAATCCAACCATGCAAGGGTCTATACGACGTATAGAGGCCGGCAGCATGTGAAGAAACGGAGGTCTATACCACGTATAGAGGACGTCGCTGAAGGGTTAAGACGACATGTTGATACGTTAATTGTTATGTGGTGTTCAGATATCGATAATTGTACTTGGCGATGACAGTTAATGTATCGGACTACAAAGAAAGGCCTTGTCTTGTACTCAGCGTTACTAAGTACAGTCAGTTCAGAAACATGCCGCACTTACAATTCTTCTCCTTGAGCATGATTTTAGTTGCACATTCTTCTTCCCATGGCTGTAAAGCCCCTAGTGGGCCAGGGCCGTCTCATTATCGAGGCTTCACGATCACACTCATTTAGACACACCACAGTCCGTAAGACTGCTCTGGACGAGTGATCAGCCCGACACAGAGATCTCTCTACCTGACAACACACAACATTCACAAGAGACAGAAATCCATGACCCCGGCGGGATTCGAACACACAATCCTAGCAAGCGAGCGGCCGCAGACCCACGACTTAAACCGCGCCGCCACTGGGATCGGCATTTAGTGTAAATAGTGGCTACAAATAAACATTTATTTAAACAATAATTAAACAACCCAAACATCAGCGTGTTTGTCCTACATTAAACAACTCCAGATAATATTAGTATTTGATACGGTGTTTGTGAAAGAGAAGTAAATCACAGCTGTTCTGATATTTATCGTCAACTGAATAAACCTCATACATACATTGTGAGCAAGAAAGAGACGTTACGTTTTTAATTTGAACAGAATGTAGTCGGTTTATGTTTGGAAACGTGAGGCGTGTTGTGTTATTACCAATTTGCACTTGTCGTAGTGACATGTCAGAACTCACAAATGACTGTTAAAGGAAAGCCAACTGACGTCAATTAAATTACAGGTACATAAGTAATGACCTCAGGTTTTCAGACAATGGCGTGTCCGCACTTGAATATACTAAATTTTAATCATTCTAATTTATTGACCTGCATAAATTTTAGCCTGTATAGGCCTTATAAATATATTAACGATATATATCTTCCTGAAGGTAACACAGTGTATTTTGGAAAAATTATGCCGACCTTTCGGAAGGTTCTACTGCTTCCATCAGGGCATCCTACGCGAGGGTTCTACTGCTTCCATCAGGGCATCCTACGCGAGGGTTCTACTGCTTCCATCAGGACATTCTGCGCTTTCCTAACTTTGCTTTGTGCTTTTGTATTTTGTTTTCAATAAGAAGAAATGAATTAGAAAGTGTATTGTCTGTAGGGGTGTCGCTCCCTGTAGCATTGGAAGACAATTCTGAAACTCTTGGCCCCTTAATGTGAAGACTGAAAATGTTTTCACGTGTAACGCAGTGCTGTGCTTGAGGATTATTCTTTCATTTGTATGTTAACTATGCTTTCATCATGTTAGCTTGTGCTCTGAGGACGGCGATAGAGAAACTTGTGATCTGTAATGCTGTATAATACATGACAAAGCTTCTGACTGTTCGGAGTGAACAATAATCTTCATATTTATAGCTGAATATAAAGACACTATAATCTTGTAGGCTGTGACTTCTTGTTATACTGGAAGACACTTTCGACGTTTCGGCAAGGCCACTGCTTTCTTATTTAGTTTTGCCCCGAAGTTAGAGGTAGTATAATCTTAAGGGTTGGATGTGTCTTTCATTACTGGCAAAATTTTCTATAGTTGAAGGAAAACCCAGGATGTTCTTACGCACTTCCACCCTTTAGACACAATCAGTATAGCCTTGTAGGCTGTAGTGCTAAAACTCTTCAGCTTTGGGAGAAGCCTTCGTAGATTATTTTACCATGAATATTGGTGTTGTAAGTTCCTCTGAAACGTTGGAAGATTCTTTCAGCACTATAGGCCTATGGCTGTAGAGTCCGGAAGAAACGTCTTTTTTGCGCAGTTAGAGTCGAGATATTGTGCAAAGTTTCACGGCCCAGGCTACAGCCGTGTGCTTGTCCAGTGCTACTGAACTTGGTAATGAGGCAGACAGATTGCTCGAGGTGATGTAGCCACATGGTCATTAAATAAGACTGGAATAATCCAGCGGGCCGTATCGAACATAAAACTACTTGGCCAGATCAAGGCAATTATAGGTGTACAAGGTGGCAGGCCTGGTGGCAATTCATCATTATTCTGCAGTATTATCAATGTTAAAAGAGTAGGGAGGACCAAGATAATATTTGGTTTATATGTCAGCTTTAAAATCTTTAGGTTTACGATTAATTTATTATTAGATTAATTATATACAAGTTTATCGAGAGTTGGTTTCTTTGTTATTTTTTTTTTGACAAATACTGGAACAGAGTTTTAAATAAGCCAAGCCACAAAATGAAAACCTTTACTTGCCATTCCTTATCATTTTACTGAATAATTTGGCTCAAGTAGAAATATTTTTGGCTTGTATGCGGGCGGTGCCCGGTTCGAAACTTGGCTGGGACACGGACTATCCTCACTGGGGATTTTCGTAGTTGTTCTACTCCATGCAGGCATGAACTGGGATTGAACTGTAAGTTAGGCAACGGCCACTTTCTTGCGCGTATTGTGTAACCATCGTCCAATTATTCGATTCTCTTTAGACGCAGTTACTATATTGTCGTTAATTAATTACGTATAAAGTAACTAATTAAGATTTTACGTAGCGTAGTTGATACAGTGACTAGGCTATGGGCTGGACAATCCGGAGTTCAAGCCCCGTCAGGAGAAAGAGATTTTACCCTTCTTCAAAACGTTCAGACTTCTTCCTGGGCCCACCCAATCTTCTATTCAATAGGCACCGGGATTTCTTTCCGAAGATAAAGCAGCCGGAGCGTGAAGTTGACCACTCACCTCCATGTTTTGCCTAGGTTAAGAATGAGTGGAGCTATACCTCTGCTCCCTCTATAGGTCTTCATGTCGTGGACAGGGTCAACTTTACCTTTTTTTACTATCCAATCATTAGACGTTCTGTAATGTGAGTTACATACAGTATCGTTAAATAAACTTTAAACTGGCAAATTAATTAAGGTTTTTCGTTTTGTCTTTATTTCTAGGCGAATTCTGGAATAAAATTTTAAACAATTCATTACCGCCTCCTTCCAAATCTTTACTTACGTTGCGTTGCTTATTGATGGTATTCCAGTCTGATTCGATGTCAATTGACCTCTGTAGCTTGAAACTGTGTCCTTAAATGTTGTAAGAATTAATATATTACCAATTCGTCAGTGAACTGGTTGACAGTTTAGAAGAACAAGTATGGTTGTGATGCAGTTATAAATTAATTCTTCAAACAAAAACGAACAACCCCCTCCTTTGTATTTTATATAGAAATTAACAGCAAGGGCATAAGGCGATCTTTACAGTGACGGTGTTTAGGATCATCCTGGGCTCGATGTGTTGTGAGTTCTGTTCCTTCCATACTTACTAACACAAGGCACTTAAGCATATGTATCAGATTAGTCATTGTGTAAAGGTCACTTATAATCCTTGAAATTACGATTCTCAGAGTAAAAGGAACCTGATCAGAGGTGATGTCTGTTTTTCTTTACTTATTTCTCTAACTTCTTTTGTGTTTTATTTATTTTCTGTTGTTAATCTTTTATTTGTTTCCTGTCTTGTCTTTGTTCCATCAGACTGATACAAAAAAAAAAGTTGAAATTTCCTACGTTACAAAATTGATGAAATTTTAAAACTTAATTTTCTGTGCATTTATAGTGAATAGAGCATAAAAAGGTGACAATTTGATGTAATTCATTGTAATTCTTGAATTATCATAAATTATAATAAAGTGTTGGCCATAATGATATTATAGAGTCCAGTTATATAATAATAATAATAATGTAATATAATATACATAACCATCAACAACACGGGATAAGCCATCCAAGCTTGTTCCTTCTTTGTGGGTGTTTTCTTCTCCATCTTTCCCTTGATTGACGTACGTTTCTTCTGTCGTTTGGAATATATTCATATATTAACTCTGGAATGCTTGTGTCCCTAATTATTAACAAACTTTGTGTCCACTCATGTCCATAAGTCACAGTATTTAGCTCGTATTTCTCCATTGATTTTATGATCACATAATTCGTATCCTGAACCTGACCTAAAAAATTTCATCTCTACTCCCTCATTTCTTCTTTCACACCGTTTTAGTAATGTCGAATTCTCACACCAGCATAGCAGAGTTGGTACTGCCAATATCTAATATAATTTCAAAATATTTCCTTATTACTCGTACTTGCTTTAATGTGCGTCTAATTGTTCTACATATAAGTGAAAACGTTTGTAGTTTATTTTATGTCAGTACTATTTATATACGATACACTACATACAAAGTAATTAGAGTCTTTTTTTCGATTACTCTCTTATCAACAACAATTTTTGCCCTAATGAGCTCACTTTCTTTAAATGTCATAACTTTTCTTTAAAAAGTATAAATTTTAAACTCTTGTCCCTTACAAAAAAATATATATATATGTAATGCCCGCTGGAATGTATCTCCTGTTTTGCATATACTGCCTCAGATCCAGCAAATAAAATGTCAACAATATTCTGACATCGGAAATGATTCCTTAATTTATTCTGTCATTTTTTACACAGATGGCGCACGAAAAAGTAGCCCCGCCCACGGATGAGCCTCGCCCGTTTTAGACGCAGCAATCGTAGTCACGTAATCACGGTAGCCCCGCGGGCAGCTGGGATACCCGGGGACTAACATTCTTTAATAACAACAAAATAACTTTTCAAATGTTATACCACATATGTTGTTCTGTCATTAATAGTAAGGCTGTTATTGACATTGACACTAAGACCGGGCTACTTTTCTTGCGCCACTCCGTACTATCTTTCATGTACATCGTATATATTAAAATATATCGGTGATAATGGGCACTCTTGTCTCATTACGTGATTTATTTATGCCATTTTTGCTATTTCAAACTTTTTCGTATCTGTTGCCATTTTTGCATGTCTGGATACAAACTTTGTATCACTTCTATTATATTTTGTGAGGGAACTTTTATCAGTTATTACTTGCCAGAGTTTATTTCGGATAAATTTATTGAAGGCTTTGTCATCGTTCAGGAAATCTAAAGTCGGTGAGTTAAATTACCTGTTTCAATCATTTGATTAATAATGAAGGCACATCCGTTACAGGATCACCCTTCCCTAAACCTATTCTTGGCTTCGTCTAACATAGGAAAATATAATATACATAATCACGTATACCGTTATTATGACTCCGTAAATTAACACAATATATAAACCATCAATTAAACAATCCAGTGCAGCTATGTTTCTATACGAATTTTTAAATAATTAGTTGCAATTTTAAATACGGCGGTGACATCTAAAATTTTAAGATGGCATTAAATTATTTATGCCCGTACAGGGTGACAAGATCTAACGTCACCATCCACTGTACTATCCGATTATATAGTGCAATACGATATAAGGCAATACAATGTAGATGAGGAGATTTCTGAGTGGTATTAAACCTTAATATTTAAATTGATAAGACTTCTTCAAATGTACTTGAATTGGGTTCAGAAAAGTTTTGGTAGCTGGGTCCTGTGTGTGTGTGACGAAGGCTGAGGCCGAAGTCTTAAAAAATAATTAAATTTGTTTGGGAATTGTAACAGGTGAAAACACCAACATTAAGAAAGCCAGGCTAAGATTTAAATCACCTTTTATATGAATACTCATAACAACTACGTAGGCTTTATTTGAGACAGTCGGCCACTTATATGGAATTTATAGCAGGAGACAAGTGCCGGGCGCTTTGGCATGTCTAGAACCATTAGTTCGAAGACCACCCGGTGGGGAGTACTGGTATCGGTCGGAAAACAATTACATTAGCGTGTGTCCTCGATTTTAAAGGTATGTTAATTGGCAGCTAGACTGGTTTTTGTTGCTGCATTACAATTAATTTTAATAAAGTAACAAGGAGAAAAGAACGGTGAAAAGTGGTAATCAAAGAAGAAATATAAACGTAATTTCTGTTAAAATAAACACAGAACCACTTATTACTAATTTTTGTGTAATTTCCATACTCTATTTGCACGCAGAATAATAACTTTGGTCACAACGTATTTTATAGTTTCTCTAATAATATGTTTCTTTATTGGACGTTTACATATAAGAAGTACGTAATTTTTTATCCCGTTCTTCAAACAAAGTCCATTTTGAGCACACTGAGTGGTGTAGAATGGCATAAAGCACATTATGTGTTAGGTTTATTTAAGTGGTTTTATATAAGCTTGTTAACAAATATCTGTAAGGAGCTAGCTAAAGAGTAGTAGGTCATAGCAATCATTTGGATCGTGTTATAGTCCCAGCGCTCAGATGTGGCGGATATAAACACGATGCGCAAAATACCAAATCAGGTGGTGAAAATTTCCTCGCTCGCAAGCTTATTTCGCTTTTAGCGCAGCTCAACCGCCAAGTCTCAGGAATTTTTCTACATGTCTTATTGACCTGTGTAAAGAAAATAACATATATAAATGTAAGAAAACCCAATCTTGATATGATTCACACCGTTGTTTGTGTGAAAACGCAATAAATGAAGTAAAAATATCTTGCAGCCAAAACTTGTGATGATTACACGTTTCGGCTCGTTTTAAAACCATTACCAGGCCTACTCAAGCACTGCAAGGAATATTCAGTATATTCAGAATATAACAGATTTGTAGTAGAACTTCTAATTCTCGTACATCTTGAGTTTTCTTAATTTTAAGAAAACCCGAGTTATACGAAGAGAACTCAAAACAGAAATGTTAATGACAATACAACTCAACATTCACCCGCAGGAAAAACATGTCCCGGCTTATACAAGAAACACGCGGCACTGTTATAGGAAGTTTTTTTTTTTGTTTCTGTCTTCTGGCCCTGTGGTGAATCTGGGCGCTGAAGCAGCTTGTTGTCCCACTCCCCGCCCCACTTACACTGCACAGATTTGTCTGTGTGCTCATTTCTTCACCATATGTGATATGAAACGGTATTCGCCACTTAAAATTGATACAATAAAAAAAAAGGAATGAGTGATCCAGCCCCGGAAACTCACTATTTCTGCGCCTGATTCAATCACAGCAGATGTGTGCGATTCCAGCAGGTGAATCTTCATAGCCAAGAATTACAAACTAAACAAATTAGAACAGATTGAATGATTTGAAGTCCTACTCGTAATGCTAATGAGTTACACTACTTACGTCTTTAATGAACCCGATATTTGTACGCCTCGTTTTCACGTTAGCTTTTTGCTTATGATTTGGCAGCTGTGAGCGTGTACCGTTACGTTACACCGTAGTAAGAATAGAGAATTTGGTTACATTAACGCATATGTATACTGCTCAAGCTCAAAGGCACAAATGTGCTTTTTAATAAAAAGGACCAGATGGACAAGGTATTAAACCAGTGGCTTGTAATGAAATTGATGGCTCCACCGCATGCGTAAATAATCATATCAAGGTAATATACGGGATGCTGAACTGGACTGTGTCCCTGATCACCAGCAGAAGGTGTCACCCAAAAACAGGGGGCTCGATCAGTCTTGTCCTGAAGTAATGATGAAAGGAAGACTACTAGTGTCTTAAAAATGTGAACGTGCAACCGCTTTGTAATGTCGACGTAAATGTAAATTATACAGCGTGAAGCAAAGTAGCACAACGACTGAAATAAAAATGAATAAGAAATAACGCTTCTCCCTGTAGTTATATTTAACAAAATGAAGGATATTTAAAAGTATTTTATTCACATTTTTTTTTTGTTTTTCGATTACAACAGTAAGACCACTTCCATCTCCATAATTTTGTATAAATTACTGGACTCTCGAATGCAAATTTCCCATTACCCGCCGAGTCATCCCTTCAGTATTGATTAATTTCTTCTCTGACGTTTCCGTCCAATTCGGCGATATTCCTAGCGTTGCTGACATATATTTCATCCTTGAAGTGTCTCCAGAGGAAGTCGTCAACAAGCTGCAAAAATTCCCCATGATTAGTTTAGCTGCAGAACGTCGATCGAGTTTCCTGCAGTGCCAGTCCGTGTCCGTTCTTGACGGAGATCAAGGCCGTGCTATGCGAACTATGACTGTAGGATGTTGCATATCATCTCGGTGCAGCGATCTGATGGTACAGGTACCGACCGCAATGCCTTCGTCATCCGAAGCAGCAGGGAAGTATCACCACAAGCGATGTCTCACCACAACACACAGTCAGCTTTTCACTTTTAACATTTATGTATTATGGATTAAGTTGTTCAGTTTCTCGTATTTTGTTAAACCAAATAGCAGAATTTGTCTTTAAGGTCTTTAATTTTACATTCTCGTGAGTATGAATTAAACTTTTTTGTTTATCATTTGTAACTTATAATTCATAATCTTCTGGCATGTTACGTTGTGCCGTTTGGCTAGTAGTTTCCGAAGTTTCGAAGCATAATAGTGTTTTAATCTTTAGAGTCAAGCAGTCAAATCTCTCTTGAACTTGTGAACCACTTGTTTCTAGGACTTTGTCCATCGTCTTTAATGTGAATAAAATATAAAATAAAATATATAAAGATCTAAAATTCACGACGTTTCGGAAGATGGCTCTTCTTCCGTCTTCAGGCCTACTCAGGTGGGTCCTGTTGATTAAGCTAGTCTCAATCACCGGACAACTCAGTCAGTGGACTAGCTTAATCAACAGGACCCACCTGAGTAGGCCTGAAGACGGAAGAAGAGCCATCTTCCGAAACGTCGTGAATTTTAGATTTTTATGTATTTTATTTTATTTTATACTTTACAGTCTATATTTTATATGTTATTCACATTAAAGACGATGGACAAAGTCCTAGAAACAAGTGGTTCACAATGTCATATACCATCGTCAAAGCCTTTTAGAATTCACTCTCTTGAACTGTTTGAACCTGAAGAGGAAGGCCCTGCGATACTTAGTCACGGTGGGAACTGCTCGTCACCTCACAGAAGACATAAGAAGCACGTGTGTATTGCCGTTGTTCCTAACGTGTCGGACATTCTTTACACTTGTTCAAGCATGCACACGCGCAGACATATACACAAAGATGAAGTTGTCTTTTTTCTTAACGCCTTTCCTAGATCAGATAAATAGAGTCGCAGCGTCAAATTCGAGAGGACGGTACACTGAGTCTGTTGGTGATGTGGCTGTTGTGATGAAACCAAGAGAATAAACAACTATACGAGGTTTGTGTTTCTGACAGCGGTGTTGCCTAAGGTTGAAGTCTTCTGGGATGTTACACCGTGTCGAACGTTAAATAGTGACCGACGTTTCGAAGGCCGTAATGTCCTAATCTTCTGGGTCAAACAGTGCTAGATGTCACTCTTCTTGTACTTTCGAACCTCGAATAGAAGGCTGTAGATCCTATGAACTGTCGGTAAATATTTAACGTTCGACACGACGTAAAATAGCAAAAGACTTAAATCATTAGAAACACCGCTGTAAGAACATCAGTTCTTGGCGCCACATTTGTTTCTCTCCATGACACAATTGTGCGATATGCTTGGACACCTTAGCACGTACAGCCACTTTCTAAAACTCCTTAGGACTGGAGGTAAATGAGACTTGACAAGGCAATTAACTCTTCATTAGATACGTTGATCGCACGCGTTGACGGCCGTCATAAGCTTATGGTCGGGGAAGAATACTGTAATCTTACATGTTAGTGTCTTATATGAGAAGACAGAACTGGAGACCTTGTATCAATAGACTTTCTTATAAATTATCATTACGTAGTTAAGTATTTTTTGCAGTTTTCTGAAGTTATGTACAAACCTGTTACATTGAAGGACCACTTCTTAATCTAGAAGACCGACTGGCTTTTTTCGTGCAAAAAGTAGAAGTAGTATCCATTTAAATTCCTGCGTTCTTGTTTGTACGAATACTAAAGCCATTCACTCATTTCTGCTACACTAACTTCCGACATAAGGACTGGACGATTTCGATATTGCCCTTTGAGATAGACTGAGACAACTGGGTATGGATTTATCCGGCTTAGGATAGGATAAAGCGGTGAACTGTTGTGAAAACGGCGTTGTGTGTAGAAAAAAGGGAGACTGTAGAAATTTCAGATTTTATGCCTTTATTTTCCGAATACAAAATTGTGTTTTTTTTTCAGTTCTGCGACTGTTCCACCATACACCTACATCGAAGTAAATCCTATTTGAGGTCTTCGCTCTTCTGGGATGTTACGCCGCGTAACATCCAAGAAGAGCGGCCGCGGGAGCCTGAAATCTGGCATAAATCCTGTTTGTGGTATTAGCACATGAAATAATTGTAACAGGCACTGTGAAAGTCAGTTCTGTATATTGCTAGGTTAAAGTGGTAAACCCAGCTTACAAACACTTTAAAAGAAACTGATTGTTTTGCATGATACTTCGGTTTGGATATCATGGACGTGAAATAGGAACTTTCATGCGTTCTGAAGCCTGTTGTGCAAATGCTTTTGCTGAAAATCTCTCTGTTTATGGAGCGAAAGTTCAAGGACTTCCATCATGGGTTGATACATGATATACCGTGGCAATAACACATTTTTCGGTATAAGAACTGCCTAGTTCTCTTGCAGACAACATGCTTATTCTCTCCACAAATCTATACGTCGATGGGAACAACCAGTGTGAACTGAGTATAACAGTATAAATCACTGTCACAAATTTTGAGGTGCTGTGTGAGTTTAATAAAGGAACTACTTGGTAACCTTGTGCATAATTATGATGTGGGCCCACGTGAATAAGATAACATATTGTTTCTTGCAACAAAGACTTAAGTCGCATTAAGTGGCAGTAGAAACCCAGTCTGGATTGTAGCAAAGTATCAAGCATGACGCTCAGCCTGCCTAAAATTAACACATAACGGGATAAGTCTTTGTGTACTTTCGTCCCTCTCTTAAATTTCCGAAACTACTGGAGGATTTAAATGACATTTGGGGATATAAACAAGATCTTTGCTCTTCTGGGATGTTATCCAGCTTAGATAGGCATTTAGTTACCTACGTTTTGGGACAACCTCTCGGCCACATCTTCAAGGGTCAATCAGTCCAAGAGGAATGCCGGGAATACTTACTTACGCAGTTATGTAGGGAATGGTAACAAGTTTGTTGAGTGATTGTAATTTTGTTTCTTGCTGGTGAAATATTCTTTGCATGGACTCCAAACGCACTTCTCTGTTTTATCAAAGACAGCGTAATGTTCAGAATTTTGCATATAACATAAAATATTGACCCCATTAAGATCCATGTTTTGCTTGTGTATATGTCTTTGATTTGAGGAATATTATTGCCTTGCATGTGACATAACACTCTCGCATAAATTTGCAAACATTTCTGTGAAAGAAATTGCCTCCGTCTTCTATCCCGAAGATGAGAAGTAAGTTCTTCCGAAACGTTACTAATTTCTACCAGACTACATTATTTCACATCCCAGAAAACGACATTCATAATCACCTTCAGCGGAACCTGAAATTCACGAATATTGTAATATGTTAAACCGTGGGAAAATCATTATATAAGTTTATGGTTCATTACATCTAAACTCGTTAATAACGACTATCACTGAAGTGTTGTTATTTCAAATATACGAGTATGTTATAAAACAACATTTTATGTAAGTAATATTATTTTTAGTTATTTCAAGAACAGGTATTTTTGTCTGTTTTGGGGGCAGGTGCTGCCCATTGAATGCCTTTTTGCATTATACGCACAGATTGATTTATCGCGTCCCCGAGCGTATAAAAAATAGCCGACGTTATGCCTCTGTTGTTGCCGCTGATACCTAAGCTGCTGAACGGGCACGGACTGCTTAGTCCTCTGTTATTACGCACAGACTTCAGATGTTTTCCAACGCATTGTGAAATATATTCAGCTTAAAATAGAACGTTCTTGTAATGAACGTTTGCCAAGTATGCCTCATGGAAAAAGTGTAGACTAAAGCTTTACGAGGTCTGTCCAAAAAGTATCCGACCTTGGGCCGGGAAAAAAAAGTTCTGTACCTGGGTGGTTACAATACCTAATCCCCTTCAAAGTAGGCCCCTTGTGACTCCACACACTTAGCCCAGCGGTCCTTCCATCGCTGGAAGCAATTCTGGAAGGCTTGTTTTGGAATGGTGTGCAGCTGCGCCGTCGCGTTCTGTATGATGTCCTCGCGGCTGTCAAAACGGGAGTCTTTTAGCGGTGTCTTCAATCTCGGGAACAGCCAGAAATCACAAGGAGCCATGTCAGGAGAGTAGGGAGCCTGGCGAACCTGCGGAATGCCGTGCTTAGCCAGGAAACCCTGGATCAGGTGTGATGAATGAGCTGGGGCATTGTCATGATGCAGCTGCCAGTTGCGTGCGTCCCACAGCTCCGGTCTCTTGCGCCGAACTGCATCACGAAGATGACGGAGGACTTCTTGGTAGTACTCCTTATTAACAGTTTGGCCTAGTGGTGCGTACTCATGATGCACAACACCCCAGTAATCGAAGAAAACAGTCAGTATCACCTTCACATTGCTCCGAACGTGTCGTGCTTTTTTGGGCCTCGGGGATGTTGGATGCTTCCATTGTGACGAATGGACCTTGGTTTCCGGGTCATATCCGTACACCCACGACTCGTCACCAGTGATCACAGTCTTCAGGAACTCAGGATCCCTGTTGGCGCACTCCAGCATGTCCTGCGCGACCTCAAGGCGGAGTTGTTGCTGCTCCGGCGAAAGCAGCTTGGGCACAAATTTTGCCGCCACTCTTCGCATGCCCACATTCTCAGTTAAAATCGTGTTTGCGGAACCTCTGCTGATCCCAACCTCATCAGCAATTTCCAGGACGGTCAAACGACGGTCCTGCATGATCAATGTCCGCACTTTGTCAATGACATCAGCATTTCGGCCCGTTGACGGTCTCCCGGAACGCTGGTCACTCTCCGCCGACATGCGGCCATCTTTAAAGCGGTTGAACCACTCTTTAATTTGAGTGACCCCCATTGCATCATCACCGAAAGCCTGCTGAATTTTGCGGATTGTTTCTGCTTGGGTATCCCCAAGTTTCTGACAAAACTTGATGCAGTATCGCTGCTCCAAACATTCTGTCATCTTGAGCGAAACGAGAATGCGACGAACGCGTGTTACACCACTTCGCTATCTGGCAGCGACAGACGCATCCGGCGGTGTTGCGAGGCAACAAAAAATCACGCATGCGCATGAAAGTCCCTTCTACCACTACGCTCAGTTTCCCCACCCTTTCGCCATTACTTACCGCGGGAAAAAATATAGTCGGATACTTTTTGGACAGCCCTCGTATAAACATATTTCGTCTCAGCATTGCCATGTACAAGAGCAGTGTACGGAATAATGGAAACATTTCGAACGATAGGTGTAGTGCTGAACGAAAATAAAATATGAAGTCCTGTGCTTCTCTGTAATAAGACGTTGTTTACGTTAAGTAACAACTTTACCTGCCAAAGAATAGATGTTGCTGTTCCAAAAATACCCGTACAGCACATGACGTTTCTTTCATAAGTGTACGTAAATTCGGAGTCCGTTGCTTTCGGAGAAAGAAATTCCAGCAGTGAAGTTCAATTAACCGACATAATTAGTTGAGTAATTAACAGAAGGAAAGGAAATGCGGGAAAAATATATATTTTTCAAGAAATTGAAAAAAAGTATTGGAGAAAAATTGTTATTTTTCAAGGCTAAATCTTGGTTGTCCGTTCAGAAATATTTTCATAAGCTGCGAATCCTATTTGGAAACTGGAGGTTGGCAAATAGAGGTTCTCCTAGGACTGCAGGAGGAAAACATACTCTAAATTCCCGATGGATGCATGTTTCTTAAGCAAAAGTGCTTCTGACAGCCGCTATGTCCAGAGAAAGGACACAGTTTACTTCTGTGTGAACAGACACTCTGTAATAATATTTAAAATGCAGTTTTTGGGGCCTGTTTCTATTATACAGAGTGAATAAAAAAGGCACGGCCAAACTAACAGAAAGTAAATCTAAATCACAATTCGGAAAAAAATAATGTCACATGAACATAGGCCTTCTTAAATCGTGGTTTCCGTTTTACGGCTTGCTGGAGATTAAAGAAAATGTTCAAAGTTTCCACACTGATTTTCCTTGCAAGCATTGCAGGAGACAGACTTATGGTATCGTACTTTCTTTCTCACTTCTGACTGGGGTTGTTTACCAACATTTCCTACGTAACGTCCTTCCAGAGCTGTTGCAAGAAGTGGATCTGCAGACCAGGATTCACTTATGGTTCATGCGTGAAGGTGTTCCACCACATTTTCTTCTTGAATTTCGGGAATCCTTGAAAAACATATTTCCGGAACAATGGATAGGACGAAGTGGACCAAGAGCATGGTCTGCTCGTTCCCCTGATTTAAATCCCATAGATTTTTTGTCTCTGGGGATATTTAAATTCTACTGTTTAAGCTACAGAAGTCACTGACCTCCAGGTCTTGGAAGAACGAACACAGAATGGATTCGAGATGATGATTCGTACGACGCCTGGAATTTTCCAGCGAGTCAGGCAATCGCTGTTCAGAAGTACAAAGTCCTGATTTGAAGCTGAAGGTGGACACTTTAAGCATTTGCTTTAATCTTCGTGAGGCTGTAATTCAGAATCCATGTTTCAGAAGACTCTATGTTCGTAAATTTCATTTTCTTGTATTGTGGTGTAGATTCACCTTCTGTAGGTTTGGCCCTGCATTGTTTGATAAGCCTTTGTTTATGTTTCGATTAGGTATGAGGGTTTATTCAGTCTCTGAATTTTTCAGTTCTTGCTCTAAACAGAGTGAAGCTCCGTGCTGTAAGAAAAATTACACCGAGGTCTTTATTGCCTTATCATATGATTTACTTACTTTTTTACAATTACGAAAATATTCGTTACTAATTTCATGAGAACACACCATGTGGGTTGGAGGACTTTTCGGAGTTTATATGTGTGCTTTATTTTTATCGGAAGGTAGATTTTCTTATGATAAAGAGTAGCGGCTTCCATATGTGGGGCATATGTCCCACAATTTTTGTGCGACGATTTAGAAAGCAAAGTTTAATTTTAGGATGGTCTTATGAATAATAAAAACACTAAGTGGAATCCTTCGTGACTTGTTTCAATTAAAAGTCTCGTAAAAACAAAATCGTGATCAAGATATATATCTCTTGAATTAGATTCTAGAACCTTCGAGGCCGATGTCAAGTGTACTAAACATTTAGCTGAACATGTGAGAGAAAGAGTGAAGGAGAGAGAAAGTGTTAGATCAGACCAGTATGACATTGAGTCTGCAGCATTTTAGGAACCCTATTAAAAGCGCGGTCTTCTAGGACGTGAAGACGTTTAGTTACGTGTATAAAACACCAACGTTTCGGAGAAACTTCCAATATGTTTCTTCCTATTCAGTAAAGTAGACGGCTTCACATTCCACATATATAATCTGAGTACTCAACAGCCCTGAGGACCCCAAATCTCATACAGCACTACTTTTAGGTGGCAAGTGATTCAAACATTGTTATGCTTCTTTAAAATAGTCATGAAGCGTAATGCAGAATTCTCTCACGTCATATCCACTTGTATAGGCGTCTTGTAGCGTAAACTGGTGTAACATGGCACGTCGTCGGCTTTGGAATGTGCAGCTGAAGTGTAGCTGTGATGGAACGCAGATGATGAAAGCAGGAAACAGGGTATGTATTGTGTTTATTTTAAGTTGTGTTCCAGCGACACTACACGATATTATTGTCACTAATCAAGGTTACATTTTATGCGGGATGTGAGATTCTCACAGCGGTGTTGACGACTATTCAAGTCTTCTGGAATGTTATGTCGTGTCTACTGGTACACAGTTAACCAGAAAAAGGCACTGTGCTTATTACAAATATCGGTAACATCCAGCCGATTTGAATCTTCAGACCCTAAGCTCTTCTCCTCAGTTGGAACAAGATATTTTTGCGTCATTTGGCTGGGAGGAAGCTCTTCCCTTCTGTTCTGCCTTGTTGACATAGCAGAGGAAGCTGGACAAATAAATTAAGATTTATAAAGTTACCGTAATATTTTGTTGTTGTGGCTAATTTTGTGATTATTAATTTATTTTTATGCCTTTTGTCGCGGATACGAATTCATGCCAGATATAGTGGCTGAACTTCTCCTGATTTGTTAAGAAAGTCCCAGCTCCACGCCTCGCAGAACTGGCGATCATCTCTTCTTCCCCATCTTCTTCCCGTTGTTTTATTTCTGTGCTGATTAATATTGAGTCATGTGTCTGACATCTCACACTGTTGAATTAATTTCCACGGTACATAAAATTGACCGAACCTAATCGCAACCACTGACTTCGCAGCCATTACTAGACACACACGCTCTTGCATATGACATGACATCAGTCACGAGCGTGGCAAATGGTCATCACGTAATTACTAATCTCATTCAGTCTGTGAGGCCGTGTTGGCAGTCAGGTAGTTAGTTGCTGCCTCTCGCAGCAGAAACAAAGTTTCGATCCCGGACCATTCCTTTTGAGATCTCGTGGCCAAAGTGGCATCAGAAGAGGTTTTTCCCTGGGTACTTCATCTTTTCCCGTTTATATCATTCCACAAAAGCTCCATACCCATATTTCATTATCTAATACCGACTCTAAATTATCTTAGCAATTGACGGCATCGCTAAATGAAACACTTCTCTCTCTTTCTTCAGACACTGTGATCACATGATGGAGAGGGCACTGAGGAAAACGGATCACGTTGAAAACAATAAAAAGGCAGAAATGAAAGGCAAGAAGATATAAGAGGAGGATGAAGCAGAGAAACAGACAGCGTACAAAAAGGCAGAAGAAGGAAATAAAGGGGAGATACTAGGAAAGAGAAGAGAATATAGAAGGAAAATAAAAAACAATGTCAAGCAGAGAAACAGGAGAAGAAAAGAAGGAAGAAAAAGGAAACAGAAAGAAAGAATAAGGCAAAACTAACACCAGCGGAAGGAAATATTTAAAGAGCCTCTTCGTATGGATTTGAGAACGGATGATTGATTCATGAATAAATTGCCTGTTTATTAAACATACAAAAATTGAATCAGAAGCGTTGACTTTTGACGTGGAATAAAGTAGTTTCTATCTTCAAGGACACTCATTTTGTTGAGAATGGTCAAGGATATGAACTCTGTCCGAGGGACTGGGTCAAAATCGTGTTCTGTGTTAGGTGTAAACATTAAGTCCCTAAACTCGTACTTGTTGACCGTGGCTCAAGAGCTGTGCCGTTACGACCACGTTAGATTAATATCAGTTGTCAGGCAGATTACAAAAGGGGTATGCTAAAAAAAACTTTAGCCTTGGTCCTCAGCTTCTTGGTGTTGCTAATTACACTGATTTCCATTAGTACACAGTACTTAACCATTTGTAAGTCCAGTGATTACGCTACATACTACCCGGTTTAACATCAAATACTTTTACAGTCTGTCCACAGAGCGTATTTCTGCGTTCCTTATTATTCTGAGAACAATGATTATTTTCTCATACCGCAATGACTAATTTGTTTGTATAACGGAGACGAGGTGCGTTTACGGCGTTCTACGGACTGGATCTTTAAATATAATTCCGAATAATTTTGGTCTGTAAAGAGTAAAGCGAACTTTTGGACGTGTTTCATATTTCGGCGAGCCGATCCAGGTGGCCGCGCGGTCTGAGGCTTGGGTCTGCGGCCGCTCGCTTGCTGGGATTGTGGGTTCGAATCCGCGGGGGGGGGGGGGGGGGGGCATGGATGTCTCTTATGGCTGTTGTGTGTTTTCAGTTAGAAGTCTCTGCGTCGGGCTGATCACTCGTCCAGAGGAGTTCTACCGAGTGTGGTGTGTCTGAGTGTGATCGCGATCCTCAATAATGAGAATGCCCTGACACAATAGGGGCCGTTGCGCCATGGGGGGAGGGGAGAATTTCGGCGTTGCTGTGTTTAAACTTTCTGCTTGGAAGCTGCCGGTCCTGATATTGTTTCGCTTTTCTGAGTCCTTTCAAGCAACGTTTTAGTGTCTGTATACCGCACTACCATTTTCTGCCGTAGGGGAGACCGGGTTTAGTTGGCTACAAGGGTAAGTTGGCACAACGTTAATATCTCGCCTCTCCCTTGTAAGAGCGCAGCACCTGTGAGGCAGTATGAAGAGCAACATCCTTCATTGCAGGGAAGTTACTTGGCAGTGTGCTCAGAGCTGTATCGGAAGCAAAATTTGGTTGTGTGTGTTTTGCACAGCGCCGAGTAATTTTACAACAGTTTGGTAAATACGTATTATTGAGAAGGCTGCTAGGGTTTTATCTGAACCAAAGGTATGTAATTATGCAGTATATATGTGGCAATGTGACTGATAAGTAACAGTCTTTCTTGTGCATTTAATCTCGGAGGAAACCAACCTCAAACCTGAAAGTTTGTGTTGGGTCTAGTTGGCACATTTGCTACGGGGCAAGTTGGCTCACCGTGCCAGCTTACTGCGCGGTCAACAGTGCAGCATTCTGTACGTTTCTTGTTCTGTCATTTCAATTTTGTTGTAGGAAGCATAATTAGGCCCAGAACATAAAAAGGAAAACTGAAAGGGCAAATATTGCCCCAGATACATTTCTTCGAGCAGTTAGGGCAGTCAGAATAGAAAACAGGTCAACTAGAAGTGTAGCAAGAGATTTTGGTATCCCGTTTCGCTCTCTGAAGAGATATTGCAGCAGAGCTTCCGAGGATGACGTAAGGGGAATTTCACAGAATCCGACATTCAGTATTGGGTACAAGAAAACTCGCCAGGTGAGTTCAGGTTCAGGGCGTAACAACCGTGCAGACACCTGATAGAGTTATTGGGCGCCGTGGTTGCAAACAAATAGGGAGACTGGTGTCCGCTGAACGTGGAAAATTAGTAAATTTAGCCCTGGCCGTTTCAGCGACAGGAAACACAGTGCCGCCATTTTTCATTTTCCCCAAGGTGAACTTTAGTGCCCATTTCTTGAATGGTGCTCCTGCAGGTAGTGAAGGTGATGCTAATCCTACTGGATGGATGAAGGCGGAACATTTTTTGAAGTTTGTGAAACATTTTGTTTCCCACGTGAAACCTTCAAAAGAACGACCAGTAGTTCTTCTCTTGGACAATCATGATTCGCATTTGTCAATCGCTGCACTCGATTACTGCAAGGAAAACGGCGTGACAGTTCTGTCCTTCCCACCTCATTGTAGTCACAAGCTGCAGCCGCTTGATAGGAGTGTCTTTGGGCCACTAAAGACCTATGTCAATCGTGCATGTGACGCATGGATCACAAACCACCCAGAACAAACGATGACCATTTACGATTTACCTGGATTTATCAACATGTCTCTCGACTCTGCAGCTACTCCTGCAAATATCAAGGCTGGATTCCTGGCTACTGGAATTTATCCCTACAACAGAGATGTCTTTGGTGATGAGGAACTTTTCTGTTCCTATGTAACAGACAGACCAGCGCCGGCCACCGACTCTGCAGCATTGAATTATAGTAATGGAAACATTAAACATGATAAGTCTGCAGGACCAGGCCCCTCAATAATTCATTCTCCCGAACCAGGTTTATCCAAAAGAACACCTGCAGAAACAAATCCTTCCTCAAGCATGTCCTTGACTCCTGAACTTGTCCGTCATTTTCCTAAAGCTACAGGCAGGAAAGGAACAGCAAACGCTACTAGAAAGAAAAGAAGTACAGCAATCCTGACTGATACGCCAGTAAAAGCAGCCTTGCAAGACAAGCAGAAATCGAAACAAGTGGCAAAAGGAAAAACACATCAGACGGGGAGCAGGAAGAGCCTTTTTAATAACCTGCAAGGGATTCTAAGAAGAAAATAGCGAGGAAAATTCAGACACACTGCTCAGACGAAAATGGTGGGGAAACATTTAGTTTGGTTTGCATGGACAGATACTCAGAGAGTTTAGCGGGGGAAAAATGGGTTCAATGTACCCAGTGCCAAATGTGGGCCAATGTAAAATGCACAGCTGGCGTTTCCTGGGGATATATGTGTTGCAACTGCAAGTCGGATGTATCAGAGGAAGATTTCTGAAGTTTTGTGGACATATATTTCTGTACTGAGTATCATTTTCCAGTGTAACTTGTAATGTTTGTTCTTAGTTTTGTACGGCTTGTAAATCAGTTTCAGTATGTTTTTAGCATCATCTTAGCGTCATTTATGCTGTCCCAGAATATTTGTGGCACTAATAATAAATCAGGCTCTTCTATATGCCAACCTACCCCATGATATGTGCCAACCTACCCCGTATATGGGGCAAGTTGGCACACGTGCAGAGGTTAGAAAAAGGTCCTTTTTCATGGCTTCAGTATTGAAATAACTTCTTCAGTATATTTTCTTGCATAGTCCAAGAATGACACTTGCCACCAGTACCATTATCTTTTCTGTGCCATTTGTATGAAAATTGTAAAAAATTAAAAAGTGAAAAGTGTGCCTACTAAACCCGGTCTCCCCTATCTTTCCTAAACCCTCCCTCACAACCATCTCACTGTTAGATGATACACAGCCTCGGCAGTTAACAAGACCGTTATTCGACCAACAGTCAGTCATAATCAATCGCAAGCATAAAGACAGTTGGCAAACAAGACAGTTGAAGAGGATGAAAGGAAACATTTACTACACCTTGAACGAATGAATGCATGTGGCGATTTCTGCTACGCTTAGCCAACTGTACCTAACATCACCATTTGTATTCGCTTTACTCTTAGGAGTCCAAGCACAGCGCTGTCAATGAAAGGTCACTCCTCGCACAGCCGGTGTATAGGCCACGTGTGTTGTATATTGTGGTCAGTTTTATGGACTACCAGAGTCTTGAACATAAATGCATATATCATGAGACTTGAAAGTGGATCGCCGTCGTGAGAAATGGTACATTGTAACTGGATAGAATATTACTAAAATGAATGCAGTAACCGGGCTACGGGCTGGAAGACTGAGGAGTTATGGTTCGCTTTCTAGCAGGGACAAGACATACAAAGACATACAAAGCATCTAGCCGGGCTTTGCATCCCATCGAGCATCCTATCTAGTGGGCACCGGGAGCTCATTGCCCGGGCTAAAACGCCGGAGCGCAACGTTGACTACTCACATCCGTCTAGTGCCAAGGTTAAGAATGCGAGGATTTATTCCTCCACTCTTTCGGTATGTCTTCATGGCGTGCACCTGGACAGCTTGCTTTGCAGAATATGATAGGGTGTATAGTCAGCTAGTGGTTGCGTTATTTATCGGTACGCATTCCTTAGCAGATTTAAGTATACCATCACGAAAATCTGTGAGCTGAGAGGTCAGTGTGTGTGTGTGTGTGTGTGTTAGACACGTTCACAAAATTGCGACAATCGACTGTTAGCTTCGGCATGTCTGTCTTTCCGTCTGTCCGTCCGTCCGCATGGAACAACCCGGCTCTCACTGGACGGACTTTCATGAAATTTGACATTTCAGTATTTTTCGAAACTCTAACAGGAAAATTCAAGTTTCATTAAAACCCGACAAGAATAACGGGTACTTTACATGAAGACTTATGTACATTTATGATAGTATCTCGCTTAATTCTTCTTAGAATGAGAAATGTTACAGGCAAAAGTTGTAGAGAAAATCAAAGCACACGTTTTATATTCAATAACTTTTTTCCGAAAATCGTACTGTTTATGAGACAATGTGGAAAAATGTGGTAGAGCCGCACAGACCACAGTTGATATACACATGCGGTGCATGCGCTTTGCATGCTGTATAACTAAGGCTACAGACACACACAGTCAGAACGTGTAATAATTACTGCTTTTCCGCTGCAACAAAGGTTACACGAACGCGCTTCAATGTTTCGTTATACGTACATTGCCTGTCTTCTATTGAACTGAGTTTAATACACAAGTGATCAGCAAATGGGGTGCCTATGCTTTGTTGGAAAGGTAATATCGAAAGTGGAAAGAATATTGTCTGGCGACGTGAACTGTATCTACGTGAAGTGTATCTACTTGAATTGTATCTACGTGAACTATTTCTACGTGAACTGTATCTACGTGAACTATATCTGCGTGAACTGTGTCTATGTGAACTGTATCTATGTGAACTGTATCTACGTGAACTGTGTCTACGTGAACTGTGTCTACGTGAACTGTGTCTACGTGAACTGTGTCTACGTGAACTGTGTCTACGTGAACTGTGTCTACGTGAACTCTGTCTATGTGAACTGTATCTATGTGAACTGTGTCTACGTGAACTATGTCTGCGTGAATTGTCTACGTGAACTGTATCTACGTGAACTATGTATACGTGAACTGTGTCTATGTGAACTGTGTCTACGTGAACTGTATCTACGTGAACTTATCTACGTGAATTATGTCTACGTGAACTGTATCTACGTAAACTATGTCTGCGTGAACTGTGTCTATGTGAACTGTATCTATGTGAACTGTATCTACGTGAACTGTGTCTATGTGAACTGTGTCTACGTGAACTGTGTCTATGTGAACTGTATCTACGTGAACTGTGTCTATGTGAACTGTGTCTATGTGAACTGTGTCTACGTGAACTATGTCTGCGTGAACTGTCTACGTGAACTATGTATACGTGAACTGTGTCTATGTGAACTGTATCTACGTTAACTGTATCTACGTGAACTGTGTGTACGTGAACTGTGTCGAAGTGAGCTGTGTGTACGTAAACTGTATCTACGTGAACTGTATCTACTTCTATTTGGCTTTGTCCATCTTAATTCTTAACAGAATACTACGTTTCGGAAGCCGACTCTGCTTCCGTTTTCTGGTGAAATGTGATCTGTTTGTCCTGTTAGAAAGAGTTATTCTCGGTTACTGGGCACCATAGACAAGCAAACTTGCTGAGATACGTACCTGAGACCAGATCTTGTCCGTAGGCAGTTACAAGAAATTATATATTAAGAGATTAAAAATTAACTAGAAGACTCATAAATAAAATCAGGAATTTAGAATTAAAGACGCTGGACAGACTCCACATACAATTTTTTTTTCACTTTGTCGCGTACCATCGTCAGAGCCCTCTAGAGAAGGCTTATCTAGTCCATGATAGTATACAGTGTCCTTCATAAAAGGCTTGGAATTTTTTTGATTATCTAAACGATAACTAGCTTCTTGTGGAGGACTCTGGTCCATGGAAGTATATGCACAATTTTTATGTATGGAAGTACATAACTATACGCAACTGGATTAAGGTGTTTGATAAGGTGAGAAGTCTGTAATGCTGATCTGATTTACAGGAAAGAAATGTGGGTAAGAACAAGACACGAGATGCCGGCCGTACAGTACGACATGTGCCGTGACATATTTCGTTACGTACAGATTAGTTGCTTATTTGACTAATACGCTATGTTAAAGGGAAGTTCTTAACATATGTAATATGTATGACGTACACTTAGAGTAGACGAAATGCAGGGGGAACAGGTGCAGTCGTAAATTCTGCATAATTAAGGCATACGTATGTGTTATGCTTGCAAGAAGAAGAACAGTTGAGCCTGTATTAAATAGTAGGAAGCTAGTAACATTGCTGTTGACTGAAGACACCATCTTGATGTAAAGTTAAAAAAAATGGAAAGTGCCCGTTTTAAAATCTCGACCCTAATACTTGTTATTACCACTGACATATTTGTGGCTTTCCTTAAACCCTCCGGGCAAATTTTGGAATAGTGCTTTAAAACAGAGAACGACCTCCTTTGCGTATATCTTTGAGTTCATCAGTAAGGATTATTCCTCCATAATCATGACGTACCTCATGTAGATGGAAAGTGCCGTTAAATAAGCCAGGAATTACGCATAGTTGGATTGTGTTGATATCCAATTAATAAACTTTTAGAGACAGCAGTGGAGTGTTTCGCGACACTTTGTCAAAACCACTCTTAGTAAGACAATTTCTGGCACATTTTTAATTCCCCCCACCCAAATGTGTTGTGATGCTGCCGGAAACAGCGCCCCGGCGCGTAGGATAGCGGCAGGTGTTTGTGGGCGCCGCCAGAAGTACGGCACGCGCCCTGTTTATGCAGCACGAGTCAGAGCCGGCGGCACAGAGAGCCTTGACAGACGTATTACGGACACTACGCGCAGCAGTGTCGCAAGCAACACTTGCAACTGTATTGCCGTGTTCTGCTTGAAACCTGCACAAGATTTCACAACAAGATCGAAGCAGACTCTATTGTATCTAATTTTGTTCTCAGTCTAGGAATTTGCTGAATTGATAATCCAAGCGGGGGCGTAGCTGTGAAGGGGGTGACGAGCAATGTGGCCGCTCCCGTAGCTGTGAAGGGGGTGACGAGCAATGTGGCCGCTCCCGTAGCTGTGAAGGGGGTGACGAGCAGTGTGGTCGCCCCGGGCAGCAAAATGAGCAGCAAAATAAATATTTTAAATGAAAAAATTTAATATTCTTCGCTTAACATATTTTAAGTTATTGAGGGAAATGAGAGAAATTCAATAAATGATTGTCATTCCTTTTTAATTTTATATGTTTTTTGGGGCAGTCAGTTTGTTTATTCTTCCCGGGCACCAGAAGACCTAGTTACACCACTGGCTTCAAGTATATATTTTTAGCCTGATTTGGTTGGAATTTGATATAACGTGCCCTGGACTATTGTCCTAACCCAGTATTTACCTACACAATAATTATTGTAATCATTTGCATCTGTGTTCCGCAGACTCGTTTAAGTTCGTATATGAAGAGATAATAAAAGGTAGAGATTTCTCTGTGCATGACATGAAGGTATATAGGAGAGTGGTGCTAGAGATCCACCCATTCTTAAACTCTGCAGTATATGGGCAGCGTGGTATGCTTTAGGCGTCGGCTGCTTTAACCACCGCGGAAAAAGCCCCGGGCACCTGTTAAGTACGAGAATGGGTGAGTCAGAGACCCTGTCTTGACATTTTGAAGAAAGTAAAAATCTTTTGCCCCTTTCAGGCAGTGAAAGCAGGACTTCTCTTCTGTCCTGCCGTAGCCGTTTCGGTACCGTCTAGGCTGTCCCGGTTCCTGGACAGGTACTATTGTCAACAGTAGTCTATAATAGGATCTGTGATTTATAAATTCATACTCTGCGAGTCAGTATTTACAGTAAAATTTGTATCACAATCTATAATTTTCTAATAGACATAATCAACATTATTATTATAGACTATTTGGATCGCCCTGCCTCAGTTGTCTAATAATAGTCTCTTTAATTGTCACCTTGATTTCGTGCTGCTTTTTATCTTTTATTGGACGAATGTGTGTATTCTATCAACATAAGAAATCAGTTTCTTAAGGTGTCCAAACATTTCTCCCATGCTACTTTGTCTCTAGGCAATCGAAAGTGTATTCCATGTGCACACCGCCCATATTCACTCAGTCATCCGTCTGATGAATTTCCATACAGCTGCTGGACTCTCGATTTGTCTTCGGCCTTCGTCGACCAGGTATAATTAAGCCTGTCAGATGAAACAATTTTCTATGTCTTTTATGCTTGTTTTTTTGTAGTTTATTTAACGACGCCGCCAGTATCTGTTTACATAGTGTGGAATGACTAGCTGATAGTAAAAAATGAATTGGAAAGAAAAGATGTGGAAGGAAGCGGTTGTGGCCTATTTTAAGGTACTTCACAAGCTTTTATGTGGAGGGACTGAGGAAAACCACAAAATATTCCAGTCAGGATTGTCCATACACGGCTTAGATCCCAACCGAGCATCTAGAATACAAGTCAGAACACTTGCTGCTTGAGAAAACTTGCAAATATTTAAATGATTAAGTAGTAAAGAATCTTTCACGAAAAGGCTATTAATTATTTATTAAAAGTATATATATGTACATTCTATACCCACACACACACACATATTTACATACATACTCCCTTATATTTTTCTCCCTGATGATGGCTTGGTATGAGCCTGATTAAGTTGGAGAGATAATCTAAATAATAAGGTATATAAACTTATCGGTGTGTTTGGTTCGGTTTTAATAAATAATAGGTAAACAGTTACATGTTTCGGCATCACACGAAGCCATCGTCAAACTAATATAAATTTGTAGCTGATGATGGCTTCATGCGAGGTCGAATATCCAGTCCCACATAAATATGTCTGGATTGACAAATAGGTTTAGTGCTGTATTGACTGAGATTCTTCGCTGCTTGATCACTCCAAAAATGTAACTGTGTTACACAGGAATGACCACATGTCGGCGCCGCTCCGTGGAACAATAGCTCGGTATTACAATGTAGTTTGCGCAGACGGTTTTTGCTCCTTGCCATTCTGCAGTGCATCTATTACATAACTAGACTTCAGTATACTAGAATTTCGCAAAAATGACAATGTAGGGAGAGTGTAGTCCCTTAAGATGAGCTTGTCCAGGATGATTAGGTGCGCGGAGTATGGAAGAGAAGAGAACTGAGTACAGAAATTTGGTCTGAAAACAGAAAGATGGAAGACCTATGTGCTGGAGAAAGAATAATATTGAAAATTATATCAAGAAAGGGATATGATGGTTTGAGCTGGATTAATGTACTATAATAACTACTGGCGTACTTTTGTAGACACTTTTAATAGTTTCTCAGATTTCAGGCTTCCGCCGCGATGTTGAGATCTGCGCTCTTCTGGGTTATTACGTGGTTTACTGATTACCAGTAACCGCGCTCACCTTTCCGTTTAGAAACTACAGCTTGCCGGCTTTCTTTTCTTCTTGGACTGTTGACCCTAGAAGATGGGACGGATTTGTTGTCCCGAAACGTCGGTAAACAATTACCACACGACGCCGCGCAGAAGAGCGTAGGTCTCACTTTAACAGTTCCTCAGATTCCCGGAAGACACAAGTTGGCCGGTGGTACTCTGATCCTTGGCGAGCAGGATTTCACACACATTCTGGCGGACTTGAATATATCAGTTCTTAATATGTCAGATTAGATGCCTAGCGAGGCACCCTTCCCTCTGCAGCCATTTGACAGCTCCTTGCCGCTGCAACACGAATAACAGATTTCAAAACACAAACAAGGCCTTAACACTGTGATGTGTATACTGGAATGCGATAGAGTGCGAACGCTATGTGAGTCTGAATTCCAACGTGTGGTTTCTGCTGTCTTTACTATGCAGACGTTTCAGGAGTTGCATAGTTATAATCCAATACAGATATAAACGAATGTAAGTCTTTAACCTGTCTCCTGTGTGCTAACCAAGGAAAAAATATGGAATACTAAAAGATGAGAAATTTAATTCGAACTCTTGCCAGTGCCTTTATAGGATAGTCACTACCATTAAATCGATGATCTATTACTGCAGTAGAGTTTCTGGAAACGATTCGGATCCTCATTCCCAATCTTTAATTTTAATTAAACGAAAAATTGTAATTTATTGCTCTAAATGTTCTCATTTCAATAAACTTTATTTACTAAATATATTTTGTGACAATGACAAGGAAAGCAATCGTATCCCAGTCGTAAACGAACTGACGCTCTACGTGTTAATAATGAGAGTAATAATGAGTGTTGCTCTCTTGATTATAATCAGTTTTATTACGTGTGCTAAAATAAAACTAGAAGCAAAGCTCTGTACTTATAAGTGAATTACATTGAATCATTGAGATCAATATTATGAGCGGAAGTTATATTCGTATTAAGTATAGAACTATCTTTAATTAAAATTAGTCAAACGAGGACAACAAGGTTTCTATCGTCTTGACCAGATGACCCGTGGGATGACGAATGTAATGAACATGCTGAGTCTCTAGCGACTACCTCACTAGCAGCTTTCTATTCCGAGGACGGCATGTTATTCTGCATTTATTTTTGCTTCAATACATGTGTGATTTATGAAAATTAACGACTGCGGGATTCCTCCAAGACGGTTACATCTGAAGGCTCCTATTAACAGTTTTACATTTTGAAAGTAATAAATTCCTATCGTATATTTTTATTTGTCCGTTTGTTCTTTCTATTTCTGTAGAAAATCGTTACCCATATTAACAATACAGGTGCAGACACACATAGGAAGCGTTGCTGTGTTTCTTGAATTTGTTTTGCGTCTCACGTTAAGGGAAGAATAAGAAATAAGTGAAGACATTCATAATTTATATTATTCAGGAATTATTATTAGAGCGAATGAGGATAAAACGAGCGAAGAATGTAACAGGCACGGGAAGGTTGAGGAATGTATACAGAATTTTTGTCAGAAAATCTGAAGGTAAGATGCTAATGTGAGACCATGTAGGTGAGACAGACTAACAGTAAAGAGGATGTGTGAATAAGGGTTGGGTTTATGTGTCTCAGAGTGGGTTCATGTGTCTCAGAGTGGGTTGATGTGTCTCAGAGTGGGTTCATGTGTCTCAGAGTGGGTTAATGTGTCTCAGAGTGGGTTAATGTGTCTCAGAGTGGGTTCATGTGTCTCAGAGTGGGTTCACTGACGGGCTTTGATGAACACGGTAGTGAATTTCGGATTCCCGGAATATTACAGGATTCAACAGTCTTATTTTGTATTATCTCCTGTTATTGAGCGTTAAGACCTTTTATAAGTGAAGGATGTATCTTTTATTACATGTGTGTACGTGTTATATCGTATTATTACGGAAACGACTGTGCACTAGATTAATATCTCTGCCACTTTTTTCCTCTGTACAGGAGCCCCCGGTACGTATTGGGTGGGCTTCAGAGCCGAACTGGACGCTTTGGAGACGAGATTTAAAAAGTGTCTTAAATGATTTATAGACTTTACATACGCTAATTTCAAGTAAATATCATATAGTGTAAACAGGACTTAAAAATCGCAATGCTAAGAAGAGAAGTATACAGTAAACAAGACAATGTGTTGTAAAGTTTGATATCTGACTACGGAATTCAGTTGGTATGTGATATGAAGTTACTTTTATTTTTATAGTGGTTTAGCCTGATGATAGCTATGGTATCAGGCCGAAGGATGTAAATAGCTATTGTAAAAAATAATTATTGCCAATAAATTTCTGTCGACTGAGTGAAAAAGTACTTTTCGTTTCAACCTTGCAGTCTAGTGCTGTTGCTGGGGCGCGGAGAAAAACTGTTCTTTTTAAAAGGTGGATCGCACGGGCAAGCTAATAACGTTTGTTATCGTTCCCTCCAAATTTGTGTTTTACTGAAACCTCAAACTATAAGCATAAGTATCAGCATGGATGCAGGTGATATTTCGGAGCTTACTTATGTGTGGAGATCGGTAGAGGAATGCCATACATGTGGGACAGGTGCATGTGTTATAATGCACACAAGTGTCCTAAGAATCAGGGTCACTCTTTGCTGCCAATGCCACATACGTGGAAGCATAAGGATGGACATGACAAGACTTTCTGTGGCCTTAGATATTACTCGATTCGTTACAGACTAGCTTCAGTTCTAAGCCCAAAAGTTTAATGTCAGAATGTGGCTGTATTTGTCTTGCCAGCCGAACTGGGACCCGTAGTACCGAGATGGCCGTCAAAATAGTTCTTAAAACACAGGTTCTGGCCTGTTTTAAGGATAGTAGTTACTTCCATGGGTACGATGTTGGATATTTTACGTCGTGTACCGTCTCACGTCTCGAGGAATTGGGAGTTCGAGCGGCATAGGCAAGCAATTTTGCTCTTCTCCAGACCTCCAGATCTTCCAGATTGGCTCCAGGGCCCACACCGCCTCTTATGCATACCAGGGTCACTTTCCCAGGGGACAAAGTGATCTGAGCGTGAACCTAACCAGTCACTTCCATATAGTGTCGAGATTAGGAACGTATGGATTTGTACCTCCTTTTCAGCCATACACTTACTTGTCGTGGTGCTTATTAATCAAGGGGGCGCGCGGTGGCGCAGTTGGTTGAGGCACTACGCTACAAACCGGAACGTCGCTGGTTCGATTCCCGATGGTGTCATTGGAATTTTTCCTTGACATAATCGTTTCGGTCGCACTATGGCCCTGGGGTCAGCTTCTAACAGAAATGAGTACCAGAAATCTTTCCTGGGGGGTAAAGGCGGCCGTTGCTTAGGGCTGACAACCTTACCACCTTCATGTGCCGATTGTCTAGAAATCTGGGAGCCTCAACCTCCTGGAACCCTAAGGGTCTGTCCAGACCTGTAATGGGATTGCTTTTCTTGCTTATTAATCACAAGAAAATTTGACCTGTAAACGTCATAAAGGCAGAAGTTTCTTCGTTGCTTCAAGTAAGTAGCAGTTTTAGTGGCGCAAATTGACGTCATGTTGACATTTTCCTCCTGGACTGACATACTTCAGTGTGGTGTGCGATGAAGAGAGGCCCTGTTGTCCAAAAGCATTGTTTGAAATTTTGCATACTTCTGGCTCATGGACCTTGTCTTTATTATAATTTATTATTTGTTCAAGATTATTTGTGATTTATTTAATGATGTTTTCTTTTATATTTTTAAGCCCGTTTTGTTCCCAAGGGTTCACCCAACCATACACTAGCTAGTACCTTATTGTTTTTCATTTATTGTGCATATAAATATATAAATGTAGTATTTGCCGACATAAATGCATTCTCGCAAAGAATTGCATAACTAACTGAACCAACAAGGAAACAAACACACTAACTCCATAAAACGAGAGTCCTCATTTTGTTGACAGCCGCTCAGCTCTTCAATACGTTTTCCTATTTGAACGTAACCACATGTTTCAATATTGGTTTTTCAAGAACTCGCGATTACACGTTATTGTGAGCTAATTGAATGCGGTCCACATTCCTTAAGTCTTGACACAGAATTGTAATTCTTAATTAGGTCTATACTGTATATAAGTTACAAAGGTTTTCTGCTGAGACCCATTTAAAAGAAAACCAATAATGGTTGATTTGAGCTTGCAACCGAGTTCTTGTGTAGAAAATTGCCGTCGAGAATATCGATATGAACGAAAACTAATTCCACCTTACGACTTTAACGTACATCCCTTATCGCTAATATAAATATCGTTTAAAACTTTCAATTAATTTAGACGATAAAATATGAATACAGGCTGTAAGAACAGTTTGAAAGAGAGGACTTTTCTTTTTGTCGTTTGTAAAAAAGTACTAATAAAATTATCAAGTATGAGGTTTCTTTGGGGTAAATATAAACAATTCTGTCTTCTGAAATGTGACACCGTGTATTTTAGATAAGATACATTAAATACATTTCTCCTGAACGTTAATAAATTTTTGCTAAACTACACGGCGTCACGTCGTAGAAGACAGTAGGGAGAGTCGCAATGTTTCTATAAGAGAATCTTCATTTGAATTTTCGGCACGGAAACAACACCTCGTAGAAAATAAGCGAGCGCACAAAGAATGAAGACGAAAGTAAGGTGTCGCAAGAATTTCATTGACCGTGGTTGATTTGTCCGTATCCATTTACATTCACACTGGAACGACCGTCCTTTATCCATAGTTTCACAAAACAGTGCTTGGCGTGTTACCTCGTGTCAAGGCTGAGAATACAAATGATTTAGTTTGGATAACAGCACATCGTTCGAAGTATCATGGAATGTTTATAAGTTACGACCCTCGCATCTACATCCATTGAATCTCATCGCCAAATTTTTTTATTTTATTCATATCGTGCATATTCTTACAATCAATACATCCACCAACAAATGCACTTAAATAAAATGAAATAAAATTCATAACAATTATTTACACTCCTACGTGTTTAGGCACCGGGGTGCCATCCTCAGGGATTTATAGAACAAAGTATAAGCCCAACACGTTAGTCTAGGTATTACACCGCCCATATTAGAATATTTAAAATGTTAAAATTTTAAAATTTTTAAAAATTTTTAGAAATTGATAACTATACAAATTACAACATTGTGATATTAAAATTATACGTATAATAGTGAGCAGTTCCAAGTGTAAGTCCATAGTTGTTTATAATTTGTACGGAGTATGCATACAAACGGGTAGAGGTCTCTGCGACGAGCTGGTCACTCGTCCAGAGGAGTCCTACCGAGTGTGGTGTGTCTGAGTGTGATCGTGAAGCCTCGAAAAATGAGGAGGCCTGGACCCCTAAGGGGCTGTCGAGCCATTGAAAAAAAATGCATACGAACCTCTGCCTCGTTCTTATGTGATCCGAAGGGATCTTCTCTAAATATCGGATCACATTAGAATGAGACAGATGTTTGTATGCATACTCTGTACAGATCATAAACACTACGGACTTATACTTGGAACTGCTCACTATCGTATAATTTTAATATCACAACACTGTAATTTTTATGCTTATCAAGTTTTTATATATTTTAGAATTTTAACATTATAAACATTTTAATAGTGCAGTGTGATACATAGATTAGCGTGTTGGGCTTATACTCCTTTTTTCTATAACTCCGTGAGGATGGTATCCCCAATGCCGAAACACGTAGGAGATTTAATAATTGTTATGAATTGTATTTTATTAAGTGCATTTGTTGGTGGATGTATTGACTGATCACCAAAGTCAAGAATCTTAATTCAGTGCTATAGTTCTGTGTGTAGTCACGGTTTATCATGTAAATCACACCGTTGACTGGATCATTTTAAATTCAGTCATGAATTTCAAACTGATCCACAGGATATTCCGAAAGATACACCACATTTAATAGGCAATGTGGCTCTGAGAAGGTCAGTGCATGAACATGACTGCCTCTGGGCCCGGCAGGAGGCCTCCTAGCTGTAATTCTTTGTTTGATTCTCGGCAAAGTGTAAATGTTTCTTGCGATAGAGTGACAATAAACTTGACTATTGTTGTGGATATTGCCCATATACTTGGGTTACTTCACGCATCTGGACCGGGTTTGGTGAGAGAGACTGTTTGTTAGGGAGCCAGATGAGCTGCAGTGCCTGCACTTGATGACGGAAACATATCAGTTGCGGAAAGATGGCGCAAGAGCTGAATGCACTTAATGCATTCATATCCACGGATCTGTTGTCTGTAATAAACTTAGTGGTGTGATTAGTATTATTAAGATACTGCAAATCTGCCGATGTGGATATTCTGCGTGCCATTGAAAAGTGAGAAAAACGCGGACAGACAACACGTTTGCAGGTTTTGGGATCGATCAAGCCATTTCAGTAGTGAAGTCACGTTATTTCGGTATGTTCAAATGTCTGCCTCGTATCTGTAAACTTGAAGCGGGCGAGTCTCCGTTATTCTTCATTCAGCAGTACTTAATGCGGACAGTTTATAAGCAAAACACAGTAGTATCACGCACTTCATTTTACATTGCCTTCAGCTTCAATTTCATTGTGCACAAAAGCCAGTAAAGCCTCAGTATCTAACGTCTGCCTACTGAACAACACGAAGCGTAATGACAGAACTGCCAAGAGAGGGCGTTGGATGAACAAAAAGAAGCAGAATATATACTTTCAGTGGCAGTGGATGTAAAGCAGACTAAAATTTGGGTGTTTCATTTTTAATTTTAAAAACAGGCTTCATAATAATCAATTCGACGAACTGTCATCATGAACATCACTTTATCACCATTACATCATCAGCACATCATCATCGGTATCATAGTCTTATCACAACACCATCGTCCTCACTGGCCGTGTCATGGCTTAGGCGGTTAGTCACCAGTCTGTCACAGCGGAGTCCCGAGTTCGTTTCCAGGCAGTTCCTTGTGGGATTTGTGGTCGACAAAGTGCCACTGGGAGAGGTTCTTCTCCGAGTACTTCGGGTTTTCCCTGTATCATTCCACTAGTGTTCCAAGCTTATTCCTTCATCTATCACCAACGCTTTGTATCACATCATGACTACATCACCTTCACTCTCACCATAGCATTATAACACATAATAATAATACTTACATTAGTACCACCATTGTAGCATTATCACCACCTCGTCATTACATTGTCACTGCCACTGTATTGTTATCACCACCTTGTCATTACATTGTCACTGCCACTGTAGTATTATCACCACATTATCACCGTCACAACCAACTCATTACCATCGTCATCATCCCTTCAGCTTCCAGTCCTCTGATAGGACATGTGGCCTCTTAGGTTTTCACACCATCTGTTCAGTGACCTTCCTAAACTTCACGCCATAGAATGAAAGAAATTACACAGAAATAAAGCAAACTAGATCCTTAACCCTATGTGTACAGACAGTCCCCGACTCACGCAATAAAATTAAGGCAATTTCAGACTTACGAAATTTTAATATAAGTAAAAAATTTGAAATAACAATTTTGAAACGCGCGCCAAGTGTTTCCTTGTAGGACTGGAAGCGCAGTGAGACGAAGGTGGCGGAAGTTCTGCACTTGTAGTTTTTTGGGGTGTTCTGTTGTTGTCCATCTTGCTTGTATGTTCAGTTCAATTAGATCTCTTATTTCGTGTGGATGTGATTGCTGTGTGCATCTTTAAGTATGCTGAACTCTCTCCATTTTACATACGAACTAAGTGTGTAACCTGCTGTCGTCCGCATGAACTATACCCGGAAAAGATACAGTAACGCCAATCATTATAGCTTCTGAGATGATCAATATTTGATTTACATTCTTATGTGTGTGTGGATTCTCTTTGGAAGAAATTATAAACTTGGCTGCTTTTGTTTTTACCATTACTGATCACTTAAGTTTTCAAATGGAATTCTGGAGAAGACCGGAGGAGATCAGTTTGTCTTATCGTGTGAAAAATGAAGTTCTACATAGAGTCAAGGAGGAAAGGTACATTGTGCATACAATAAAACGAAGGAAGTCTATCTGGATTGGTCACATCTTGCGCAGGAACTGCTTTCTAAACAAGTTATTGGAGGAAAGATAGAATGAGAGAGAGAAGGGATGGGAAGACGAGGTAGAAGATATAAGCAGCTACTGGATGACCACAAAGAAAAAGAGAAGATACTGGAACTTGAAAAGTCGAATAAATAGATCGCGCTCTCTGGAGAACTCGCTTTGAAAGAGGCTACGGACCTGTCGTGAGACAGACTACGTGATGCATGAGAGAATTAGTGGTTGTTATTATGGGAAGTGATAATAGCGTACTTACGAATAGCAATGATATAATGAAAACACTTTTAGTTTAAACTCAGTAACCGTTACGAGATCACACCTAACATGGCTGCAGATATACAGATGGACGGACGGACGGACGGATGGACGAAATATTCTATCAGAGATATGTACAATCATAAATATGCACGCTCATTTTTACAAAATTAGTCTACAAAGAAAACTACTAGGAGCTAATATACGCATGTCACGCAAATTTCAGTACTTACGAGGACCAGAAAGCAGAAGCTAATTACTGGATCTTCCATTACTTCTATTTTCACACTAATGGTCTAGGTGATGCTGGCCTGGGTCTTTTCGACCGATACATGCCCTCAATTACTGCATGAGTGGCACAGTAATAGCTGTGTAAAATGTAACCTGTTTCTTTATCCTTAGGAGTTCTATGCTAATGTCCATATAAAGAACAACTATTTAAATAAACACGCACTGTTGATTGTCTTTTTCGTTCTTCGTCATGGATTTGGATAGCAGATATTTGTTGATATAAGATATAAGGTACAGATACATTATAAAGCAAACATTAAAACGGTGAAGTTTTCCCTATCAATGCCATGAAGGCGTATAAGGGGGACTGGAAGTATAGCTCTACTTATTCGTAACCTCGGCGATAGAGGAAAGTGAATGGTCAACATCACGCCCCGGCCGCTTTACACCCTGGAAAAAACCCTGGTACCCATTGAATAGGAGACTGGGTGGGCCCCAGAGACGGTCTTGAGCGTTTTGGAGAAGATAATACTTTTCTAGCCCCTGCCGGGATTAGATCCCACCCAGATCGCCCAGCCCATAGCCTAATCACTCTCGCAAGTATGTTATCTCGGCTCCATAAATTATGAAGCACTTAATTGTATTATCCTTCATTTTTACATTATCAAAATATGGGTCAAATGTTTATACAGACACAAGAAACAATAATGACAGTTAATTATTTACTGAGGTTTACTTGTCAATTTGAGATTATTTTTTTGAAATGGTATACTAGCATTGCACAAATGGACAAAGAAATTTAAGGAATTATACGTGTTAATTTTCGAGTTGCTTGATTGTAATAATCTGTCAGGAGACCCCCCTAGTCGTTGCTCCATTTAAAGAAAGCAAAGATTATTGAGGCAGAGTCACTCTAGGTGGTCTGAATGCAACCCTCACTGTTTCCCTTGTGTTTCAATCGTCTAGCTCAGGGACTGGCAATTATTTTTTAATATTTGGGAGATTTCCAATTGACCGCGGGGCGTAGACCCTCGCGAAAGCGATTTTGTAGTTTAAACCTTATTAAAAAGCTGTCAGGTTTTTTTTTTTATTTACCGGTTATACAGAGTGTCTCTTAAGTTCTGAAATGTGCTTTGAAAAGGAACACTGTCGAGGACCTTGAGTTAAATATCACTGCGTACAGTGAGATCACACCACAGACGATTCACAGTGTTTTCCCCAGCTTTTATCTTCTGCTTTGCCTGAATTGTGGTCATGTTTAGCATATTTTGGAAAACTGCCTCAAAACTCTTTTTAACGTTTCCTCTAATCCAAGATTTATGGGATATTCTGTATTTTATAAATTGCTAAATTAGTACTATTATTTTATTTATCTTGCGTTGAGCAATATACTACAAATGTGAGATTTGGAGTTCTTATGCTGGCGACTATGAATAATGTCTTCCAGAATGCGACACCGTGTAGTTTCATAGAATAGTACCAACGTATTAAAGTGCTACCTCCATCTTCAGGGTAGTAAAGCTGGATTGAGCACGTCACTCTGTAATCTTGATATCTCTTTACTAAAACACACGTCTTCACGTCCCAGAAGACAGGAATATTTAGGTAATGCAGACTTTGAATGAAGTCCTCTTTTTGTTGGAACCTGGAGTGGGGCCTATTAGAATTTCTTGTGCCAATTCAGGCACAGTTAAGTGAAAATATAAAATAAATGCGATAGAGAGACCTGACATCCAAATGTATTTTAGTTTTTAAACCACAATATTCTTTCTGCATTTTGTGTCTGTGTGAGAATAAGTACTGATAAAGGATCGTTTGGTGTCTTCTTCGAAGTGTCCAGACCGCTCTGGACCCACCTAACCTCCAACTCGTATGAGTAACTGGGGCTCTTTCCCTGGAAATAACGCTGCAGGGATGTGAAGCTGACCACTCACCCGCAGTATAGTGTTTAGATTAAGAATAAGTGGAGCTATACCTCCACTCCCTCATATGCCTTCATGGCCTGCACAGAGACAACGTTACTTTTACCTCGTTGTTTCTAACGTTTGAATAACGTCACAACTCGTCAAATTCTCGCGGGTCATAATTTTCACTCTTGTTGTAAGTCCGGTTGTAAGAAGAAGCACTGGACTGGTGCCTGAATTACTCGTGTGACGCCATTATTTGTTTAAGCTTTATTAATAAGTTTCAAATAAATAAACGAATAGAATAGATTTCTGCTGAGGTGGTAAATACAGTGGTACTTTAGTTTAGTCTAATAAAATGCATTGCTGTCAAAAAATGATATTGATTCATTATTTTATTGGGTTACGATTTCAGTTGTTATAAAGGGCCGAATGAGATGGGAAGATGATTATGAATGGTAATATTATAGGATTCTGACGTCATTTATTTGGTTCTAATTCGGTAGACTGAAATGTACTTACTGATTATTGGATTTGATTCATTGTTAAATTGTTAAAGATATAATAGAAAATGAGTATGACCTTCTCCTCTTATTATTCCAAAATGTGCTTTCCAAGACTGAGAAATACCACGAAAATCCTCAGTAAATGTGTTCGGTACGGAGGCCGATATAGCACAAATTAGAGAAAGTCGGTGTAGCGTGTTCCGATCTATGGACCCTAGACATATCTCACATGATCATAACTTTAAGGCACTGTGGTCACAGGTTATGTTATTGATCACAATTTTTCACATGTTATAAAATGTTATTAACATTATAGTCTCATGTTCTTTGTCGTGGAAGAAATATATCTTCCATACATAACTTGAAATCTTCACCAATTCTTAATGTTTTGTAATTGCTGGTTTAAGAGCAGTACTTAGTGCACAATTTCTATGTTCCTAATCTATTTGTACACCAAATTTACTATTCTAACACTCTAACTAACTAACTACATGGAGCTGAGTCCTTCTTGAGAAGCTAACAGGTCCTCAGCCAATCAAGAAATTCCCCGCAGGTTATGGAACCCGCAGGTTCATTACCGCACTCACAAGAGCCCGCCACCTGTCCCTATCCTGAGCCATATCAATCCAGTCCATGCCCCCATCCCACTTCTTGAAGATCCATTTTAATATTATCCTCCCATCTACACCTGGGTCTTCCAAGTGGTCTCCTTCCCTCAGGTCTCCCCACCAAAATCCTGTATGCACCTCTCCCCTCCCCCATACTTGCTACATGCCCCGCCCACCTCATTCTTCTTGATTTGATCACTCGAATAATAATTGGTGATGAGTACAGATCATTAAGTTCCTCGTTATGTAGTCTCCCTGTTACCTCGTCCCTCTTATGCTCAAATATCCCCCTCAGCACCCTATTCTCGAACACCCTCAGCCTATTTTCCTCCCTTAGTGTGAGAGACCAAGTCTCACACCCATACAAAACAACAGGCAAAATTATAGTTCTATATATCTTAATCTTTGTATTTTTGGATAGCAAACTGGAAGACAGAAGATCCTGCACCGAATGATAACAAGCATTCCCAGACTTCAATCTGCTCTTAATTTCTTCCTGAATGGAATTTCAATTCGTTAGGGCTGTTTCCAAATATATGAATTGTTCCACCCTTTCAAAGGATTTATTATCTATCTTTATGATGTGATTTTGTCCTGTATTCTGATCTCGAGACATGACCATGTAATACATTTTCTCAGTTTTTACTACTGGACCAATCTCCTTACTAGCTACTTTTAAAGTTTCTGTGTTTTTCTTTATAGAATGTACGCTTCCGCCCAATACACTAACATCATCAGCTTAAACTAGAAGCTGATGTGTACCGTTTAATTTCAAGCCCTCCTGTTTTGCCTGAACCCTCCTAATGGCATACTCCAAAGCAAAGATGAAGAATAATGGCGATAAAGCATCAGACAAACGTTTGCTTACCCGACCTCTGCTATAGGTTTCATTTAGACACATTTTTAATCAGTAAATATTAAATACTATGATCTCACGTTTTTATTTTCCTTAAATATTCACCTTGTAAATCGCACTAAAATTGATGAAGATTACGCTCGATTTCTATCAGCCAATATCGATTATAATCGATACTCTTTATCAGTTACTACCAAAGGCAACAGTGGTAACGTCAGTAACAAAAGTAGTCATAAATATGTCATGTAAAGTGCATGTTATTTTTGTCTTGATTTTAACCAAACTTGACTTTTATGATCAGATTTTAGTAAAACTTCCAGATATAAAATTTAATGAAAGTCCCTCCAGTGGAAACGGAGTTTGACTGAGAGACGGACACACAGTCAGACAGAAAGACAGACATTACGAAGCTAAGAGCTCAAGAACGGAATTTCTAGCTAAAGAAATGGGGGTGATAAGCAATAAATCACCACTTTTGGTTTATTGATATGTGCTAGCATCCCAACAGCTGGTAGCTAGGTATGTGATGTATCTGAAGCTACACAGGTTCATTACTTTAACACATTTTAGACTGTACCAGCTACAATGTCCTGTAGTATGTACTGAAAACAACTTTTTAGGACTACTCTTTTTTGTATTATTGAAAGTCTCTCTGATCGAACCTTGTAGAAAAAAACTTACAAATGACATAAATGACACACTAGACGGTTTAAGTTGTATTTATGCTATGTAACTGGAGCTGAATATCGTCTTTAAGTAATTCAGGATCCAACCAGCTGTTAAAGTCAACGACATAGTTCATTTAGTTTTTGATAATTACTTCTTAGGCCCCACACGTAATGAAAGCACGCATAAAATCCTGCTGTAAGTATCAGCGACCGGTGGTGCTATCGCAACGACACATTGCAAGAATGCGCCTGTTAGATTTGACGTGTTCTTCCGTCTTTCTTTCCCTTTCCTTCCTTTGACCGCAAGTAACATTCCGCGAAACATGTAACGGATTTTCGTACCTCAGAAGTCGCCATTGTAAAATGTGATAGGTTGTTGCCTTGTCTGTATAACCTGAGAAATTGACAGCATCGTTAAATAACATATGATATTGTGTTGCAAACTAGACTAAGACAGGGCAAGAATACCCTGTAACCAACGAAATGAAAGACAGAGGAGCAGGCTGCGATTTGAGCTGCTTTGCGAAGGATCAGACGCTATCCAGTGTTATGCAAAATGTCCTGGTACTTCCTGCTTTCTTAGACTCCCTGCTGGCACGTAAAGCAAAACTCGCGCCTGAGCGAGGTAGACGACTAGACGTGTCGGCCTGCTAAAAAGGCATTGCTAAGCAACGTGACAAATCAGACTGACAGAATAAATATATTTAGTTCTTGAGTACCTGAAGTTGTTTTATCATTAGTGACGGTAGCCACAGCATAAACAAGTATATCGATCAGAAGCTGAGGCATGCACCAAATTTTAACGAAGTAGTAGCCGACAACATGAAATTCTAGACCCAGATGGCAAAACGTATAGTGTAATGACATGAGGGATAAGATATTTGACTTTGAATATAGCCGGTGTAAACGGAGATGAGTGTGAGGGCAGTTAATCGAAAAAATGATTATTCCACACAGACAATAAATATACATAAAGAAGTAATGAAAAAGCAAAATGGAATGGAAAATCATCACCAGAACTTAAAAACATAAAGATTATTTATCAATTACAGATACGCCGTTCAGCAATAATGTCTCAATGTCTGTAAAATAATTATAATCATAATAATAAATAGGGGTAAAACTAGACAATGAACGCTGGTATGAGCATGTACTAAAATTAGTAGAAACATGTTATGGACATCAAAAAGTGCCAACTGACAGGTCCTCCCCTAACAATAAACCGGACATCGTAATCCGTGATAATGAAAAAGGGACATGTATGTTAATAGACATTGCAATTTCAGGAGATGGAAATGTGATCAAGAAAGAAACCGAGAAGATTCTAAACTATAAAGACCTTACAATAGAAATACAGCGCATGAGGAATGTGTAAACAAAAGTGATACCAGTAATAATAGGGGCAACTAGAACCATCTGAATATCATTCAGAAAATACCGGAGCAACACACAAGGAAAGTTCGAAATTAAGGAACTACAGAAAACAGCCATACTGGGCACATACTGCGGAAAATACTATTGTAAAAGTACAAAATATTTCAACTTGGGGAAATAACATTACATGTACATAAATGGTAACTATAGGATAGCTGCAACACTATGTACCCTAGCAACATTGTTTTTTCGTCTATATAATTGTAAATACACTGCATAAATGTGATATCAAATACTAATAATAATAATACTTCAATTCCAGTTTATCCACGTGCTGACTCGACAGCCTGAGGGCCAATTACAGACAGAGCACAAACATACTCGTATATAAAGGAAGAAAAGCCAACTGTATAGAAAATACGCAAGGAAGACATTGAAAAGAGAATAATGAGAATATTGAGAATATGAAGCGAAAAATACGTGTAGCTAAGGACAAAACATGTAATATTAAGTATTATGTGTATATTACAAAACACAACAATATGCAAAAGGCGATACAAAAATAAACAAACGGAAGCAGTTACAGTAGAGTAGGATAATAAGTAGATAGTTTTTAAAGAATAGAAGGAATTAATAAACAGACAGAATTGACCGTGAATAGTAGTATACATAGGATAAGTAATATGCATAAAACGAATTAGAAATTAAGTAACCTTAGATTTAATGATGTGCTTTATCGAAATAATATGGTGATTGAAAATATAAATATTCTTAGAGAAAACATTAGCCGCAGTAATACATCTGGCTGAAGGGCTGAACTTCGGGCTATGCACAGCATCAAATACGGAGTAATTTCTGATTAGTAATAATAATAATAATAATAATAATAATAATATGCGATTAAATCGGAGATTTATTTGGAAACGCATTCATTTAGTTTCATTGTAGATAATCGTTGTTTGAATTTTGTTCACTTGGAATGGAGTATTGAAGCGTGCCATTTATTCAAGGCTTATTTAAATATTCAATTATTACCTCACAGTATACATATGTCATTTGTGTTATAAAGACTGATCCTTTAAGTCTGTTTCAACATACAAGTACTGTGTCTTCTGATTCATTCATTCTCTATTCTGTCTTAGGACAAGTCCGTAGTCTCTTCCAAAGCGAATTCTCCACAGGGTGCGATCTAATGCTTTCTCTTTCAATTTCCATTATTTTTTCTTTGCCTTAAGGTCATCCAGTAGCTGCTTGCCTCTTCTTCCTCGACTTCCCGTCATTTCTGTCCTTCCCTCTAACTTTCCTTCAATCACGTGTTTTAGAAGGCAGTTTCTACGCAAGATGTGACCAATCCAGTTAGCCTCTCTTCTTTTTATTGTATGTACGATATTCCTCTCCTCTTTGACTCCGTGTAATACTTCTCCATTTCTCACACACTCGGTCCAACTGATCTTCTCCATTCTTCTCCAGCGCCACATTTCATAGTTTCCAGTTATTTCTGATCTGCTTTCCGAAGTGTCCATTTTTCAGCTCCATACAAAGCTATGATCCAATTGTAGCATTTTACTAATGTCTTCCTTAAATTTAAGTCCAGTTTGCTGGTGAAAAGAGTCTTCTTATTATTGAATGCTGCCTTTGCCATGGCAATTCTGGAATTAATTTCACGTTTACACCTTGCATCATTTGTTATTATGCTACCCAAATAATTGAAATATTCCACATTCTCCAATTGGTTTTGATCTATCATAATTTTTATTGGGGATGATTGCCTTGAGATTCTCATTACCTTAGTTATTTCCACATTCATTTCCATTCCATAGCGTCTTCCAGTTTCAATTAGTCTATCAAACATGTCCTGTAGCACCTTTTCTTCCCTAGCCAGTAGCACAAGGTCATCTGCATATTTCACAGTGCGAATTACTTGTCCTCCTATTTTGAAGTCTCCAAACCCTTCAAGAGCTTCCTTGGTAAGGTATTCGCTGTATAAGTTGAACAGAATCGGCGACAAACAGCAACCTTGTCTAACTCCTCTTCCAATCTTCACACTCCTCGTTTCCCCTTGGTCCAGTCCTATTTTGACAATCTTCTGATATTCACACACAAACGAACAGCACACTGTGCGTAAAAAGTGCAATTCATTTTAATTGTGAAACATTGTTATGTATTGTAACAAATGAGCTTGAAAGATAAAATTATTTTTTTTATGGATTTCAGTGTCCATTCTGCATTATTTCCTATGCAAGTCACATTTTTTCATTGTTTGGGCGTATCCTGACTCCAGATTGTTTTGTGAAACTGGTATATCGGTTAATTGTGCAACATTTCTAACTTGTCAGCTATTAATGTATCCTGTCTGTTAACCGTGATTGCTCTATCCGTTTTATCACCATCAGCGATCTGTTCCAAAACATGTTAAATTGATAACTGTCAAAGTTATTAACAGGTGTATGTCTACAACGGCCGATCCTGAACAAATCCTGATATCAATATTTCTTAAATTTAAATGATGAGGAGAATGAGTGAGTATTCTTGCAGTAAGACGTTACAACCGCCCTTTGAGCCAAGAATTCAGTAGCTACAATCACATAACATTTTTGGGGAGCGAATAATTAATTATTCGTCCTTTGTGAGCTGCTCGTTTACCGATCCGACGCCATGAGACTTGCCTGACGAATGTTTCAGAGACAACCTTTATAAAAATAACAAACACAGCATGCATAGAGGAGACGACCTTAAAGAAATTATCTGGCGCGCAGTATCAGCAATTTCTAGACAAGCACTTCAAACAGTTCGCATTACCAAGTTTAACAGGTGTCAAGCATGTCTGAGAGTTGTAGGAGGTCATTTCCAACACCTGCTTTAACGTGCGGTAAGCTGGTTTATAAGGTATTCTGCGAGCGAGTTCCTCTTTAAACTGGTCATTCCGTACTCGTGAAATATATGTAAATAACATTGTGATAAATAAAATACAAATTCATTTAACAGCTTTACTGGATTCATAGGAACTTTCCGTCATTATGAATTTTGCCGTCAACGGACATTAACGTTATGTGAAGTCCGCGAAACTTTTTATATTAAAGAGGGGTTCTCAAATTCTTAAGGTTTGGTAACTAATGATATAGTACTACATTACATAGTACATGCCTTCCAGCCCTGTTACATACACAGCCTGTGGTTCTGTCTTGAACTGTATGAAGAAAGCAACAGTCATCAACAGCCATCTTCCTACTGTGAATTCACGCCCGAATGTTTGTATCTTTCCATTTTTAACTCTTCAGAAAGTAAGCTAGTTTAATATCTGATAGTAACCATATTACTGCTATTGTCACCATCATCGTTCTCGTTTCTTACGACTGTTTGCCGCAGATTGGTTGCAACACACGATTGCTTCAACGATAGGTGTCAAATGGTTTTTGTTTAATTACATTTACCTTGGACAAAGTTGTATATTCTTAACTAAACTTGAACTTTGTGTGTGTTCCCTGATCGTGGCTACCTGTTGCAATAACTTTATGTAGCTATATACTAGTGCAATAAGTTGGAACAAAATCTTATCTGTATATTGCCAATTGCACGGAAGATGCATAATATTAAGTTTGTTTATTTATTTTCTTATTTAACGACCCTTTAGTAACTTAACACATTAGGCTAGTTGTGAGGTTTTCGTAGCGGTGTAGGATGAGGATTTTGCTCTTCTTGGGTGTGACGCTGAACCATGTCCCAGAAAAACGCAACAACATTTGAGAATAAGCGTTGCACCTCTCCTTCGTATTTGGTAAACGTCAAGTTCAGAACTTGGTCAGAAGACCTAATAACTGGCTGAGATATTGCATGCTTTCCTCAGCTCTTTGAGGTACGTTCCCAGCTAGTACCGCAAATTAATAAGCAAAAGAAACCGGCTCCTTTCGTATTATTTACAGTGTATTAAACACTAATAATCCTGCAATGCTACGCTATATGATCTGACACACAACGCATTTAGTAAACCATAAAATATAATAAATGGGCAATAATTTGGATTTTAGGACTAGGTTACAGAAAACATATATATATATATGTATATATGTATGTATATATATTTGTATACATTAAATTATCAAACATGAAACCATCAATGGATATTTACCTTTTGCAAAGGTAAGTCTCCAGGGCAAAAGCACACACATTGCCTTTTATAGTTTATGTCACAGTTACACGAGTATATTTTATCTGAAACGTGACCAGGCGAAAATTGGCTGTCATGAGCCACTGTTACACGACTTGCTGGCCTTGTCGTCTGTACAGTACACACCTACAATTATGATTATGATGATGTTGTTGTTGTTGTTGTTGATGATGATGATGATAAACACAGCAAACGCTTCGTAATGTGTTACACACGTAACTTAGCAGTAATTACAGGCAGTGGGCACGCGCGCACACGGTCTGACGTGTCTTGAAAGTATAAGAGACAAAATACTGCAGGACAAGCCACTGGGCTATGAATTTTCGATTGATTTCTTTGCCATACAAAATTCAGCGTTCTTCTCATATAAACGAACGTTGTCTTCTGTATAGATATGGTGTTTGCAGTAAAGCCAAAGTGTAAATTCTAGCTGCAGCTTGGTGTATTTAAAGAATTATGTACATTTTCAGTAGTCCCAGTTCGCTCTTATCGTTTCAATCACAGAGATGGGGAATTTCTTATGAATATTTTCGAGCTGTTGTAGTTTAAGCTTTTGTACTTTTCTTCGGATTTCTCCCGAATTTGCTATCGGACATAAAACTAATTTTTTCTTTCGTTTTATGCAGCTTGTATCAGAACTGAGGGGTGGAAATTCTTGACATAAAACGGAGAATATATACATATATATTGTTGCAGAAACCTAATAATGAATTTATTAATATATTACTTGTCTCTTCTACCAATTTAATGAATAACTTGAGGAAAGAAATATTAGGAAGAATGAAAGATTTCTGTGGTACATATTCATAATTTAAAAATTTTATAAATACTATTTTTTTTTATCTTTTTGGTTATTTAGGTGTAGTATTATATTTGTTAAAGATTGAAAAAATGTATATTTATGAAGGGAAAATGTCACTTTCACTGTGTTAAATACAGCCATATCTAGAAATGTTTCAATTGAAAGGCTGATAAGTTTTAACAGTATGTATATTTTACGCCCTCTACTAATATTTTTATGAAAAGGTTATGCAAGAAGAGAGCATAAAAAAGGAATGTACTAGTAATACACATCATATAAGTATTGCTTTGCTGCAGATTAGGCAGTGTGTTGGTACAGAATGGCACATACGTTGTCGCCAGCATTGGTAGTCCTACCTAGGACAACAAGAGAAGCAAGCTGCTAACAGCTTGAGCAGGTGCAAGAATCAGCTGTACTTATTCGAGGACCACGCGCTCTTGCAGGCACGTTCCGTCCGCAGTTGTGTACTGCCACTTGAAACTTACATTGTCTATTGGGAGCTAAGTACAAGATCTAAATGTAACTGGTATCGGCAGTGGGTCATAGACTTAATGCCACGAGCTTCTGACTGAGTAATTGACTTACGAAAAGCTAATTACTACAAAACGCTGAGGTTTTTATGGCAAAATTTATAGTTATATAACTAGTCAAAAAAATTCCCGTAATGCCATTTTAAATATGATCGCATTGCGTGCCAAGTCTGCAGTCTTATGGGGTGTGACGCCGTGCAGTGTAGAAGGAAGGCACCAACGTTTCGGAGCGACATACGGCCCCATCTTCAGTGTGGTGAATACTCACTAGACAGCAGTCACCTGTCTACTGAACTGCAAGGCATGACGTCGTACGACATTCTGTTTCTTTATAGAACCCCAAGTGCCTTTGACATTTCCACCAAATTTCACCATTAGATGTTATAGTTAGTTTGAGTCAGTCCTCACTTTTTACACGCATTAATATTCTATTTATTACTAGGTCTTTCAATTTCACTAGTTATCTTTCATTCTCTTTCTGTGACTTTGTCATTTTCAGACCACTGAAACTATATTAAGCCGTCAATTACAAAAATGAAACTTTATTTATTTATTTTGCTCTTGCAGTTTGTCAAAAATATCTTTAACAATCAGGGAGCGCTGGTTGTGAAACTCCGCTTAACACTAATATACTAACCGTATATTGGTAGCCTTAATTGCATTATTTGTGATTATTATTTTACTATTATCTTGACGCAGTGCATTAAATACATTCAGAACCAGATTTCCTTCTGCTGAGTCTCACAACAATAAATATTTTTGTGGTTTTATGTTCACTTTCTTTTTGTGTGGAATATGGCATGGTGTTTTAAGATATGGCACGTGTACTTACAGAAGAGTTTAAAGGTAATATTTACAATATAACTTGCCATGAAGGCACAGGAGTAGTAGAGGCACAGCTGTACTCTTTTTTTTTTAATCTCGGCGCTAGACGGGGTTAGGTATATATAGTCTAGTGTTTTAAAATATATATAGTATACGCTCTTAGAATATAATATAGTGTTTTAAAATATAGTATAGCTTCTTAAAATATAGTATGTTTTAAAATATGTTATTCATTCATTCATTCTGCAGTCTCTTTTACGACAGGTCCATAGCCTCTTCCAAAGGGAGTTCTCCACAGAGTGCGATCTAGTGCTTCCGCTGTCAATTTACAGTGTCCTGTCTTTTCCTTAAGGTCAGCCAGGAGGTTCTTAAAATAGAGTATAGTGTTTTAAATATTGTATTGGTTCTTAAAATATGCTGTAGTGTTTTACAGTCTCTTATAGGTTCTGAAAATACAGTATAGTGTTAAGTAATCTATGACTTCCGTATATCCGTAGTGCACCTGGAAAGAATGGGTCGTAACCAGTCTTAGTTTTCGAATACAATGAGAACCTTAGTCAGATCAGCAGTTCCTCGAGCCATAAATCGAAACTTTGATTCGTAGAATACGGATAAGCAAGCCGAAACATAGTTTATTAAAACTCAGTAGCTTATATGGACCAGTTGCTCACCTGCGTAGATGTTGCATTTTTGACCAGCATTCCTGTACGTGTTATACATCTACATCAAAATATACTCACTGTAATGTCAGGAGACATGTTCCAGCGATATATCACAGCCATGTTGAAGTCGTTTGTTTGTCATTTCACGTGCTGTTTTCTTGTTAACGCCCAGATAAAATATGGCTGTACTGTAGTTTGTGACTGATAATTGTTTGAAGGACGTGAAGATTAGCAAGTGTTAATTAATATGTGACAGTGTAGATTGAGGGTGTCTGAGGGCACAGTGCAAAGGCGCGTATTCAGATCTGAGAGAAAGGAGATGGGGAGAGAAAATTACATAATGAGGAGCTTTAGAATTTGTTGTTTACTACGTATTTGATATAAGACTTTAGTGAATATGACGTCGAATGTTTGCATGATAGTGCGTGTGTGTTTGAAGCGATGTGGAAGAGATTATGGTATAATTTAAAATACTATATAGTATTTTCGTGGAATAACTGAGGGGAACAATGTAGAATGTCAAATTAATGGACGTCCCTATCGAAACTCGAAACTGACACCTCCCAAACGCAAGTCAGAAACATCACAGCTTGAGGCAACTTGAGCGGTCCCATAATTTGTATATTGTGATCAATAGGGTTGCGATAATGAAATGAATAAAGGAGAGATTGGCGGGACATGCAACGCGCGTGGGTAAATGATATATGCACAATTATTTGGTTGGGTTATCTTAAGGAAAAGCAACACGTGGTTGACATGCACGTAACTGAGAAGATATAAAATTTGACTACAGAGAAATAGTATGTAAGAGTGGAGAGATAAATGAGGTGTTTCAGGAGAAATTATATTGGAAGACTCGTGAAAAAGAATTGGTCATAAAATGATGGCAATACCATAAATAGCAGAGCGGCTAATGACTTCTCTCGAGGAATCTGCTCCATGATGTTGAAGACAGACGTAACATTACGTGAAAAGAATAGTGACGAAATGTAATGTCCTGAAGGTACATAAGAATGTCTGTTGAAGCAAAGGAGTTGAATTTATATCGAAGAGATATTCTCTGAAATATTTATAACTATTAGGTAAATTATATATTTCTATGGAAGATTTGAAGTTCTTACAGCGGTATTTCATGAAGATGCAAGTGTTTTAGGATGCTACACTATGGTGAATAGTTACCGATACTTACATCTCAACGTTGGAAAGGATTTATCAGTCGACCCGGCCTAACATTCTAGAAGAATTGAATCTTAATTTCTACTTCGATGCTGATGAAAGAGGCAGTGTGTTCATCCGAAATGTTGGTATCTACCGATAATATTACGCGGTATCACAACCCAGAAGACCACATTTTGAACACTTACCGCTCTGAGAGCCTGAAAACTTACACATAACGCAACCATTTAATTACATCCAGCCGTGCACAGGTCCCGGGAGCCAGGTCGCCCTCGTGAGACTGAATTTGGTACGCTGGCGCTTAGTAGTTGTGGGTCCTCAGTACGGAACATGCTTCATTTCACCCTTCTGGGGCCTAGAATTTTGAAGTGACTGTTAGATTTCTGGGAAATTTGTGTACCATTGATTTACATACATATATTTAAAGGAGAGCTGAATGATATTGTCCTACTACCTTTACGCTTAATAAATGAAATTTATGAACAGAGAGATAGGCAACGTGGCAAATAAGTGGTGTTCATCTAGCCATACTTCAAATCGCAGTTTATATGCCCGTCTATGCTTAATAGTTTACAAGTTTCTATTGTATCAACGTTACTATATTTGACCTACTGTAAGAAATACGACTGAAGCTTTACAAGCCAGCTGTAAAGTCGACAAAATGATTCGCGGCTTAATCTAATCGACCTCCCTGAATGAGGTTTTCCATGATTTTCCTCAGATATGGTAACCGGTCGGGGGTTTCCCGGTGCTCGATTTTGGCCCACCTGTAATTATTAGCGAAGTTACTCCCAGATCTAATAGCAAGGATCTAGAATACTCTCTTCTGTCAGAAGAACGCAATCCAGTCCGAAAAGACACAACAAATTTTAGTATTCTTTAAGTTTTTGACCCCACTTGACCCACGGGTCCCACAAGCCGCGGGGACTGATTGTACATTATCTACGCCACTGGCTATAAGGCAAATTCCCGGGTGTAGTTAACGGCACGCTTCCCCCCATCCTGGAGATCTTCAGCCGAAGAGATCGCAGACAAAATCGCAGAGGCCCTCAGCCAGTATTATCATCACAGCCTCTCTGGATTTAATCACCAATCAGTGTTTTCTTCTCAAAGGACTAATTGCCTGAGGGTAGCCTCTTCCACCATCAGCTACAGTCTTTAATCAGGAAAAGCTAAGGTCTTCAGCCTATCTTCACTGCCTGTTGAAATTTATAAGGCATCGTTTTCACGTTCCAGGTAGGCCTACGAATTTCATATGCAGGAACTACTGGAGTAAGAGGCACGCTTAATTAGCCTTCTGGTTGGCTGGTTAGTTGTTACGTTAGTTGCTTGAATGACATCTGGGTACGTGCTTCTTTCATCATGGGACAACACTGAAAACAGCTGTGCCCCTAGTGAGTTTCGAAGACGCAATACCTTTATTCAAGCTGACAAAGACTGTATAATCGGCAGACCGAAATATCATGATCAGCGACCACCCATCGCAGGACCCTTCAAACGTATAACAACACACAACGTAAAAGAACATACATTATTCAGCGGGGATCGAACCCGCCATTCAATACAAGCTGTCCAGTCCATTTTATGCATTATGCCGCCGGCTGCCGGAATAATGACGCCGGACTCAGTGGTCGCCAAATTGGCTCTTGACATTCCTTATTCGCTGTCGTCGTAAGATTTGAAGTTTCCGTGTTCCATCGCCATTAACTGTGCTGGGAGCTGGGAGTATGGAATGTTGTCTTACAGAAGGTGAAGTCAAATAATCGCTTGTCTCATAAACGTTGGCAGTCCTTTATTACTTGACTTTTTGAAGTAGAATTAGAAGCTGACGCAGGTATGTCTGTAAGTTTTTGAAAATATTCAAACCCGTCTATGACGCGAATTACTGTGTAGTTTGGCACAGCTGGACTCCTGTAATGTTAGTCTTCAATACATAATGTCCATTTTATTAAAAACTGTTTGCTATGCCTGGGTTCGAGATAAATATATATACGAGTATATATATATATATATATATATATGCCGATCCCAGTGGCCGTGCGGTCTAAGGCGTGGGTCTTCGGCCGCTAGCTTACTAGGATCGTGGGTTCGAATCCCACCGGGGGCATGGATGTTTGTCTCTTGTGAGTGTTGTGTGTTGTCAGGTAGAGGTCTCTGCGACGAGCTGGTCCCTCGTCCAGAGGAGTCCTACCGACTGCGATGTGTCTCAAATGTGTGTGATCATGAAACCTCGACGAAACGAGGAGGCCCAGGCCCATATAGGGCTGTCGAGCCATAGAAGAAGAAGAAGAATATATATATGTATAAGATGTATATATATAACAGGGTTCCACAAATTTTCCAGAAATCTGACAATTCTAGGCGTCAGGATGGTGACATAAAGCAAGCTCCGTACTGAGTACCCATCGAAGAAATAAAAAGATCAGTCGCAACAGCGACCTGTCGGCCGAAATTTATGCGCGCGGGCTGCGTGTAATTAAACATCTTACATGTTAAATTCTACCGCCTTCATCTCCCGTGATTGCCGGTCGCTTAACAGAAATTCTTCTTCCTGAAGAAGTGTAAATCATATACAGATCTGAACTCATCCGCTCTGTGTTGGAAAGTCGGTAACAGGACAAATGCCTCTAGATGCTCAACGGTGCGTTCACAAGGTGACCGTTACTGGTAAGTTTATTAAGCTGGCCGACCGCAGTGTTCGTACCTGCATATTCGCCTCTTCACCGTGCCCACATGCCACTTATCAGTATGAGGGCTGAATACTTAAGATAAAGGGGAATTTCTTTAGACGAAACTATTAATTAGATTTCTCAGTATGTTGCTGAAAGTCTTTGTAACTACCCGTATTCTTATGAAAACTAACAGGGTGTCTAAGAAAGTAGGTGTAGGATTTTAATACCTCAGCATCGTGTATTTATCAAGGACGTAGTATAGTAAAAGTTTTACTCTAGAAGAGTACACATATATTTCAGATGTTTTCGTTGCTAAAACATTGGCCTTAATTTCCATTTATTACAAACAAAATTCTGTTACAACCTGGTAATTCGCATTGCTTATAACTGCACCACTAGAAAACGAGTTTCCTTTTGTATAGCTACGCAGTTCACACCACTGAAAATAAATAAAAATAGGAGATGTATATCTTAATAAGATATACACAGTGTACAGATTTAAGTTTTTGTTTAATGAGTCGTTTTTGAGAAAATTGGTGAAGATAAACTTCGAATTTATGCAGATCAGGGGTTATTTGCGTCGATGGTAACCGAAACTAAATCACCCGCGCAATAATTCAAGTTAAAAATTTCCAGGAGTTGCAGAGATAAAACTAAGTAGACAGACAGACGGACAGACAAGACTTGTCCTGTATGCTTTCACTTCTTATTCACCTTTGCAAAGAAAGAAGAAAAGAATTCAAAACCGACCTCGGCAATCAAGTTTGTCGAAAAATAGCGCTGATAATAAAGTGATGCTAATTGATTCAGTCTGCCTGATATAGTGTGCTTGGTGTGAATGATTGAGTGTGAGTCACACACCATGTCGGTTGGTATAGATTGGTACCTATTATATCCTGTAATATCGAATAGAATCGATCAGTACCTGTTACTATTTACGATGGATATACTCGCTGAAACGGAAGAAATAAGTTTTATAATTTAAACAGAGCGTGTAATCTGTGAACTGCGAGCTAAGGCTGAAGAAACAGTTGAACATCCAGCACACAAAATAGCACAGGTAGATGGCAGCACTCCTGTAGATACAATTAAGTCTTGGTTTGCTTTAAGAATAAAGAAATGACCGACTAAAGAGGTGGTGGAGTGGCGATTGAACATTACGGCAACCCGTCAGAAGACGAGCACATGGCTAGTAGTTTTATTAAAACGCTTTCAACTGCAGAGCTTAGACGAAGTGAAAGCCGAACATAGAACAGAGTGGGAAGCTTATCTTAAATTCTACGTTAGAAAGGATTTGGCAGTAGATGATTTTGGCGTATTTGAAGCGAATATCCAGGCATTCGCTTAGAGAACCCTAGCAAAACGCCGAAAAACCTTAGAACAACCAGTAGCCCGCACGAAATTTGAAAGGTGTACCACTCGAATGAAGGTTCACAGCGTTACCATTATGTGGGTATGATAAAATATGACATCACGGAGATTGTAACTGACGCCTGCAGTCGCAGATACACCAAACATGCATTTACCTCTGTTCTGTGTTCATAAATGTATCTGTTTGTTGATAAAGTTTATTGAAATGTAAAAATAAATTCAAATAGCTCAGCTTTAAATTGCGTAACGCCTCATTTGATATTAGAAAGTTCTGCCTTTAACCTACACAGTGTACTTATGTGTTTCTTGGCATAAAGGCTTATTTTATAATGCAACATTAACCAGTAGTTCATAGGAATGGCCATGAGAAATGTTTTCTCTAAAAAATCAGAATTGTTTGTTCTTATCACTCAGCTGAACTTCAAGCTTCAAGTGGTTAAATTTTATACAAGTTATACGCAAATGTTTGAAATAAAATATGGGATAGAAAATCATGTAGCAAGTTTGGGGTGGTGACGAATACTCGTGTATACAACATTTAGTTGAAGCACTTCAAGCTGAAGGACCACATAGAGACACACAAACCCTTTATGTAGGAGGATAATTCCCTTAGGATAGGCGCAGTAAGTTGCTGTGTGGTGTACGATTATGGACCGAAGGTTGTCACAAAATGCGGGACATTTCTTAATTGGCTTATTAGTATAAAATTCTCAACTATTCCAAGAATTTCACGACAGTAAAGACGTATATTGTGGTTTTCTGGATGCTGATACCGCATAGCCTGTCATGTGCTATCCAGACTGCACGGTGTCATAACCCAAGTACCATAACACGAGCTTCATATAACTAGACATTTAGGGTGTTTGAAGCGTTTTTAAAGACCTTGTCTGTCCGTCTATTCGTCTGCCCTTCTGTCCTTCCATCTGTCCGTCTGTCCGCCTGTCCGCCTGTCCATCCGTCAGCCCGCCCGCCCTTACGTCCGTCCGTCCGTCTATCTGCATGTATCAGCACGGCTCCCACTGGAGGGATTTACGTGAAATTTTATATTGGGCACTTCCGTGAAAAGCGTTCCGAAATTCCAGATTATTTTTGCCGGCGACATGAAACCGCCATAAAAACGCTTTCTTTGACTGATATAGTATCACGCTGTTGGGATATTCGAGGAGGTGTAAACATTGCGCGAACGTGCTACGTTGCCTGTGTTGTTCGAATATAGAACGAAGTTGATTAATTTATGACCAGAAGTGTAATATACCATCATATATAACACACTTCATTTTGGTAACCACATATCATTACAATTTTGTCATATTAGTAATGAGGTCTAATTCATTTGGCTGTGATGTAAATAACACATCACCTGGCATCATATACGCTTTCCCTACCCGGGGCGTCAAGGTGATGATGCCAGAGACATCTGCTGTACTTATTCCTCAGGCGATCAGTCGTAGGACAAATATACACATTCCTAAGGATTCAGTAAACACATGCTCATGTACTTTTTGTACGGCTCCTGCTGCGATGTACACAAATGTTTATGCGTTACAGGATGAGACATTTTTAGCTTGAAGAGACCATTACGACGTTAAAATGTGTTTGTTACTTCAATAAGAAGGGACCGGGTTGAAGAGCAAGAGTGTGACTGGAGCGAAGACAGAGTGAACAAGAGTCATTAATGAGTTGAGTGAGCGAGTGACTGGAGCGAAAACAGAGTGAACAAGAGTCATTAATGAGTTGAGTGAGTGAGTGAGTGACTGGAGCGAACACAGAGTTAACAAGAGTCAGTAATTAGTTGAGTGAGCGAGTGATTGGAGCGAAGACAGAGTTAACAAGAGTCAGTAATGAGTTCAGTGAGTAAGTGACTGGAGCGAAGACAGAGTGAACAAGAGTGTAATGAGTTGAGTGCATGAGTGACTGGAGCGAAGACAGAGTAAACAAGAGTCAGTAATAAGTTGAGTGAGTGAGTGACTGGAGTGAAGACAGATTAAGCAAGACAGTTATGAGTGGGCTGAGTGAGTGCCTGAAGCGAACATTGGGTGAAGTCAGTAATGAGTGAAGGGATGGAATTTTGATTTCAGCCTTCCGCCGCGATGTTGATGAAATCTGCGGTCTTCTGGGGTATTACGCGGCGTCGTGTGGTAATTGTTTACCGACGTTTCGGGACAACGTATCGGTCCCATCTTCACGGGTCAAGAGTCCGAGTGGGATGGGACCGATACGTTGTCCGGAAACGTCGGTAAACAATTACCACACGACGCTGCGTAATACCCCAGAAGACCGCACATTTCAAGGGATGGAATGATAGAAGGATTAATTACTTGCAGCCTGTAGAATCGTAAAATAAATTCGATGGAATATTATCTTCATAACATTACACATTATCCCACAGCTAATATATTAATAAAAAATAAATTTGTTGTATAGCACTTGACCACTTCCTTCTTCTATCCTCCAAATTTGTTTTGTTTATCCTTCCATTGTTCACTGTCTACTTTGGCTAAAAGCATCACATTCACTGGGAACGTTAAACATGTGGATAAAATAGAGTATTTAATGTTCATCACGCATATGTGAAATCTGTGGACTGTACACAGCATTCATTTTCTAACATCCTTGGCCGTTTGAACCACGGTTAGAGTAGTGTGCAACCATATCCTCTTTCCACGGCAGTATGGGATAAAATTCTTGTTTGTGATGTGATTGTAAAGTTACCCATTCTGTGTGTTAAAATACTTGAAGTTATTTCAGCACAGCTCCTTAAGTATTGCGATTGTAAACATTTTATTTAATAGATATTAACACTGGGCAGCGGGGTGTACAAATTAAAAATATTAACGTTATGTCAAATGTAATAACACTTGGGCATATAATATGCATTGAAAACGGAATGATTTACGGCAAACATTTATTTAAAATTTCTTAAGATACCTTGCGTATTGGGAGACTTCAGAATATTTAGGACTGTAGAACAACAAATTTTAGAAAAACTGGTTTTAAATATATGATGTGTATTAAAATATGTTCGGTTAAATTCCTGGAGTGGACTTTCTCGCATATGATAATGGATTTTCGGTTTGTGTTAAAGCAGACAATTTCCACATAACTAATGGCTGTCTAAGAAAAATTTCTTTCCGTAGGTCCAGTAACTTAGGTAAAGAGGTAGGTAAGGAAATTGTCACCCCTGATTTACTATTGCCCTTACTCATGTCTCTGCCACCGCTTGGACCCGCATGGATTGCATGTTACGTAATGGGAAGCATTATCTCATTAGCCCTGCACAGGACCAGTAGAGGCATGCCGAAGCAGTATACCCTTTCATCGTGCATTCTACTCGCATATCAGTCCAACTTTTTTGTCTTATATTGTGTTGGGGGGGCATGATAAGTTGGTCCCTGTCACCACGGCAAGGCGAGTCCTGAGGTTGCGAATGGAGGAACGGCCTCCGGATATAGAGGGTAGCTGCGAATACACTGAATAAGCAGTCGCGTACAGCCGACAAGGGGTGGTCCTCCAGCTTGGGGGTTGGGCGAGATGCTAACAACTTCTCACCTTAAAAAATTACCGTGTCACGAAACACTGCACAAAGTCTCGGACCTGGACTGATTCTTTGGTATAACCTAAGCACGATATGGTTCAGGATAAGGACAGGTGGCGGGCTCTTGTGAATGCGGTAATGAACCTTCGGATTCCATAAAATGCGGGGAATTTCTTGACTAGCTGAGGACCTGTTAGCTTCTCAGGAAGGACTCTGCTCCATGGAGTTAGTTAGTTAGTTAGTTAGTTATTGTGTTGGGTGCAGGTTCCAACTGTCCTCGCCATCCACTTTGTAAGCAGAAGTTTGACACAGGCATAAATCACTTACGAAAATCGACAGACTAACACACGCCTTATCATTACATGTATTTTTCTTATTATAGTGCCGGTTGTGTTTGTAAAGGTGGAAAGGTAAATTTCTGCCTGTCCGCGCTATGAAGGCAGTAGAGGGGGAGTAGAGGTATAGCTCCACTCATTCTTAACCTTGGAGCTAGGTGCAGGTGAGTGGACAACTTCACGCTCTAGCCCTGGGAAAGAGCCCAAGTACCCGTTGAATAGGAGGCTGGGTGGGCCCCAGAGCAGGTCTGGATTGTTTTGGAGAAGGTAACATCTCATGCCCCTTCCGGGATTCAAAACTCGAACAGTCCATCCCGTAGATGGTCGCTGTACCGACCACATTGTTCCTGCTCCGTTGTTTTGTAGCCTACTTATTTAAACATTTATAAGATAAACTTTGACTTTCCCATCTGTGTACTTTGTTTACCAAAACGGAATAACGTAACATAACCGTATTTTCTCCTTCAAATAGTTTGAGCACACGTGTGTATATACAAGAAACACGCTTCTTACTTATTTTGAAATCATAATTCCGGAACGGAAGGCAACTAAGCACATAAAAGATACCCTACTTGCATAAAATTTATGCATTCATATATTATAAACAGAGGTCCCAAACCGTAGCGCGCAGCTGCAAGCAGATTCAGAATGCAAAATGTACCGAGGTATAGGCGCAGATTTTTAATTATACAAGACACGGATGAGGGGTGTCTGGTCTTATCTCTATATAAAAACTCCGCACGAGTTTTGGGTAGGGTAAGAATTAGTAATGAGGAACAGAAATTAAAATAAAGTGCAACACGTAGTCCGCATACGGAGCAGGACACAAATGGGTAAAGTGAATATTTATGGGCAGGCTACACATTCTACCCCTTGCGTGTTCCTTTAATCCATCAGGTGTGACGATTTTCAAAGCACCCTTATATTCTACTCAACCCCTTGAATTCTTAATCAGAACCCAATTTGTAGGCTACTAACCGAAATAAATATATCGACCATTTGACAACTTACTGTTCAGACAGGATGTGGAGGCACGGATTTCTGTCGTCGTAACCTTACAACTAAACTCTCATCTGAACAGCTTTCGTGGATATTATTTCGCTACAGAAAATCTGAGGTGACTCAAGACTCATTCTTTCGAATTAATCTCATCACAGATTGCCTCAAACTTTATTCAGTTCTCTATTTTATTGTTACTGAATTGCTACATTTGGAGCATAGCTTTATATGGTGCTGAAACTTGGACACTTCAGAAAGTAGATCAGAAATACCTGGAAAATTTTGAAATGTGGTATTGGGGAAGAATGGAGAAGATTATTTGGACCGATCGTGTGAGAAATGAAGTAATACATAGATTCAAGGAAGACAGAAATATTCTACATACAGGAAAATAAGGGTTAACTGGATTGGTCACATCTTGCGTAGGAACTGTCATCTAAAACACGTGATTGAAGGAAAGATAGAGAGAAGGATAGAAGTGACGGTAAGACGAGGAAGAAGACTTAAGCAGCTACTGGATGACCTTAAGGAAACGAGAGGGTACTGTAAATTGAAAGAGGCAGCACTATATCGCACTGTGTGGAGAACTCTCTGTGGAAGAGGCTAAGGACCTGTCGAAAGACAAGCTACGGAGTAAATGAATTAAGGGGCTACTTGTTGTTAAATGACTGTTTGAGACGTTATGTAAAACTCAGTGCAAATGTTCACATTACAGCAGCTGTCCATCTACAGTCTTGCAGCTCCAGGACAAAATCATGTGATACTTTAAAGTGTAAAACATAAACTGTAGCTTTGAGATGTCAGTTTATACTAGTCGACATCGAGCCAAATTTGAAGCAGGCCTTATACACGTTTGTGCTGCTAAAGATATTTTACTCAGTGCTCATCTGTTTACAGTTTACGTGAGCTACGAAACAGTGAAATTTTCAAAATGTTTTTCAGAAGATTCCTTGAAAACGTGATGTCCTTAAGCACTGAAACCCATGCCATAGGCTGCTAAATATGAGTTGTTCAAATGAAACACATTCGTGGTTCTGCTGAAAGAATACGGCCTGTAGTAGGTGAGCCCATGGCTGTGGGCATGATAAAGCGAGTTATTTGTGGAGAAGATTCGTCTTCTGGTGTGCGGATGGGGTGTTCTTCTCAACGCTTATTGGGACTGTTCTAACGGCATCTTCTCCTTCTCCCAAAAACATCTCCAACCGGGTGCCATTTGAACAAGCTGACATAGCGTTGTCTATCCTAGTCGTAACTATACGCACCATTATATTTACCACTAAAATCTCTGCATTTTACCCACATATTTTTTTTGTGTTCCATATGATTTCTAAAGTCATCCATTATTTCTCTATACAACATTAACTGATGGATTTTTCCTGTTGGAAACACACCGTGTTCTCTGTGAGGTACGAACTACACCTTTAAATGTAATGTAGATTTATCTTGATCTTTAAAGGGTTAAGTCAAATCGTTTGCATCCTTTACAGAACTCTGGTGTCCTGCATTACAGCTGTTACGTAAAATGTTAATTATAAATTCTCTTCTCCGAAGATTTTTTCCGTCAGCCCTCAAACTATGCCAGTCGCTTGAAGAACACTCTCCGAAAAGTCTCTGGACAAGTCATTTGAAGATTACAGTCGTGACGTTGTATAGTCTGCTAGTAACTCATCATCCTTTCGGAGGAATATGTTACCCCTGTCATTAAGACAGAAAATGACACGACTGATTATTCCAGCTTTAAGATGGAGGCAGTAGTTTCTTCCGAAAAGTCTGGAAATTTCTTCCAGACCACATGGCCTAACATGTCAGTCAGCAATCCTCCTACTTACAGACGTAAGGACCTCATAGCTCACAAGGCAGTTTATAAGAATAGGTTGGTGTGTTGTACAGGTCAGTGTTTTACATACGTGTAGCGTGCGTGATATGATGAGCTTATGATTTCAGGACCGACGTTTTTTACCAGTGTTATACCACAATTGTGTCGCAGTGTTTCTAAATCAACAACAAGAATGCTTTTCCACCTTAAACCCGCCATGAACCCTACGACATAATTTCAAAGGGCTAAAGAGTTTTACATCCTAGCAAATACAACGACCAAATCTTGTAAATTTCAATAGACATTATTCCGGAGAATAAAATGGTTGATGAAGAGAAGGTAGACTTGAAAACTTCCTAACATCTGATGCAGGGTAATGCTTAAAAGTACAGTCCTTATAATCTTAAAGGAAGCTTAGGTACTTCCATACTTGTTCATTTTGGTACTGTTAAGCAGCATCTAATGTACCCTTCCTAAAGGATGCTGTGTTACATATAAAATATAAGCGTAGGTAATCCTTGTGTTCAACCCTCCTATAACCAAACCCCTTGCTTTGTTAGCCTATGGCAGTCTTTTGTTGTAAAAGCTCAAATGACCTTTACATTTTGACCTGTGACGAGGAACAGGGTACTTTTGATTGGGGACAAAAAAATATATTAAAAGAAGTTTAAAAGTGGATTTGATATGAAGACAAAATTTTTTGTATTAAGGAAACCAACCGAGTTTTAAACTATTCTTTCTAGAAGCGTGCGCTGTGGACTGAAACGGGGCTTTGTGGCTGTACTGGTCTTCCATTTACCTGGGATGGTTTGCCAACGAACCAACAAGTCTCATACATCCATCTTCGGTGACTTTTCGATAAACGCTACTTTCCGTCCTTGTGTACAGTTAAATTACTTGAAGAGAATTATGGTGTTAACGGATTCTAATGATTGTGTGTTACATGTAGGACTACTTATTTTCTGCATTTTGTCTATCCTCTGCTCTTCCAAAGAAGACCACAACCTTCCCGAAGCTTGGTCTGTTTCCATCCTCCGGTGATGGAGTAGAGCCCGTTCTATTTCCCAGCCCTTTCACCTGAGAACGGTGACAGATCCACTTCCTGAAATATTGCTTCCATCTCTACGAATTATCAATACCACCCACAAGACAACAGGTTTCACAGTCCAGGAAGCTGTTTTCCAAACTCTATTTGCAGCGGAGTCTTTACGGTTTCGAAAAAAAATTATATCTTGTGTATATTAAAATTAATTGCAGTGGAACTCGTTTATGTCAGTTCTAGTAAAAGACAGTTCTAATCAAATGCACTGAATCCTATCGTAATCTAACTGAATTGGTTGGGTTGCAGTGACGTTTACTGTAACTTATGTGGTTTTCGAAACATAGTTTCAGTACAGACACTCCCAGACTTATGCAATTTTAAAAAGTAAAAGAAAACTGAAATAACATTTCTAGAAGGAGCGCCGAAATTGTTCTTGCGGGAATGAAAGCGTAATAAGACGAAGGTGGCGGTAGAATGACAAAGGCGGCGGAGCCGTCGTGAAGCAGCCGATCGCTGTGTTGAAGTTTGGATTTAAACTCGACTCCCTTGTATATACGTACATAGTTGACCATACGTAGGCCTATACTCAATTCCGACTTGCGCAAAATTCGACTTGCTTCGGACCTTCTTGGATCGTAAATATTTGCGTAAGTAAGGGAGTGTCTGTGACTCGTATTCGCTTTTTTGAGCCCTCACATCATAGAGAGTTTCGTAAGTATAGATTACTAGGAACATCGCCAGTTTAATATGCTGTACAACCAAAGAAACCTATTTATTTTAAGAACTTAGTATTACTGGTTCAATAAATCTGTAAAATTACAAGCTCCCACCAGAGGATGTATTCGCGAATACCCTGGAAACCCTTTAGACTGGTCTGGAAGTTCAAAGTCTGAGAAAGTATGCACGTCTGCCCAGGGGCGTGGCTAGAGTTGTGCGAGTGGTGTGGCCGCCCAGGCAGCAGAGTATAAGGGGCGGCAAAATTAACAATTTAAATGAAAAAAAAATTGATTTTCTACACTCAAAAATGTACAATTATCGATAAAATAAAATAAAATTCAACAAATAATTGTGATTTTTCTAAAGTTCTTGATTTCCGTCAGAGGCAGCCTTTGTTGTTGCTCGTCCCGCGCTTCAAAAAATCTAGCTGCGCCACTGTGTCTGCCATAAGTGACTTATTGCCACAGTGTCGGATGTGAGGTGAGCAAGGTGGCTCCAGCAAAACGCCTCGTCCTCGATAATGCATCCTTCAGCAGCTTCCTTATCACCTGCTGTCTGTAAGAGGAAAACCACCAAAGAATATATTCGAATTAGTATTTTAAAATAATTCTCAAGGTAATAGAAAAAGGAAAGCAAGCGACCAATGCTTACTATTGTTTTAGACGCCAAAACGTGGCCTGGGCGTGTTTGTGTTTAGTGCATGGTGGTTCATGCAATACTGACATAGGTGCAACACTAATGCTGGGTCCAGTAAAGTTATGCGCCCTCCTGAATCAAAGGAGAAAATGCTGTAATATTATTTACTTTCAGAAATAATGGGATATTAAGAAGAATCCGGGCCGTATGTTTTCTTTGAATAGGAATATTTATTTTCCCAAGTAATCATATGAATTGTCGGAATATTTGTAAATATTGTACTGCTGTAGTTACGGACATAGTTCTGTCCCCTCCGAACGGTTATGTATAAACCGTGCGTGCACGTGCGTATCCATGAATATGTGTATACGTATGATGGCCGTGCTATAACTGAGGCAGATTGTCTCCGGCTTCTTATGGCGGAGGCGCAGGTTTACCTTAACAGCAGTACATGTCCAAATTTTGGTGCACAAAATGTCTTGCCCCTTGGGCCCCCCCCCCCCAAGTTATCACTCCACAACTGTTCCACGTTCATTTGTGTATCGTCCGCGGGATGAACAATTGTGCTGTTAGGGGCCGCAGCTCGACAGATTTGTGCTATAAACGTGAATGTGAATATTGTTGTAAGTCAACAGTTATATTGTGACGATGCTATATCCTATTAATTTAACTTATACTGATTGTGCCCTTAAGCAAACAATTTTTGATAAAAATAGAAATAAAACGACAATAAAAATCTAATTCACATACATGTATAGAACTAGAAACTTGTGCAGTAGGTATGTTCACTAGGAGTTCTACTCATATCTCACTATTAAGTATCTGTGACTGAAAATTATTTTGTTACTTTGTTAAAACATTTTGCGAGTATGAAGTTAACTGAGCGTGAGTAAACCTAACAATGATAATGACTAAAACACTTTCTCCGTACACTAGAGGGTTGTATTAACCATTCTTATGTTCGTTCACTAAGTTATTTCCGACATAACATAACATAACATTATAAACAAATGCAAGTATGGTTGTTATAATCCTCTAATGTACTGATTTCTGTTTATTAATTTATATATTGTAAGTGATTTTCTGTGTGAGGGGCCAGATTTTACAAATTATAACATTAAATGCAACAAACAGGACAAGCACAGAAACACAGTAACACAACAATGCGCCGTGTTTGTTCCAGTGTTAGAAAGAATGCTATGAGGCTGATGTGTAGTAAACCTTGGTCAGAAGTCAGTACTTTAGTGTATGAGGTGAGACTTTGTATTGAAGAGTTCATAACTTCAGGAAGTTTAGATTATCTTATGGTACAACTGTTTTCCTAAAATGTAAAATGAGTTTATTTTACTTGGTATTTAGAAAGGGACACATAAATTAATGAAATAGATTAGTCTGAGATTTACAGCACTTTTGTGCTAAAGAAATGACAGCATCTTATTGATGAGCAGCTGCAGATAAACTGTATGTGCACGCGTGCTGTACCCAGCTGTCTGTCCCTTCTCTAATGAAATGTTACATACGTGCGCGGGAGAGGAATTAGGAAACATGTAAATAAAACAAGACGTAATAAGTACATGAACAACTTTCGTAGATTTCACTTCACGATTACTTAAATCTGTGATCTGTATTGCCATTTCATGGCAGTTGACTGCCTTTGCCGCCTTATTTAAAGGGACACAAACGGTATTCCTTTTTTTGGTTTCTTTAAAAATTCTTTCTGATCAACATTACAATTCGGCGTGCTTTCATCTTTAAACTGTGGTGTAGGAAACGCGCCTGCATAGAATCTGAATTAAACCAGTGACTTCGAGACTGGAAGGGTGCGAAGATGACAATTGTGCTGTGTTGTTTGCCATAGAAAGCTACGTCCTTGCATATTAGCCTGTGTGACACTCTTAATGAACCATGGCCTCTGTCTGCCTTATCATGAGGAAAGTATGAAATCACATTTTTTAAGAGCACACGGTGGGTGGGATCTCTATTTTATTCAGATGACACGATGATAGTAAAATGATGATTGTCATTAGAGGGAACCTAATGTAATTTAACGTGTGATCTGTACCATCCAGGAAAGGCTGGTTTTATTTGCCTGTGATGATAATCAGACAGGCAAGCGGTCAAGAATACTGACATCCTCTGTGTTACCGATACTGATAGCGATACAACAGCTACATATAGTGCTGCTGCTGCTGCTGGTACTGATGATGATTGATGATGGATAAGAAGACAACGGAAAAGAAGGCTGGCAGGAAGCGATAACTGCAATAAGAACTTTGTGTTGACTCTCTTATCCTGGAATCAATCAGTACACTAAGAATCTGGTTTCGAAGCAAGGTCCTCATCAATCAAACTGCCATCACAGCTGTATAATGTAGGCCACCACACGCGCGAGTAAAACTGAAGTACTGTTAACATATGGTTTTATTATAAACATTTTTCCTGCAGGTGTATATCACAGTTATGATATAATGCTCATTAGCACTCACGCCCCATAATTGCCTTGGGTCTCATATTTAGTATATCAGAGGTCCGTTAATGAATTACTCGGATATGATGCATTAAGTGACAGGTATACTCGCTTGGGGCTGGCCTCCCTGTCTGCCGAATTTGTGGGGTCGTGGCTAGTGAGCTGTGATGTGTGTGCGGTGATGAGCTGCTGTACGTAGTGTGGTGGACTGACAACTGACTTTATGACAGAGCGGATGTTCAGTCTATAATATGTAGCACCACCTTACCATTCAAGGACAATCAATCTTCTCCACACTGTGCATTTATATATGGCATAATTCTCCCAATAAACAACGACTGTTTCCCTATGCAGTGTTAACAATAAGGCTTTATAATGGAGACACGCTCTTTTCTTGAGGTAAGGTAAATTGGTCCCATACAGGCCTTGGCAGGCCCTTAGGGCTCCAGGAGGTCGAGGCTCCCAGGTTTTTAGACAATCGGCACATGAAGGTGGTAGTGTTGTCAGCCCTACGCACCGGCCGCCTTTACCCCCCAGGAAAGATTCCTGGTACTCATTTCTGTTAGAGGCTGAGTCGATCCCAGGGCCATAGTGCGACCGAAACGATTATGTCAATGAAAATTTCCAGTGACACCATCGGGAATCGAACCCGCGACTTTCCGGTTTGTAGCGCAGTGCCTCAACCAACTGCGCCACCGCGTGCCCCCTTTTCTTGAGGTAGGAACTGAATTTTTAATATTTAGGTAAATTTTAGTCTCAATTTACAACAAAAGGAGTGTAAAGTACATTGAAAATTATGTACTTTTGACAGGTGTATTACTCTTCACTTTGTATTTTGGTATAGGCCTATTCGTTTGGTAAGTGTATTTCAGAATCACGGTTTTTCACTCCCCACATAACTAACTCTAAGAGGCACAATGTATAAAACACTGTATTTTGTTATACTTCACATATGGTGGAATTTATGCTTACATAGTACCTCAGTAATGTTGATTTTATATTTGAAAATCTAAAGTTTCAAACGAGTATTGGATTATTTTAGAAATTTTGAGATCAAACAGGGCCCCATTCGGTATTCAGCGCAGCAGAAATAAACTTGCTGCACCCTCCTGAGAGCAGTTGAGAAGGAAGATGATCCGAGGTGAGAACATTGTGAAGCTTGGGCTTGTGATAAAGACAACACAAAGAAAGATGTTACACTGCGGCGAAGATCTTGTCATTAAAAATTTTGTGTTTTGCAAATTGAGACTAATTTTATGGCATATACAATTACCATTATGCTTGTCACATTTTCTCCTTCACAAGCTATATAAACAAGAGCTCACGAATGGGTATTCTGGGCGATACAATTTTCTTTCTTCTCCTGTTCTGGTTTATTGCCATATCAGCTGCGAAAAGGGATATTTGAAAGTACGCCAGATTTGGACTTTGATGTGTGGCCTGCATATTAGCAACACACAGAAGGTATTCAATTCACCCAGTTGTGTTTTAACGTAATACAAGTTTTCATGGTGGTGGGACGACACTGTCTGCGTGGAACTGAGGCCTGTCTTAGGCTCATTGACTATCTCCCGGTTGATAGATTGCAGGGTATTCGTAGAATGATGATTGACATTTGAATACCGAAATACGTGGACAGAAACTTGTGCCAGTGTCAGTGCCAGTGCCAGTGTCAGTGCCAGTTTGTCCAGTACAAATTCCACATGCAATGCCCTTGCGTCGAAACAGAGCTCCCATGATGAGAAATCCGTGAGCTATGGCACGCTGTTCTTTTGAACATAGTGTTACGTGTGAACGTTTAGCCCGTTACACGAACAACGTTTTGTGAACTTGTGTCAGCAGTGAAATCAATACAAGGTATTTAAGATGGTGAATGTGGCGCTGTTAATCGCACCGCACATAATTTATTACTTACATACACTCTCTGTACTTAACGGACTGGTTAAAGTGGATACTTGTTACACCTGTCTATGACAGGTGTTCTGACGGCAACTACACGTGGAGCATATATGTACTGAAATCCACATTGTTCGATGTTCGGTAAGAAAAATTGTTATTTTATGTATATAAGTTTTTTTAGACAGTAAAATTAAGGCAGAGCCATAAAGAAGTACAACGCGTTAGTTTTGCCGTGTTTCTACGATGGAAAGAAAATGGAATGCCAAGGAAAAAAAAAATCCAAAATTGCAGTTTATGTTCCCAATGGCGTAACAGCCCATAGTGGCCCAGGGCCTTCTCAATATCTAGGCTTCACGATCACACTTAGACACACCACACTCGGCAGGACTTCTCTGGACGAGTGATCAGCCCGACGCAGAGACCTCTACCTGACCCACACAACACACAAGAGACAGATATCGATACCCCCGGAAATTCGAATCCGCAATCCCAGCAAGTGAGCGGCCGCAGACCCACGCCTTAGACCGTGCGGCCACTGGGATCGGCTAAAATTGTATTTACTGTGATCAAATTCATGAAACATTTTGTGCAGTACGCATACTCGTACACAAGTTAAAAACAAATGTACACAGGACATTCAAGTGTTCTGTGATGTTACACCATGTCGACTGGTAAATAGTTACTGATATTTCGGTGTAGCCTAGCGCCTTCATCTTCAAGGTCGAACAGTCTTGTAGGACTCATTGTTCCTGCTTGCTACAATCGTTCGAAACGTCGGTCACAATTATTAGTCGACACGGCGCACGCAATCCAGAAGACTTGAATCTTCAACAACACCACTTGAGAATCTCAAAATTTCGTGAATTAAACCATAAAGTAATTTCCATAAGCATTTCACCAATAAAAAATACGCTGAAGTATTCGTGTGTTGCTAAATTTCACGCTACCGCTGCGTCGTCTAAGAGACGTACATTTTTTGTGCGCTTGAAAACTGGGATTTAGCCTCAGAAATGTATCAAGAAATATAGCCAGCGGTAAAGTTTTATCTTCTAATCGTTGTTCATGACAATACCAACATTTACCATTAGACGCCATGAAGGTAGCATGAGTGGTTTATAAACGAATCGATCATGGGCGTCAGAATTAATTGCAACATAATGCGCTAGACGGATATCCAGGACACTACAGACATTAGTGTGGGATGTAATGACACAGGAACAAAGAACAATCATGCAGGGCTACACGACAAGAAAAACTATTATAGCACCTCGTATATACACGAACTGAAGCCGCTTCTGGACACGCCTTAGGTGTAAGATAAATGTGTGACCGACAGAAATGCTGTCACACTTACATTCTTGGGAACTTTACAATAAGCGCTGATCAGCGTTTGAAACACAACAACAGTGAATATGTGATTTCAGGCTTCCGCCGCGATGTTAATGAGATCTGCTCTCTTCTGGGATATTACGCAGCGTAGAGAGGTAATTCTGTACCGACGTTTCGGGACAACGTATCGGTCCCATCTTCAGGGGTCAAGAAGTCCAAGAAGACTTCTTGACCCTTGAAGATGGGACCGATACGTTGTCCCGAAACGTAGGTGAAGGATTGTCACTCGACGATGCGTAATATTCCAGAAGATCGCAGAAATCAAAGAGTGAATTTATTTGCACATGCTATCCTAAAATTTCAGTAGCCTACTATAAATGATATTTAAGAATTATTCTCGAAACGACGTTCTTCTACAATGGGACACTTTTCGTTAGGAAGTGTTGACTTCAGCTTCAGAGTATGACTGACGTCGGTAGATATCTACGGATCTCACGGCGACACATCACACAAGACCGTAATCTTGATGCCTAGTACAACGAGGATCATAAATCTCGCATAATTATGAGTACTGTATTTTTCAAATTATGATTGAAAAGCTACGAGTGCGATGTTTTCAAATTGAAAAATATATCAGTCACCTGGAAGCCTTTACTATTGCTGGATTTTAAGGCCTTGCAGGTTGGCCTCGCGTTTAACCCCCCTATAATGGCGAAGGCCTTAACTACACCGCGGTGGAAGCTGAAGTACCGTAAGAGGTACTTTATGTAAGGGACCCAACTGAGTCGGTTTCCCCCGATTTTTACAGCAGTAAGGAAACAAAGCCAGCCTCCGAAAGTCAGAATCTTAAAATGCTGTGTTTTAATAAGACAGAAGACCATGTCCATTGGGACTGCAACCTTAATAGAATATTCTATCCATATCTGAAATTAAACAACCGTCTTCCAACCCGTCCAAATACCGAAAACGAGATAAATCGAGCGTATATTAATATTTTCAGCCGGTTCCAGTGGCCACGCGGTCTAAGGCGTAGGTCTGCGGCCGCTCGCTTGCTAGGATTGCGGGTTCGAATTTCCGGGGTATGGATGTCTGTCTGTTTTGAGTGTTGTGTGTTGTCAGGTAGAGGTCTCTGCGTCGGGCTGATCACTCGTCCAGAGGAGTCCTACCGAGTGTGGTGTGTCTGAGTGTGATCGTGAAGCCTCGATAATGACAAGGCCCTGGACCTTTTGGGGCTGTTGCGCCATGGAAAAAAAGTGACATTTTAAATTTGCAATTGCGTAATTTCTCAAGTGATTTCATCCATAATTTCGGCCACAAGATAATTTTTACTCTTAACCCTAATTATGCTCATGACAGTTTGTGTGCCTCCGTTTGTCCCGCAGAGAGACGTGAAGTGCATAGTGAGGCGCTGCCACATGATTTGCCTCGAGCACTATAATTCTGATAGTATCGTGCATCCGACATTATTATAAATTAGTAGACACTTTAGTGCTGTAATGACATTACATTTACTTCTGAATTCGTTGCTTGTATTGGCGTCGTCCATCGTATGTGTTACAGTTTAACATGCCACTACGTTCCCGAAACGTAATGGTGTGTTAAACTGTAATACATACACGTACGATGTAAAAAGTTCATTAAATCAATGAACTCAGTTGTGATACGCCATCGTCAGAACCCTGTAAATATTATTACTTTGACTGTGTACATATTTCAGTTAGTCCCTCCTCCCCCCGCCCCAAACGGCGCCGTACTCTCTTCAGCTAATAAAGAAATGGGTTTGTATGTTAGAATCCCATTCATGGCATAGATCTAACTTCGCGTTTGCATATGTATTCGTCTTGTTTTCTCTGTGTAAATGCTGTGAGATTGGCCGGTCCCCCATTCAGGGAGTCCTACGAATTGTGTACAAGATTCGTAAGTTTAGGAGTTCATTTTTGATTTATAACAGGTCAGAGGCCCTAATCAGTAAAGGGTGCTGGAGAAGAAGAAGAAGGTTTCCTATCACAAATATGTTCCACTAAAGCCAGTACCATATGGCTCAATAGTGTGACATGGCAACTTGCTAATGCAGGGGCGAGAAACATCTACAGCGCCACAGCAAAGGACGAGTAAGTCTGACTGGGGAACGTGCCATGGCTCAGGCGGATAGTCACCGGCCTCTCTCCGCCCATTTCCGGGTTCAATTCCAGGCCAGTCCATGTGGGATTTGTGTTGAAAAAACTGGCATTGGGACAGGTTTCTTCGAGAAGCACCTCGGGTTTTCCCTGTCGGTAAATTCCAACCAGTGCTCCTTGCTCATTCATTCATCTGTCACCGACGCTATATAATCCTAGCAATTATCAGCTCGTTAAACAACACACTTGAAAGAAGTGTGATCGCCTCAGCACTCATCACTTGAGAATCGGTGCCACAGGTGGACTTGTTGTCACCTGCCACTTACTCCGATTTCTAGTGTGAATCGATACAATTCACGACTATTGAGTAGGTTTAGTTCTGCCCATTGTAACCATTGTTTTTTAACATTCCATAGACCACGTTGCTTACATAAATAACACTACGTATTCTGTCTGACACAACTTTCATTTATTACTATCTTTCAAACACTACGTGTTTAGATCAAGCTGATCATCATTGGGTGTTTATTCATACAAAAACGTAAAACTCAAGGTAAAAATGTAAAATTTTGTGAGATATCACAAATGGTATAAAATATAAAACGTGAATTACAATCTACTTGTAATACTTGGTGGTGTGTCGTTTAACAAAAACGGTGTGGTGTATTATTTAAAACTTACAATTTAAAAATTTAGGATGCTATTTCCTAATTAAGTAGTCAAAGTGACAATTAAACTTCTCCTCTTCTCTTTATGCTTTTGAATCAACCACTTAATCCATTATTTAAAAGTCCGTTATTTAAAACCGTTCAGTGTTAGTCGAGTAATTAGCTGTCTACGTCACAGTACGTCGGTGTAGGCCCCATTATGATTACATATTTTGTACTATATTTCCGTTGCTGCACCTATTTCCTTCGTCTAATGCGCTTTAGCCTTCAACTCACTATCCACGGCCTTTCGCTATCGGTATTTAAAATTCACTTAATAGCCTTATTCTGGGGTCAATCACCTCGTCCTACTATTGATGTTTACTCAGTGAGTGACAGCTTATAAGACATGCAGAGTCAAATTTATTTAGGCGGTAACACTTCAGACTTCCGCTCTGAAGGCACTCGTTTTGAATCTAGACCGGAACATAGGCTATCTTGACTGAGGTTCCTGGTGTTAGTCGTCTGCACCTCCAAGCAGATGCCACAATATTAGCTCAAATAGAACACAACAGTTCCCTTCCGATTCACTTTTCACTTACTGTCCTATCGACGCTGCATGGTCTCAGTTACTAAGAACGTCGTTAAATAACCACACGTAAACATGTCAGACATGGAGCGTCTAAACAAACGACGAGCAGTCTAAAACCACAGTTTATATATCCTGTATCACGTGGCAAGTTTTCTTGACCGGCAATTGAAATTTTAAACATTTTTTCCTCACTTATTGTGCTTTTAAACTACTAACCGTTACATCCGTTTGGCGGTTAAAATGACGAGATTAGAGTAATATATTGTATTTTAGTATGATTACCGCCTTCTCCCCTAGACTCGGAAACACGTTAATGCGTGGGAATAGTACCATATGGTCTTCAGCTGTACACGGGCCGCAGAGTATCACAATCCTAAACATCACCCTACAGGCAAGGGAGCACGACAAAAGGAAAGGCAACCACTGGAACTGCAGAACTGTCAAATAACGGAGTGGTCAGTCGGCGCAGCGTGATAAGATTTTGTAAGTACAATTACATACAGGCTTAGGTGTTTTGGAAATACAGCCAGTCCTCGCTTTTCGATGATTCACTGTTACGAAATTTTATAATGAATTTCATACGTTATCAGAACGGGGAACCATTCGTCCAAACACAATGAAAGGCAAAATAAAAGAAGAATTAAGCAACAAAATATTTGTTTTCCCCTTATTTACAGGATACGTTTGTGTTAAAATGCCGATCCCTGTGGCCGTGAGGCAAAAGGCGTAGTTCTGCTGCTTCTCGATTGCTGGGATCGCGGGTTGGAATCCCACTGAGGGCATGGATGTGCTTTTCTTGTGTGGTTTATGTTGTGGAGGTAGCGGCCTCTGCGACGGGCTGCTCACTCGTTCAGAGTCCTACCTGGTGTATACATGTGTAATTGTGTGTGATCTAGAAACATCGACAATGAAGGGGCCTAGAACTGAGTTGGGCTGTTGCGCCACAGAAAGAAAATTTGTGTTGAAATTATAGTGGCATATTATGGCGTATATAAAAATCCAATATTTTTTTCTATTGTGCAGCCCGGTTTCGTAAAATAAAACTGTTAGTTTATAATATTTTTTTGTATTTTGGTCGTCTGGGAAAGTAACCCCCCAATTATAACATCATCCTACTTGCGAAACTTTGCTTTACGACGTCTCTGCAGGCAAATCTCTTAATAAGGGGGTCTGCCTGTGGCAATGTTGCAGTGTTGTTCTTTAAATGAAAACCCTCATCATGACTGAGGCATGTATCTAGGCGCAGGAGATACGAGAAAGACGCGTGAAAATTTAAGTAGGAAGTCACGACTTTGGAGTTTATTCGAGCAATAAAGTGATCATAATACAAACCAGTCCGTAGGTAATAGCTTCATAATTTATCAGCTCCATTTTGCAAACCAGAACATGGTTTGTGTAGATGTGTGATGTGAAAGCTGTTTATACTTTCAGGTTTATAATAATAGGGAATTTATAAAAGATAGGTTAGTGAAGATATTGTCTTCTAAGATGTTACGCCATGCATTACAATAAATTTCAACAATTTGGAGAAGCATGTTACCACCATCTTCAAGCTAGAAGTCTTCCAACGGAAAAGTGAAAACAGCAGTTTCCTCCGGAAAGTCAGAATCGTTTTACCAAACTACACGGCGTCATGTCCCAGAAGACACTAATCTGCATATTCACCTCATATGAACTTCAGATATCACAGAAGCTCTGGTAATATAATATAGTGAGGTAGTATTCGGGTTGCTTCTATGGTGAAAGGTAAAAGTTCTTGCCGTGGCATGCGATGCAGGCACAGAGGGGAAGTAGAATTATAGCTCTACTCATTCTTAAACCTCGACGCTAGAACGGGGCGGGTGGTCAACGCCACGCCCCGGCCATTTTATCCCGGGAAGGTCCCGGTACCAGTTTTACAGGAGGATGGGTGGAAATCAGGGCCAATCTGGACGGATGTGGAGCTCCGGGGTTCGAACCCCGAAACGTACCACAGCGAGTGCCTATTTCTGCTACGATATCGAGGCCTCCCGCTTATATCGTATAGTAAGTTTAATACAGTTGACCTCGGTGGACTAGTGGTTAGCGTGCTCGCCACTGGACCCAAGGTTCGTGGGTTCGATCCCGACCGAGGTCGATGGATTTTTAAAAATGCGGAGCACCACTTCCTTCGGAGGGGAAGTAAAGCCGTCGGTCCCATGTCGTAGATTTACGGCATGTAAAAGAACCTTACGGGCATGAATAAAAATGTTTCGTAAGCTAAATTGCCTCCATTTCTCACCCAAGTCTCCTGACTGCCTGCCAGATGGCTCTGGCGGACACATCAGGATCGATAGAACAGTAGCGCGGCTAGTTGGCCAGTCACCAACTGCCACGAATGCGCACGACTTAGTAACCTCGAAAAGAGGAGGCAAGAGGAGGCCCGGGCTGTTGAGCCATGGTTCTTATTATTATTATTATTATAAGTTTAATAACAGTCTCTTAATCAGTCATAAAGTGTCTGAGATTTTAGAACTGGTTTTTACTTGTAGACTTGAACAAGTAGACTTGAACAAGGTTTCATGTGATTAATGATGTCGCTCCCCTTTACAAACCACACCGGACACACTTGAGCATATTCTAATTCATATCTGATTTGAAAACATACGTCCATTATCTCGTGCACTGTAGAGTAATGCAATGTAATATTTTAGGGGAGATTTCAGAGCATTAGGGTATGTGATAAAGTCGCCTATCGATAAGATCAAAATGCGATTTCTGACAGGTTTGTATCAGTCTGGTAGGTAGCAGCTGTTGGTTTCGGTTGGTGACTTGAATAAGGCGACAGATGTGGACCGGACTCATATCGGACAAATTACACCCCATATGGCAGGGAAACATGCAGACACTAAACAAGTGTTCTTACGAAGTCTACTCCATTACGTGGTGGTTTATACGCGCTCCTATTCCTGCGGTTTAATTGTCCCCCAGACCGGGAAAGTAAAGAAAGGCGGAATATGGAGGAATGAAGCAGTGGTTATGACCCCATAGTTTACGTTACAGTGTCCCTCTTTTCGAATTTTAAAGTCTCCCGAGCCTCTTTTCCTAAATTTTATAGTTGAAGTTTTATAAAATCTGAGAATTGTTACAGGCATATTCTCTATTTTTATTTGAAGTTAGTCGTATACAACTCATAATACAAAGTAAAATAGGCTACATGTTCTGGCTTAAACAAGCCATCGTCAGGCCTATAACTAGAGAATTAAAAAGAAAATTGAAATAGAAATATGTATCTATAATTGATAACACAACGGGATGTCTCACTTAAAAAGAAAGACAAATGTTTAATAGAGCTCATTACGTAATCAATATATGAGTTTATTATATTTTATCTGAAAAATGCAGAAGACGAATATATATGTCAAAATGTGTTCTAATTAGAATAATGACTTTTAAGATAAGAGAAAGTGTAGTTCAAGATATAAAATATAAATTTATTTCGGTTCTGCACTAAAGTGACTGATGACAGCAAGGACGTAAGGCTGCACAAAGACAACACTAAAATCCAAATTGAAAGTATAACAGGGCATAAATACAAAGCCCAGTAATATAAATAATACAACAGTGTAAACTAAATTGTAAATAAATAAAGCTAAAGAGGCTGACGAAACAAACGTATTATATTATGTAGTGAATTATTTATAAGCTTAATGTCGGGCAATACCTGGCAATAAATATATTGATATACTACACTAGACGCTGAAATACATCTGGCTAAAGGGCTGAAATTTACGTAATAGTAATCATTGGAGGTAGAAAAGTCTCTAACATGATAAACTGACAGTATCGACAGTTGATGAGCAAAATAATTTATTTTGAAGGCATTAATACAAGAGGGACATTAACGTACTGCTGCCTGGAGTGACGTGTTGACAAATTCAGTCTAAATAATATGTCGTCTTACGTTTCGCACACTGAATCCTCTGCAGCATAAGGCTGTAAATTTTCGTTAAATCTGTTCTAGCTCAGACAGCGTCAGAGTAATTAAGACATTTATAATTTTATTTCATACAATATCCTGAGGCTAAATACTAATATAAATTATGACTTTAAATAAGCAAGGCGGACCCGCAGAATGGCCTCAGCGAAATACTGATCTTAATCCATGTGTTTTTATTTCGTGGCGTTGGACCAAACGGGAAGTCTACCGATCTTGACCAAGAACACGTAATGAATTGGAACAGAATTTGAGATACGTTGGTGCTGTTCCTCTTAATTTCTTAACGAAAAGTGCTGTTGGGCGTGTGTCTTGCAGGTTAGAGGCGTGTGGGCAAATTGACGGCAGCTGACACTAACTGGTAGAATGTGCGATTTAAAATGACACAAGAATCGTAGCAATGTAGCATTCCGTTTACTAGATGTAAGAATTTAAAAGTGTTTTTTTCTATTTTAAATTATTCTGTATATGCGGCACAGGAAAAGAGAATCGCTATCCCCTTCTGAAATCCAAGTCAATGTGTTAGGCTGTGACCAGCGACGTTACTGACAGGGATGGTACTGCCTTATAGACAATGAATTAAAACTGAATGAACAACAAATATAATTGTGCATTAGTAATTTTTAGTAGTTAAATTATGGGACTCCGATCCCATTGGCTGTGCGGTCTAAGACGTACATCTGCGGCTGCTTGATTGCTGGGATCGCGGGTTCGAATCCCGCCGAGGGCATGGATATTCATCTCTTGTGTTTGTTGTGTGTTATGTAGGTAGCGGTCTCTGCGACGGGTTGATCACTCGTCCAGAGGAGTTCTACCGGGTGTGTGTGTGCTAATTGTATGTGATTTAGAAACCTCCACAATGAGGCGGCCTAGGCTCGAGTTGGGCGTTGCGCCACAGAAAAGTAGGGGTATGTATCATTTAATTTTGCACATAATGTGTATACATGGGTGATAGACCTGTCATGCTCTACATATTAAAATTTTAAACACTTCCAAGGCTGTGCTTGCAGAAGTTAGTGGTGTGTAATAACAGGGTTATTCCAAATAATGATAACCTAAAATCACTTGTCTGTGTAATTAAATGCATCAGGTCACTTCATTTTCAAATCAGTTGTTACTTCACGGCCGTCCACATGTTTATTATTCAGCATTCCTCGTGCAGTCCTTGCAGACACAAGTGCAGCTGATTACTACAAGTTACCGGCAAGAGAAATTTGCATTCCTGTCCATCGTTCTCATTAATCGCTATCTGAGGAGCAATGTGCATTCGATTTCTATTCTTTATTACAAATTAGTTGCTCATGCAAAATAGATCTATCGTAGACGTTAATAATTTAGCATCATGTTGTAATATATCGGAAGGTTTTCCCATATATTCTCATCAAGTACAACAAAAGATGAATAATTACATGATTTATTTTCCCTGGTACTGGCAGTTTCTGCGGAAATTTATTACGAAAATAAATATTATTTATGTTCATATGCGCGTGTCATTTTGTTTGACGAAAACGTATCGTTAAGCTTCCATGGTAGTGATGAATTGCACTGAATTGTCCGTAGTAAACGCCGTAGATGCTTTACTGTAAGTGCCAGTATAACTAAATGCTGCAGATTTGTTAATATTTGTCTCCGTTTGTAATTATTTCCTTGCCAAGTTCTTTTATGAACTGCCTACAAATATTTTACTGAATATACGTCTAACAGAAAACGAAAGTTTCGATTTTATTATTTCAGCAGGCAAGGAGTTCGGGGCAGAACACTTGAAGCATGCAATCTTTAAATACCACATCAGCTTGTGTTTGATAAATAGGTACAGTTGTAAATATGTTCCACACCTCTACACATTTTCGTGTGCAATAGACCTGCAAATGACCTAGTAAAATAGAATAACACATGGCGTTCGAAAGTGTGTGGCGTCCTAACATTATTAAAGTTGTTTTAATCGTAAGTGAATTCATTCATCGAATTCTAGCTCTTGCAGCCTGCTTTCCTACTGGACGTACCTGGTGTTGTTAATGTCACGTTCGGAAAATGTAAACTTATAATTCTTACATGTAGAAAGCTAAATTTTGCTTTTCCGTGTAACGCTAATTACAGCTGTAATTAGTTGTTACATATAGGAGCAGATAGTAGCAGCGGTTGAAGGTATACTTGAGTCGGTATTGCATTTTTAGACCTTGCCTAAAAAAGAGCGTCTGTAACACCACTGCTTAGTGCATATTGTTACTCTGTTAAAATTTAATATTTTAGTGTAAATGTTGATGATCTTCCAGATATTTTTATGCTATTGAGGATTATAATTTTTAACAGGCTGTCGCTAACAGCGTCATGTTAATTTACGTTAGATCACCAAGAAACTGCAATTAAGCTCTGCTGGTTCTCATCCAGTAGCAGCGTGCAAATCGCTGTAAGATGGAGCCCTGTTCGAGTTACAAATATACTGTTTGCAGTTATTTTGTTTACAAACAGGCTTTGTTTTTTAAGTATAGACTTTTGTCTTAATTTATATGCGCCAATTTCAACTCGAAGTTTCGCTCCGCCTTCCACTTTTTGACTGGTAAACAGTTACCGGCTCTTCGGAGGATCGTAGTACTTTTGTATTCAGGGTCACGCAGTACAAGAAGAACAACACCGCTTTGAGAGTCTCAAAGTTTCATTCTACACCTGTATGGTAGAATACACACTCTTCTTCGATTCTTTGCATTTAAAGCTGAAACCACTGTAGTCTTTCGAAATGTCAGTAATTACCATTTTACAAGGTGTAACATCCAAGAAAACATTCATCTTCAGCGATAAAAAACGTCAAATATAAAAAATAAATGAATGATTGTGTTATATTTAATTCCCAAATTTCACTTAATTCTGTTCGTTTGTTACCAACATCAAACTGGAACCTAATTTGTTTTTCATGCAGTCACCATTTCGCTGTTGAACATCCTACAAAGGAATTACCTTAACAAAATATTTATATTTTTTCATACTATGAATCATATTGCAGTAAATATAAAGGTAATGGTAAAATTGTTTCTCTTTAGGCCATGAAGGCCTGTAGGGGGCGTAGAGGTATAGTTTAGCTTATTCTTAAAGTAGGCACTAGATGGGCAGAAGTGGTCAGCTTTCACCACGGTCACTTTACCCCATGAGAGATCACCAGATCTGTTCTAAATGCCCATCAAAGCCTAGACTTATAGAACTACACATTACTGTCTTAAAGGGTGTGAGAAAAGACTAAAAGGCGGCTTCATAATGACAATTTAGTAGAAAGCCGAAAGTGACTTTTATGGCTTTGTAGAGGTAAGTGTGGAATTTATAATTAACTAACTAACTCCATGGAGCAGAGTCCTTCTTGAGAAGCTATCAGGTCGTCAGCTAGTCAAGAAATTCCCTGCGTTTTATGGAACCCGAAGGTTCATTACCGCACTCACAAGAGCCCGCTACCTGTCCCTATCCTGAGCCATATCAATCCAGTCCATGCCCCCCCATCCCACTTCTTTAAGATCCATTTTAATATTATCCTCCCATCTAAGTGTGGAATATATAACATTTTATATTGAAATAAGCACATAATACTCAAAAAATACAATTTAAATATCTAAGTACACGACAAATACATCGCTTATTATCAATTCGCCCCTCTAATCTGTGTTCTTGGACTCGACCAAAAGTGTATGGGGCAATCAGTTAACATTGGCCACGTCTAAGAAGTATGGCTGTACAAAATTCTAGTACCATATATAGAATAGCTTTCTTAGTTGTAGGATTGGGATGAGATTACTTTCATTTGTACGGCGACCCCAGATATGCCTCATGCTGCAAACTCTGATGAGAGATGAGTATCGAATAGAATGATAATTAAGGGAGAAATCTGCCCCAGTACCCTTTTATCCACCACACATCCTACACTGATAGCCCAGGGATTTAACCCGAGTCTCCACGACGAGAAGCCTGGCACTAAGCCGCTGCTGTAGTACGAACTCTTGATTGAATACGTAGCTGTGACTGTGATGTCTGAGAGTTAATGAGGCGACGGTTATACGGACAGACCCTCACAGCTAGTTACATTCCGAACCACAAGTCACGGCATGTATGTGCGCGCAAGGGGAGAAGATAGTGGAGCTTGTAATGTGGTAGGGATACATCCCAAGCGCACCTATTCCAGAGTGCCGTGTCCTTTACGGGACTACTTGCTCTACGCAAAGTGAATCACCAGACTGTCCTGCTTCATCTCTGTGCGCATGCTTCAATCTAACGATCTCGTCCACCTGTGTGACTCTGCCCAAAAGAACGAAATATTGTTTCTGAGTGTATGCCACGTCCTAAGCTGGGGTTGCACGTGACAGTAAAACTCGCGCGAATCTCAGCTGCTCTAGAGAGGCGCTCTCTCACGTGTAACCACCGTCGAGAGCGTAATCTCCGTCATGGTAACTTGCGGTCAGCTGGCTTGAGAGCACATTCTTTTCCGTGTAAACTAGCACCACGCTTCCTCTCAGCTGCAATCTCAACTAGACCAGGAAAATCGGTATAGCTGCGAGTGGAACTGAAAACATGGCGTGTCGGAGGGTGTGGACGAAAGACGAAACTGTGCAGCTTATAAGTTTGTACGTGTCTTGTCGGGAGATTTGGGACAGCCGGCACGTGCATTGTAAAGACAGAGCAAAAAGAAGCACGTGTTGGCAATCAATGGGAGAGGCGCTGCACAGCATTCTTTAATTTGTCATTTAGAAGTACAGAGTGCACCTGTTTGTTTGAATGTAGACCGACATTTTGTCTCTTTACAATACAATTTTCTGTTATTGTGTTCTACCTGAAAATGTATACTGAAAATACTGGTTTAATAAGAGATGCAATCATGAAATTGCTGCATTAATATTTCTGCTACCTTCAGATATTCATCCTTCAGAACACCCCAAAGGGCTCTGCATACTCCCATTGTTATAATTGCGTTTCTACACGCCAGTATGCGAAATAAGTACTGCAGACTACGGTACGAATCACCTGGAAAATATAATTAATCTATTAAAAACTTAAATCAGTGGAGCCAACACGGAATTAGAACTTTCGGCAAATGAACATTCAGTTTGTTACTTTCCTGTTGCCAGAAAGCAGGGGCGCACCTAAGGGAGGGGCTGCCGGGCTGCAGCCCCCCAACCCCCACCCCCCAAATCCCCCAAAACAGAAATTTAAAAAACAGATTTCGTAAATATTATTGCATCAAAAGTTTTACGTGATTTCCCCCTGCAGCCGAAATCAGCCACCGAAATCGGCTGATGACTAGTACATTAGACCTTTGAAAAATAAATTAATAAAATTAAAAAAAAAAAACAAGATGATAGGACACTGTGATTGAGTCACGGATCATGTAGTTACAAGATATTGATATGTATATAAATGCAGTTGCAGACAGGGTTATGTTGCACTTAGAACATGATTTTATAACATAATTTTTAAAATCAAACATAAATTATATATAGCCTCAGGGTCAGTCACCCCCCCCCCCCCAAAGAAAAATTCTGGTTTCGCACCTGCCAGAAAGCGAAGCGTTACCATCACCCTTTCCTCCACTGAAATTGCATTTCTCATCGCTGTATCCTGCTTGCCTATCACAGTCCCAGCATGTTCACAAGGCTCTGAACTTCCATAGCAGACATTCTTGTAAAATTTCTAAACTTCTGAGCGTCTTCAAGCTGCATTTCACTTATCAGCTGCGTGTATAGCCCCAGTTGGTAACTCCTTTTTACCCAGTCCTTAGTCCAGCACTTCTTTTCACTTCCCTTCTCTTATTAATAGCTAAAGCTACTTAGACTGCAGCAGCTGTCTTTGCTTCCCGAAAGCGAGCCATGTCTTGTCAATGGCTGAACGGTACTGAACTTCCTCAGTTCACTCCAGCATGCTCACAAACATCTCACTCGACCGCCGCCATGTTGTTGCGCTCAGAACTAGCAGCAGGTTTACTCGCACGTGTAACCGAAAGTTTCGTAGTCTGAGAGTTCTCGCCAGTCCGCCGCTCTCAAGCGCACTGGCTGCCAGCCAGCTAGCCAGGATTTACTCTCACGTCTAAATATCGTCGCTAGATACTCTCGACAGGACTCGCGACTGTTTACTTTCACGTGTAACCACGCCCTTACGGCCTAAGTTCCTTTCCCCAGTCCCGCGGACCGTCAGTTTTAAAGGCCTAATCTAAGTGACCAGCAGACCGTTCCAAGATTGCTGGTGCCCAACATCAGGCAAATTCTCATGAGTTACACAGTATTTTGTAAAGGTGTCAGCTTCAGATGTCTCTTGATGACGATTTGTATGATGGAGTGCTGTGACAGAAATTCCTCGCAAATGTGCACTCAGCCAGCCAGATCTCACAGCGTAACGAAGGGACTTCGAGTGTCAGCATTTTCGTGGCCACAACCTTACGAGTCCCCATCGAAATATTAAAATTGTCTGTACATAAACATTATTGTTAATGTTATTGTTTAAGAAGTAGGCCTATACTTTACGACGCGTTTAAAATATTAATTTTAATACAGGTTTCTTGTTATTGTGTCCTCTAAATCTTACGAACCATAGCTACCAGTAGCAGAATTCTTAGCTGAAACTTATGCTGAATATCTGAAGTCCACAGTATCTCTTGCGATGCCAAACAACAACTTCCCCTGTACAAACATATTTCCGAAGTCAGCCATTGATAATTGTCTTACTAACTCTTATTCGTCATTACGTGAACTTAGATGTCCAAACAAATGCAGTTAAACAAGTTGAAATAATAATAAATGTCTTATTTCTTATCTTTTGCAGTTTCTTCTGACATGTTGGGTCTTATTCTGGTGAATCTACTGCCATCTGCAGGGAGGTAAGTGAAATAAAGTAATTAGAAAGTTTGGAAGTTGTTTGGCTACTAGACCAATGGTCTGTTACACCAGTCTTTTTATATTCGTATGTTGCTGTTGTGAGGACTATCATCGGATTTTGTTGCCGGGCTTCGAGCTCCGATTTGTAGGTAGAGAATGATCCTCGGTCGGCGATCTCCAGTTAGTATTTTCCAAGCCGGAATGATAAAACACTTGAGTATGAAACTAATATGTAGAGGCTTGTATTTAAGAGTATTACATTATTGTTGGGCTCTTTCATTAAGGAAAGAACATAGACTGAGGGCGTTCGAGGATAGGATGCTGAGGAAGATGTTTAGGCTTAAGAAGGAAGAAGTGAAGTGAGGCTGGAGAAAATTACTTAAGGTGTAGCATTATGGTTTGTCCATATCAAATGTTATTAGAGTGATCAGGTCAAGGAGGATGGGATGGGGCGGAACATGTATGACGTATGGGAGACCGGAGAAATGGATGCAGGATTTTGTTGAGACAGCCTGAAAGAAAGAAATCGTTTGGCAGACCTAGGCATACATGGGAAGATAATATTAAAAGGGGTCTTAAATAGGACGGTAGCGTGTGGACTGGATACATCTGGGTCAGGATATGGGCAAGTGAAAAATGTAATAAACATTCGGGTAAAAATAAAATGTGGGGGATTTCTTTATTAGATAAGGAAAATTTGGCCTCTCACGAAGGACTGCACCATGGAATTAGAGTTTCGAAAAGAGATGACAATGTGAAGGACCATGTGGTTGTTAGAGGAGCGAAACATGTGTTCTTTGGCGCGTGCCACACTGCCGAAAGAAGGCGTGATACACCTCTGTCGATTTACGGATTGTTTTACAAGGGACCCCCACCCATGTCGCCTTAGAACAATGAAGGCAGCGCGCTGGCTTCCAAATTATGGCACTGACATACTTTAGTACAACAACGGCTTTAGTCTAATACATCTGTGTTAGAATTCCTCACAAGTTTGTGGATCTCTCAGTTTCCTGTCTAGTGTGTCAGAGGTTAAAGATACCCGGGTGTTACCCTACTTGTTTCAATATATATTCGAAGTTGAGTATAACTTAATTGTTACCTCACTCTCCAATTCGCATCCTTTTGTGACACAACACCGCCAACTAAATGGCGGGAATATACGTAAATATTCTGCAATGTAGGAGCTAAACACCAACATTTAGAAACATAACACACCAGCCTACGTAGATTCAAGACGGTTTTAAGTAAGAAACAGTAATGATGATATTTTCCCTAGACCAAGTGTCCTCAAAATTTTTTCTGCCGTACCATGAACTGAAAATCCCGGTGGAAGCGAGATTTTCAGCACCCTTCCAGACCAGCCCTGGTGCCCATCCAGCGTCCCGTACAATGGCGCCGGGTCTGTTTCACGGGGGTACAGAGGCCGGGGCGTGGCGTTGATCACCCATCGCCATCTAGCACCGAGGCAAAGAAAGAGTAGAGCTATACATCTTCTTCCCCTCTGGGCTTTCGTGGCCTGTTCTAGAGTGAATTTTACCATGAAATGAAATTTAACGTTTTCAACGTACCACAAATATTTTCTTGTATTTAAGTAAAAAAGCTGAAATTGGAAAGACTGGCTGACAGCGGGGGTCAGTTACATAACGTTGCAAGCAATGCTGTGAATTAGCAAATATATGTGGCCTATGGTTTATTTATTTTGTAAAATGTTTTACGCCTCTTTAATATTTCGATTTTATATTAATACCGCGTACCGGTAAACAGTGGTTGACGTACCAGTAGTGGTACGCTTACCAAAGTTTGAGAAACCATCTTCTAGAAGGCCTGATAATGTGACTTTATGTAAGGGTGCGGTGAATAGAAGAAACGATGCTAAAGACACAAGTCGTAACTTGTGGAAGACAATTGGGTATATTTCGGCGTAAATACCTTGACCCTTAAAGCCCATTGGTTCCTACATGTCCATCAGGTTTATCTTTCAAAATTCTGCATTCTGCCGATATAGTGTATCGTATTGGTGTGTGTGTTTCAGAGCAGACAGCTATTGTTTCCCTATACTGCATTAATTGACTAGTTTGTGTGTTTCAGAAGGAGTGTGTTTACTGTGAGGTACGAACTGATCAGTTTAAATGTAATTCAGGTTAACTTTCGTCTTCAAGACCGTGCCATGGCAGTTGGTCTTTGGCCTCTTACTGCAGAGTCCTGGGTCCAATCCCGGGCTATTCCATGTGAGGTTTGTGATGGACAAAGTGGAAGTTAGTTTCTGTACGAGTACTTCTTTTTCCCCTGTCAGTAGCACTCCACCAGTAATCTATACCATCATATATGTAACTTTAATACTACTATTCTTAGAAGGACAAACGGACGAAACATTGTAACTGTAAAAAAAAGCAATGCCAATTCGAATGTCTGGAAGTATTTGACAGAAGCCTTCTATCACATTATTTTTTCGTCTTCAGAGGATTAAACTCATGTCGCTTCTTGGTTGAAGTACTTGTAGTGACTGCATATAAGTTTAATAAAATTATTGACATAGTTAATTCTGTAACCATGTTAAGATTAGATAGAGACTACATTCTTTTTTTTTAATTTCGCACAGTTTTCACTATTGTTGACTTCGTATATCACGTTTAAAAACATTTTACCACACAACTGTTGAGTGAAATGCGTGTTTTATACGGGTGCCTTTTTAAACAAATTACTATATTTGGAATCAGATATTGATACATATTTAGTGGGCACTTAAAATTATATGCTGTGTGCGTAATTGGTTGCATAACAAATAAGAACGTGTTCTTTAAAAGCTACAGGTTCGCTGTTCCGTACGGTTCTGACGATGGTGTATGACATTTGAATTCTTAGACATTTTTGGACTTTTTCCATCGCATGTATTGAAGTATAACACACTACATTTCGGGGACAGGATCGGTCCCAGTTTTCAGGCTTTATAGTGTGGATAATTATTATGCAGTAACATTTGTTTTTGGAAGAAGGAAGCTTGAAGACGGGGACCGATCCTGTCCCCGAAAAGTAATGTGTTAAATTGTAATACATTTGATGGAAAACGTCCAAACGTCTATGAGTACAGGTTGTGACTGAAAAGCAATCTTTAAAAACAACTGTCCAAGTTATGGCTGTGTATATTTTAATCTTCATACGTTGGTAGACAAGAGATAAATAGACAAAAGATTCTTAACTGAAAAATAAGAGACAATTCCCAGATTTAATATTTCGTTAATTTAATGATAATTTACTTTGATTTGTTTACTGCTGCTATTATTGTAATATGTAGGATATGTTGTTAAACTTGGAATAATTTCTGTTGAAGAGCTATCAAATAAAGCCCTTAATAATAGACCGTAACCGTAATGATGGCACTCTCGCTGTATTATGACCACAGACTTTTAAATGCCACTTGTGCCTGCAGGAATACCAGTGGCAGAAACAACAGAGACTGGCCTCTGTCACAGGTTACCCACTAAGACATAAAGCGAAGGCAGGCCGCGTTAAATTTTCCAAGTAACCTTATGTTAATCCTGGTCAGGCGCAGCAAATGTCTCGCGACTTTGAAATATTTAAGAATGTTCTGCGGAACCAGAGAACCATGTGGAGAATATCGATGTAAGCCAGGGATGTCCAACCCACGGCCCACCAGGTTGTGTTATGCAGCCCACGGCGAAAATTTTAAAATTAAATATAAAGTGTACAAAAATAAAAAAAGGCCGTAAGGTGTAGGCCTATTATTTATTGTGATTTGTGCGGCCCACGAACCAGCTCACAATAACCTTGTGGCTCTTTGGCAAAAATATTGACACCCCTGATGTAAGCAATGTGCTGCATTGGAGGGGATAAATGACACAGTCAGTCTATATGACTGCTGCGGTCAGTGGCTGATGACGCGACGGTTGTGCTTAGTGCTCTGGAAGACGGGGTTACTGTCGCTGTGGTGCTGCGGTCACAATAGCGACTGCTGTGAGGTGAGCGACACGCCTTCCTTCCGACACAGATTACCTTTTCCCGATAAAACACGTTGGATATATGTTATCGGTAATTAACCTAACCTTCAGTGGCGCTGTGGTTTAAATTCTAACTACTGCCGGGACGCAGGGGCTTTAAATTTACAATATATGTACCCTTAAATACATTCAGTGCCTTTCGTTTTATCGAGACCGGCAACAGTGAAGGATTAAGGTCCGTGCATTGCACCGAGGTTGTCATTAGAGGTTTATTGGTACAGGAATATTCTTGAAAAATTAATATATACCTAGGAAGCATTGTTTTCAAAGCAACAGATTGTGGAATTAAAGAACTTACGAAATGTAAGCCTAGCATTGGAGTGGAGGCGTGTCAGATTCGATCTCTTTAAAATGGTTTCGAGAACAGTAAGATTTGCGGAAACTTTGTACTGAACCTGCATTTGTGCTTCACTTTCGAAATATTTTCGCTCCGATAAACACCTAGCAGAGTAACGATCAAGCTGCGAGCAAAGCGCGCGTTATTTTTGCTGTACTTTAACCAAAATGGGAAAATGCTGACAACTTTTAGTAAAAATTTCAATTATTAAATTTGAAGAAATCCGTTGGTAGCTTCTCGAATTGTGTTTGTTATAGAATAAATAAATACTTATGGCATGATTCATGTCTTCTTGGATATGACGCTTTTCTGCTGGGTAAGTGGTTTTGACATTTCGAAGAAACGTATTGCCTTCATCTTCAAGAAAATACGTTCTTTCGAAACGTCGGGAACCTCGTACCCAGCATCGCAACGTCACATCCCAGAACACCTAAATCCTTAATTATTTTTTTTCAATGGCTCGACAGCCCCTTGGGGGCCTAGGCCGCCTCATTTTTCGAGGCTTCACGATTACACTTTTTAGACACACCACACTCAGTAGGACTCCTCTGGACGAGGGACCAGCCCGTCGCAGAGACCTCTACCTGACAACACACAACACTCACAAAGAGACAGACATCCATGACCTAGGCGGGATTCAAACCCACAATCCCAGTAAGCGAGCGGCCGTAGACCCACGCCTTAGACCGCGCGGCTACTGGGATCGGCAGATCCTTAATTATACCGCTGTGAAAACCTTAAAAGTCCCTAATAATTATATGTCAAGAGAATGAAATTTTGTTTTACTGTACGAACTTTATGGCGTCACGTGCTACGTTTCTGACGTATTTCCTTCTCCTGTGTCGTAAATAAACTTAGGCCCTAAATTTAGTGTAGAATATGTTATTCCAGAAAGCTTTAGATTTTTCGGATAAACCTACTCCAACTGTCTTCAGAGTAGAGTCTACGCTGCACACTGATTTCCGTGACACCCTATAATTTTGAGTAGAATGTGTTTCGCACGCCCACCAATTAACACTTTTACCTATACGTTATTGTGAGTATTATGTAACCGTTTGAATACTAAAATTAATTTTCATTACGTATAAAGATTTAATTCCTACATCACAGAGAACACAGTGTGTGTGTCTATTACTAACACTAAGCAGTTAATTCTGTATGAGAAAAATGTCTACTTTTTTATTGTAGGAATCATGCGGAGCGCGTAAATACATTGTGTGGGCAAAGTGCGGAATTTTTTTTATTAAAGCAGGCGGTATGGTGTGCAAAGAATTGAAACTGAATGGTACCAAACTGGGTCACATTCCTGTTTCAGAATTCCTGCACCACATTAACCAACCACTTAATTGTGTAATTGAATAAGCGAATTCAATAACCAAATTATGTATGAGATTCCCTCGTGAGAAATTGTTCAGCTGTTCGGGATATTCCTCGCGTTTTGTGGAAAACGAAGATTCACACTACATTCATAACAGCCATCATTTCATTGTTCCTCCGATCTACGCCTACGTCTTCCAAGTACGCTTTGCCTTCAGATTTTGCAACCAAAATTCAGCAGAAGTCTACGTCTTTAAAAATAATTCATACGAATTTTATTCGATTAATGTTCCATACTCCTCTTCATGCTACTAGCATTTCCAACAGAAGGACCAGCGGGCGAAGCCTGGAAACCATTAAACGAAACAATACTTTTTCTCATATCAAGGAGAACCGGACAAAAAATACTTTCACATTGTTTTTTTTAGGGTCTAAAATTTAATGAAAACGAATATAGGCCTATATGTATTAAGTATACTGTTAGCCTGACATGTAGTTAAAAGTGCCAGTGCGTGTTTATGGGACGTAACGTAAATTCGTAACAAAACAAGACTGGCAATATACGTATAACGTAACATTGGGGTGCGTTCGCGTAATTATTGTTGCCGTGGACAAGCAATAAATATTATATATTCTGAATGTGTGTCTGTAGCCTTAGTTTTTCAGCATGCGATGCGCATGCGCCGTATTGTATTGTCATCTAAGGTCTCTCTGACTCTACCATATTTTTCCACATTATCTCATAAACGGCACGGTTTTCGGGAAAAAGTTATTGAATATAAAATGTGTGTTTTGATTTTCTGTACAACATTTGTCTGAAACATTTCTCGTTCTTAGAATAATTCCGCATGATACTGTCATAAATGTAAATAGGTCTTCATGTGAAGTACCCATTATTCGTGTCAAATTTTAATGAAATTTGATTTTTCTCGACAGATTTTTGAAAAATAATCGAATATCAGATTTCATGAAGACAGACGTGACGAAGCTTAATAGTAGCTTACCGAAATTTTGCAAACGCGCCTAACAACAGCAGACACAGTAGGGAAGTCTCAGGAGATTTCCGTCTCTTGTTTGCCGGACTACTGTCCAGATGTCCTTATGTGTTTGGAACGTCCTGTGACCAGTCTTGCCGACACGGGCTTCCTTGGTTTTCCTCTGTCTTGAAGTAAATGTTGAGATGGCTTCCAAGGTCGAAGTAGCTACTGAAAGTTTCTCATGCAGTCCTACCAATTTAAATTCATCAAAACTTGTTTCCTTGCTCCTAAAACCACAAACAAATCTGAATTATGCACACGAGTGGGCGAAACCTGGAAATAGATACGTCTTATTTTGCAGGCTTTATCCTGATGTTATTAATTTTATTCATAATCTTATCTTGTACATAACATTTGTTAGTATTTAGATCACTTCTACCCTGAGGCCCTTGTATATTTTCGGCATTTCTAAGTGCAAACATATTTAATGAAATTCTTGGAATTGGAGTACACGAAGCTCGGGTAACCAAATGCGGATCAGCTGATATGTAATACGTGAAATTTCCTCTTGAATGTTACATTCTTGCATCTTCTCCTATTTATTACGTTCTATAAATATAAGTTTAGGAAGGGAATGTGTTTTGTAGGCGATGTTGTGCAGGAATATTAACACGAAACAACGCAAGTTATATAAACGTTTTCATGCTGAGTGCCACACAGTGTACATTAGTAAACAAGCAGTTCTACGAATGACTAATGACACTCGTTCTTGACGGACAGGAGCTAACAAATGTATGCTGAGCCGTTGTAACCATCCACGTAGAAGTCGACTCAAATATCTTTTCCGCGACGCAGAGACCGAAATCAGTCAGCCCCCACTACTCCCTTTCTGTCCTTTTAGCATCACCGTTGTTGCTACATCAGTCATTTTCCTTTCAGCCACCGTCCTGAGAAGGTTATTTAGTAGCGTATAGGAGTGGGAGGTATTTGTCTTTACGTTATAACAACTTGGCAGCGTTGGGTTGATTGCCCAGGTCTGGGTACAGTGCGCTATTGCCAAGTCGAAATAAACTGTTCCCAATATATGCTCCGTTAGTAATACGTTTAAACGACGTTACCTCTGTGAAAATTGAGAGAGAGTGACTATGTGGCAAACATGGTGCAAGGAGCCCTCTACCTTTGCACTTAGCTCCGCCCTTTCCTCTCTCTCTACATTTTTCCTCGCGCAGGACGCGGAAAAATTATATGTGTCGCATTATAACGGTCTACGGGCTGGCCGCTCGGCGCTCGATGCGGCCAGGGATATTATATATATATATATATATATATATATATATATATGGATAATCAGATGCAGCGTCTTCTCAACCCTTTAAAGCATAGTGGTTAATATATTTACCACTTACTTTGTCACTGAAAACTCCGCATTTTTCCCCACACACTACTCCATATATTCCTAGATTTGTCAACGATTATTTTCTTAAATATTAAGCAGTTTATTTTTTGTAATGGCGACGCAGTGTGTCTAATGAGAAGCAGGAACGCAGTTGTTAATATGATTTGCTTTCATTTTTCAAAGTATTAACCAGCATCTTATTGAGGCCTCTGTATCACTGGAAGAGAAATCATTACGGTTCTATTTGAGATATCAGGCCTTCACTGTGGCAGTGTACAGCGCAGTCTAGAGCTGTGCCTCTCAACTTGGGGGGGGGGGGGGAGGAGGGGGAGAGGTCCATGAGTTCCGCATAAGAGGTCGACGATTCTATTGATTACAACTTCGTCTTTTCTTTAGGCTTTTCCTAATCGTAATTTTTTTTGTGTTGAAGGGCCCCGCAGCAGATGCTACGGACGCATCGCAGCATTAAGGCTTATTGTGCAACCCTGTGATGAAGATGATTAATTTTTCGTTTTTCCGTGTAAAGGAGCAACGGTGGAATGAAATTGACAGGGGAAAACCGAAGTACTCGGTGAAAAACCTGTCCCAGTGCCACTTTGTCCACGACAAATCCCACATGGACTGAACCGGGATCGAACCCACGCCTCCGCGGTAAAAGGCCGGCAACTAACCGCCTGAGCCATGGAACGGCCTAATCGTAATTATTCCAAATTTTTATTAATTATAGGAAAGTTATTTTTTGCCAGTACTAACATCGACAATAAAGATTTTTGCAACTTAAGTATGGCATTTATAAGCATCCCATCCGTAAATGTTACAGCGAGTTTTGCCTAAGTGAGAGTTTGTTCACCCCTGTTCTATCCGTTCATCAGACTGTGCGCCTGTTGTGTGCTGAATTGTTGCTGCTTCTGTATTTGTTATATTAAAACACACGCCTGTTTGTTACGTAAATTAATTACCTTTTTCTTTCAAAATAGTAATTAGTGATTGTTATACTTTCTGACGTTTGTCATTCAATACTCATTTCTATAATGTTATTAATGTGTTAAATTTATAAATTGTAAGGCAACATCGTTACGAATGTTAAAGTTTTCTGTGATGTTGCGCCGTATCGCGTGATCCCAGAAGACTCAAATCTTCATAAACACCGCTGAGAGAACCTCAAATATAACACAGCGTTGTTATTTAAAATAAAAGTACGTACATGAAAAGCACAGTATAGAAACGTTTATGCCTATACACATATAAACTCGAAATGAAACATGATTTTGTATGTCATGAAGTGCTGAAATATATTCCGTACCGAGATTTTAAGTTATCATGATAGCCACCGTGAATAATGTTGTCCTCTTGGATATGACACCCTTTAGTCTGGTAGAAATTAACCATTACTTTGAAGACAGGGTTTCTCTGATACGCTGGTAAATTTATGTAAGCGTGCACGGCGAACAGAGTGCTTCTTGTATTGTACTGTGTCGTCATGGGGAAAGTGGCAACACACGCTAATGGGAATTGAGAAAATTCTGATCTGTCAACTTCTCGTGAGTTTAAGAATAAGTGTCTGAAGAAACACAAAGCTTCTATCGTTCCTGTCTGATAAAAATAATACAAGAAAAGGAAGGCCACGTGGCTGAACACCTGAAAATATTTCAACCGGAATTACAATGAGTTATACAAGATAAAGGAAATGTTCTGGACAAAACGGTAGTTAATTGTTTCTCATTTGTAAAGTACTGAGAAGAGCAGCGGGAAACTCTTAAAAATGGTAAAAAAAACAAGCCGTTTACATTGGATAAAACTAACCCATAATTGTACCTTCAAATTACAATAGAGTCTCGATATTTCGAGGTCAAAGTGACTGAGGTTGCCTCGAATTAACGAAAATCTCGGACTGCACGGGTCACTACAATTTGTAACGTATGACTACGTATATAGTATGGCATAACCTAGTACGTACTGTGTATGTAACATTTGATTACCATATAAATGTATACATTAATACAACAGTAGAATAATAATAGAATATACTCTGTTGAGTTAAGTATAAAGAAATCGAAACCTTCCCTCTCATTTAAGACGCAAAATATTCCGTAAGGCTTAGGCTCGGAGGAAGTAGAACCTTGAACAGCCGGAATTCGAAGAATCGAGACTGCTCTGTACAGTGGTTTTTATATACACAGCGCCTCATATAACGTTAACAACTCAGAAAGTTGCTCACATACTTTGTTTGTGCATTTATTGTGTGTCACAGAAGAAAGGACTGTTGTTTTCTTTAAAGCTTTAATCACTTTGTCTTAGCAATAGGAACGGAGTGTGAGGGTTCAGATCTGCTGAGATATGACGCTATGTTACTGGTTAATATCTGATCAGATCTTCTGAGATATGAAGCTGTGTTACTGGTTAATATCTGATCAGATCTGCTGAGATATGACGCTATGTTACTGGTTAATATCTGATCAGATCTTCTGAGATATGACGCTATGTTACTGGTTAATATCTGATCAGATCTTCTGAGATATGAAGCTGTGTTACTGGTTAATATCTGATCAGATCTGCTGAGATATGACGCTGTGTTACTGGTTAATATCTGATCAGATCTGCTGAGATATGAAGCTGTGTTATGGTTAATATCTGATCAGATCTGCTGAGATATGACGCTGTGTTACTGGTTAATATCTGATCAGATCTGCTGAGATATGACGCTATGTTACTGGCTAATATCTGATCAGATCTGCTGAGATATGACGCTGTGTTACTGGTTAATATCTGATCAGATCTGCTGAGACATGACACTGTGTTACTGGTTAATATTTCCAGACTTTACTTCAACCATTAAATGTGAAAGCATTGCATTCCTTCAAAACGTCGGGAAAACACTGACCCAGCAAAACAGCATCACATCCGCGAAGATCCGAATCTTTAAAACACTTCTGTGGAAACCTCAAATCTCGCAGAGGCGGGGTGTGTTCACTGTGAGGTAGGAACTTAATTCTTGAATAATATTGCAATGAATTTTCTGCTATGTGAATTTAAACAGTGTTCCTAATGGGAAGCCTGTCATCTGTTGTGCGTAGTTATAAAATCTCAGGAACAAATTTATGTTTGCTGGAGGGCAACACTGTCAAAATTTGTCCGTGTAGTAATCAGTGAGTATTTTATATGGACTTAACCTTAAAGTGACACTAGACAATAAAATGGAGAAGACACTGTTGCCGGCGTGAGGTAAAGAACAAGGGCCAAGATGAAAGCAGTGTAGTTATGTTTTGATGTATAGGGGCTGGCAGACATGCAGTCAGTAAGCCAGTAGGTTGCTGGAACACCCGCATCAGGGCACACCTGCAATGCGAGATTTTCTTGCAGTCTTTGAAGATGCTGGTCTCTCAAGGACTAAAGAGTTTATTTCTTTATTTCGAACGAAACCTTGTAAAGCCCCTAGCCACATGCCTTGTACATTTTATAGAAACGCTTTCACCTGTTAACAAGTACTTGCTTTCATTTATGTTTATAGGTAGTCTACAAGAATACATAAAACGGAGTTGTAAAAAGCGTAATCACGCTCTACTAAGTAATTGCAAATAAACACTGCCATGTAATTATCCGGATAATGTAGCTTACTTAAATTGATGCAGGCGCAGTACAAGATTTTAATTCGTTGCTGGTGAGTTGTTTCACTCTGGTCGTCATACACGTATGTTTCAGAAGAAGAATATTACGACAGATATTCGGTCGTTTGTGCCTTAGTCCAGGATATCAGAGCAGTGCATGTATGATATGCGGTATTAAAAACAATAATAAATCTGATTTCTATTTCAGTCAGTATTTTGACTTGGTTACAGGCTAGACAACCGAGGACTGGGGCTTAGACTTCCGGAAGGGTCAAGAGAATTTTGCCTTCTCCGCAGCGTCCAGACTGGCTGTGCGGACCACCGAACCTCAGATGTAATTAGTACCATCATATCTGTCCTGGAAATAAGACAGCTTATGCTTTCAAATGATCATCCATCCAGAGATGGAGATTAAACTTGCGTAGAATTATACATCCACTTTCCTAAACATTTTCAAGGTGTGGTGTTGAATTTAGCAAAGGGACGCCGTACGTTTTGTTTTTTTTCTGGCTTCTTTCCTATATTTTATTTCCACTAATGCAGTGGCCTGGTTTTATCCTAACACTGTCCCGGAGGATTGCAGCAAGCCCATTATTGAAACGTTGGAAACTGGCTGAGAATCTGAACAGGCACTTGTCGTGATTCAGAGTGAAAAACTAAAAATAACTATCTTTTTATTGCCGAAATAATTGCAAAGGAGCAGAACCCAACGAAAAGCAGTAGAGCAATCAGTCACTTATTAGGGCCGTTGTTGTCCAAGACCAAGGCCTTATGGAAATTTGGAGTTCTCAAATTTCCCATCACCTCAAGAACACGTGCCACAAAGCGCGTCAGAAAATGAATGCAATACAGCGACAAATAAAGAGTACAACCGTAGGAAATCCGAGGAAACGGCGATTTTGAAGAAAGGATTTTAGCCGAAATCGAGAAACCTCAGCAATTACACCGCGATAGGATTCTGTCTACGGTGACACGTTTCAGCGAAGGCGAAACTGTCGAATTTATTGTGGGCATGCTAAATTTAATGTGATCCGTAAACACGCGACGTTGTGAACTTGTGCCAGTTCAGTAGCGTGGTGTTCAAGCAACTGAGTAGGCATCACCTGAAGACGGAGGAAGATTCCTTCTCCGAAACGTTGTGAATTTTAGAGTTTTATATATATTTATATTTTAAATTTTATATTACATTTTATTCACATTAAAGACGATGGACAAAGTCCAAAAAAAAAACAAGTGGTTCAGAATATGATATACCATCGTCAAAACCGTTTAGAATTCAACTACACCTCCACTCACCGAAATGTTTTCATGCTGTGACAACTTTACCTTTACCTCAGGCTGACATAAATCACACGAAGGAAGAGAGATTGGGCTCGTGGGTCGGTGTACATAGGAAATGCACGCAGCAGGTTAGTAAGATGGCGTCAGTAAACAACACCGATAAGGCACACTGACACCTTCTATTGTTGTAGCACGCCCACAGGTAGGTAACTTACGCCAATATTTGAACAGGAAGAAGTGGAAGATTAGTGTCTTCTGGAATGTGACGCCGTGTAGTCTGATAAATACTTGTTCGAGGAACCTGCTGCCGATCTTGTTTAGAGTAGACAGGCCCGGACGTACGAAAGATAGCACCTTCAGTGCACGAGGTTCACGGCCCCTCTCTCCCTCCACAGTCCACTTCTGTAACATTAGCATGTGCTTCGAAAGATCACTCGTAAAAATTACATATAATGCAATTCAGTTAATAATATTTAACAGTCTGAGTCACCAGCGGAATGGCCAATACAGAAAGGTTATTATTATTATTATTATTATTATTATTATTAAGCCGCTTTGTGAAGCTGTTTGGTGCTTCTTCATTACGCTCTTTCTCTTTGTTTAAAATAAAACGGTTGATAATTATCAGCGATGGTAGAAAAAGAATGAGGAATTTAGCAACCGCCTTAGTAAAACTACCAAGGAATTTGCTTGACATAACGAAAAAAATTCACATTGCAACCTGGTGGATTTAGCTGATATCGTCGCAAAACCCGGTCAGAAATTGCAGTATATCCAAAAATACAGAGCGATTCAGAAGGAGAGGTCTATATTTTGGGAGATGATAGTGTCGGTCATTATGAGAAAGAAAGTTCATATGGACGTGTCTAATTCTGAATGGCTACCGAGATAGAACTGTTTGAAAATACAAATACAAAAGAATTGTGAATGGTAATAAAGAAAGAGAAACTACTTACTGTTGATTTAATTTTAATTTTAATTTAATGTTTAAATGACAAATTTGTTACATTTCACAATAAATGTTCGACAATCCCACCGTCAACCTCAATGCACTTTGCAACTCGTGTACAAAGATCGCGTGTTGTTCGTCTGAGTTGATCACCTTTCTTTACGCGGGCAGCAGCATCCAAAATGCGAGCGAGCAATTCATCTCGTGTACGTATCCACCTTTCTTTTGTAAACTTCGCTCTTCATCCAACCCCACAAACAAATACCTAACGGAGTTAGGTGTGGATATTCAAACAGCTCTATCTCGGTAACCATTCAGAATTATACACATGTTCATGTGAACTTTCTTTCGCACAATGACAGATACTATCACCTCCCAAAATATTGACCTTTTCTCATGAATCACTATGTATATATTACAACTCACCTGACGTTACAAAAATAACTGCAATTGGCGAAGAAGATACTGTCTTCTGGGATATGACAGTCGTAGTTGCCGAACTACAAGGCGTCCTATCCCAGAAGGCAGTAAGTAATATTCACGTGGTCAGTACTATGAAAACCTCACATCACGCTCAGTAAGAGAGATAGACTAACCAGTCTCTTGAACTTACTACTTATTCAAGAACGTATAGGCTATTTAATCTACAGACAAGTTAGGTCTTGCAGTTTTCTAATTTTGGTTCCATGTTCTGCCTCTCGCCATGCGTATGAAAATGTTGCAAAATGTAAAATTTGACATAAACTTAACTTCCGTTATAAAATATAAATTCAACCTCTCTGCAAGATGACAGACCAGCATGAAAATTCGGGAAGTTACTTTCACTGAACAACACAGGAAATGTTCTTATCCTGAATTGATTGATTTTTTTTTTACATATTATCACAAATTTTTACTCTGATTCTCACTTAATAAAACAAAAATATGGGGCTGTGCTAGGAGAAGGACATAACTAAACTTATGCTGTATGAGTTTATTTTAATTTATGCTTGTATGTTCAGCATCGAAAATAAGCACGTGATTACATGGTAATTCTTAAGACAGAATTTTGTTTTTAAAGCACTCAATACAAAACTAAGTCTTATTGACATCTTTCTAAGACCTGTTAGTTCTAAATTCTTATATTTTTCCCCCATACATTTTTGTAATGTACCTTGTAGTGGATATCTACTAAATATATTTGAATATAATACTTTTTATTTTGTGTTTTTGCCTACATTAATATCTGGGTCGGTTAGACCCAGTGCTGTTCCTCCTGTCACACATTTGGGCGTACCAGCTGGAAAGATTCAACTTTAGTATTTTGCGTGATTCACTGAAGTATTTCCGAAGAATTAGTTTCTGATGCTGACACAGAGGTCACTGCAAAATGTACGTATTGACTCGACTGGATCTCCCGAGGTAACTTTATTTCGTTGTCCCTCAGTGAAAACTTTAAGGTTTTATATTCTAATTGACTCACTTGTTACTATGCGGATCCAGCTTTCCAACAGTGCTAACGTTGTCCACTCTTTTGCAGAGCGGCGGTGTCTGAAGTTTCCTTTTACAGATATATCGTGTGGGATGGGGTAATTATATGAAGAACTTTATGACACTGAAGTCGGTCTGTTGCTTTGTTTCAAGGCTAAAGGAATTTTTAAGTGAATCAGCAATTACTGCATACTTTTCGCATGCAGTATGAAAACAAATATTCGACATCAAAAAGTTTACATGTTGAGTATTTTGATGTGAAAATTATGACTATTTTGTTTTCCTTGCTCTTGCTTTCCAAGGGATTTCCTATTAAACTCTTGAATTGACTTAATTTTTCACTTCCAGTGTAACAGCAAAGTTGTTTCTCCGTAAAGGAGAGACTACAAATACATTTTCGAATCTGTAAAACACAGTAAATGAATATGCAGCAAGAATTGTTTAAAAGCGATTGAAGGAAAGCAGAATTTACGTCGAAATTCTTTACCATGTCCTAATCAATATCTATGGTATTAAAACATATACAGTTTGTTAAAAGCTGGTTTGTTAATTTTCGTATTTTCAGTATGCATGTCGAGGGTGTGTTTGGACAGCCACTGTACTCGTGTGTGTTACTACATCTTAACTATCACACGCATATACGTATATATTTTTTATTTTTCATCAGTAAAAGTGAGACACTTATCAGTAGCAGATAGACAATAATTTTTAAATGGAACTTATGACTTCGATTTGCACAAGCGCTGTTAACATTTAGAAAACAAGTGCAGGTGTCTAACAAACTGCTGAATGAAAAATAACTCTTGTGACTATATATATTGTGATATCTGTGTGACTAGATTTTCGGCAGTGGCGTTGAGTCTCCAATGATTCATTTCTAGGTACCTGCAGTGCCCGGTCAGTACTCAAAGAGCTGTGCCATTCCGTACTAACAGTACTTGGAGGCTATCAGAACTACAGAGCACTCTTTCTGTACAGAAGCAATTCTAACATGCTTGACTAATGTTCTGGATATTGTGTCATTTTATGCTTATTAATCCCACAATGTTTTGGAAACTGGGTCTCTTTGAATTTTCAAGTGAAAAGTGGAGAAGGTGGTTCCTAGCCTAATGCGTCCGTCGGAAATAGCTAATCTCTACAGTGTTCTGTGTCCAGTGAGACAGACGTTTCAAACGCACCAATAAATTAAGTTCTTTCTTTCCCTTTCCCTCCTGAAGACTAAAAGCAGACCCAGATTTTGGAACGTTGCGGGGTTACCAAACGTGAGATGATGTCCAAATCACTTGTCAATCACATTGCAGTTGTCGTCAGAGTCCTTTAAGGTTGACCAATGAAATTGCTGTATTTTAGTGGATCCTACACGGCTACCAGGGGGACACGCGGTGGCGCAGTTGGTTGACGCACTTCGCTACAAGCCGGAAGGTCGCGGGTTCGATTCCCGATGGAGTCATTGAAATTCTTTATTGAATTAATCCTTCCGGGCGCACTATGGTCCTGGGGTCGACTCAGTCTGTAAGAGAAATGAGTACCAGGAATATCTCCTGGGATGAAGGTGGTTGGTGCGTAGGTCTAATAACCTTAACATTTTCATGTGCCGATTTTCTTGAAATCTGAGACCCTCAACAGCCTGGAACCCTCAGGGCCTGCGCAGGGATTGCTTTACTTTTTACACGGCTACAAAAAATGTGCCGGTAGTTTATGGTGATATCAGAAGGTTACTTATTATTGATTTGATAATGTAATTTATTTTCATTCCTGGATGTAACGAATATTACGACGCAAGAACATGATGCCCAGTCCATATCGTCATAAGACCTTCATAAAGTGGATTTTTCCTTAATTGTGTTATATAAAATTAGCATAACGGACGTTAGACTGACTACAGTACATACTTTTCCCAATGCAGCAGATGTAAAGATGACTACGGACCTTCTTGTTGTATGTGCAATTCTCTCATAGTCTCTTGCTGACTTTCGGACAAAACATGTTAGCCAGGGTTTTCTTGTAATCTGTGGTCTTTTGGGTAATTACACGGCGTCGTGTGGTAATTACCCAAAAGACCACAGATTACATCAACATCGCGGCGGAAGCCTAAAATCAAGGGTTTTCTTGAACACGTCGGCCCGGATGGCGTAGTCAGCATAACAACTAGCTACGGGCTGGACGGTTCGGGAATCGAATCCCGATGGGGGTGAGGCTTTATGCGCTTGTCGAGACCGGCCCTGGGGCCCACCCAACCTCCTGTAAAATGGATACCAGTTCATTCCCGGGGGTAAAGCGGCTGGGGCGTGGCGTTGACCACTCACCTCGTTGTAGCGCCGAGACTGCGAATGAGTTGGAGCTATATCTCTACTTACCCTTTGTGCCTGCATAGACATCTCATGGGGTAACATTTATCTTTAACTCTTGAACAAATAACTATAGCAGTTATGCTATGCCACACTGAAGCGGTTAGACAAGCAACTGAAAATGTCGTGGATATGCTTCTTTAAAGAGCAGGCCATTGTTCCTTTAAAGTTCAGGGAAACTATTCGGCGGTAAAATGTAAAGTTCAAGTTTTCCCTTTGTTTAAATGAGCACCATACCATGAAAACATGTAAAGAATTGGAGATATAGCTCCTTGCATTCTTATCCTCGGCATTGGATGGAGGTGAGTTGTTAGCTTCACATCCCGGCTGCTTTAAGTCCATTACCCTTTGACGAGAAGACAGATGGGACCCAGAAATGGTCTGGACGCTGTGGAGTAGTCCGGCCAGGAACAGAGGAAAGATATCTCGGCTTTACAACCCGTAGAGTAGACACTAAGACCTTTTTAACGGAATTGCTGCTTATTCTGAGAGACATCTGCTGGTCCTCCCAATTTTGTCGAAGCCAGTATCCAGGTAGTGCCGTAAAAGGTCTAACATTGCCTCCACGCAAAGACGCGTCGTCTCTCCTCACCCACCCAGCATCAACTCCTCGAACGGAAATGTCGCTGTCACAGTCGGGATTGCCAACCACTTCTTTTACCTACAGGAAAGTTCGGACATTCGAATTGCAGTGGTTCTGTTTTCTTGTGTTGCCTGTGATGTCGCCATATAGGCAACATCTGGAGTTGAAACAACGTATTTAAATGATGTAAGAATGAATATATCTCATTATGTAACAACTAACTCACTCACTCACTCTTTGGAGCAAAGTCCTTTTTAAGGAGCTAATAGGTCCTCTGCCTTCTGAAACACGTGATTGAAGGAAAGTTAGAAGGAAAGATAGAAATGACGGGACGACGAGGGAGAAGACGTAAGCAGCTACTGGATGACCTTAAGGAAAAGAAGAGATACTGGAAATTGAAAGAGGAAGCTCTAGATCGCACCCTATGGAGAACTCGCTTTGGAAGAGGCTACGGACCTGTCGTAAGACAGACTACAGAATGAATGAATGAATAGGTCCTCAGCTAGTCAAGATATTCGCAGTAGTTTATGGACCCCGAAGGTTCATTATCACAGTAATAAAATCCACGACCTTCCGTCCTATTTTCTTAAGACCCACTTGAATAGTAATACTATCGTCCTGTCCATTGCTTGGTCTAAAGCGGTTCTTTCCATCCGGTTTTAACACCATATCTTTATATGCATTTCTGTTCTTTCCTATGCAGGTAACCTGACCCACATCTCTTATCCTCCTTGGATATTTCAGCATAATAATATTTGGCGAAAGTACAAATAATGAAACATATTTTGCATTTTTCTGCAGCTTCCGTTCTCCCTGTTAAGAACCTTCTCCTCGAAAACCTTCGTTTGTGCTGTTCCCTTAATATAAGGGACCAAGTTTCACACCCACAAAAACAATTTGCAAAATTATAGATTTATAAATTTATAGGCTCATATTTATTCTGTACATATTTTAATCTCTCTCGTTGCCCAATATTATACACAAAAAAGTCCGACGTTAAGAAAAGTCTACCTGAATATTATTATTCAATAAGAAAAATGACAATATCAAGAACATGAATTGTCTGTACACCCCTTAGGTATAAGCGTACAATTATACAACAATATAGGGTGCAATTAGGGTTCGTAACCTAGACGTAATTACATCACATTACGTATAAGGAATCGTCCCGCAAGAAATCCTTTTTTCCCTTTACCACAATCAAGTACCACTAACCTAAGTGTTAGGAAACCCATTAGGAGCTTGATATATTACACGAACGGTACTTGTAATTTATTAGGTTGTCATTATAGAAACATTAATTCTAACTTAATTTTTAAATTGGTGTAAAGATCTGAGTACTAATTTTCATTAAGTACCGTACGTGAATGTTTGACAGAATAAATTTCGTCCTTGCGAGCTCGGAATGGAAAAGAACGGAGTGTAAAGTTAATTTATGAAATAACAGTCATACCAATTTATTCTCAAAATTAAATAATACCGTGAAAACTAAATATAACCGTAGATACAAGTTTCTCAGGGATTTTGCATATGCCATTCCCTGTCCAAAATGTCCCGCTATTAAATGGTAAAGGTAAAGTTGACCCTCCCCACACCATGAAGACATATAGAGGGAGATGATATGTAGATATACTCATTTTTACACTGGGCGGTAGAGGGAGGTGAGTGGTCAACATCACGCTCCGGTCGCTTTATTCCGTGGAAAGAAACCCGGTATCCATTTTTACATATATAAATCTATTATTGCATATACAGGTTTGCTGTTACAAAGGTAATCATAAGACAGATATCACACTGCTTAGAACAAAGATTGCTTTTCTTGTAATTCACTAAGTGTGCTCCTAGTGTATCTCATTTTGGCAAACGAGACTCTTGAGACCAAGTAATGGCGGAAAATAACCATGATGTATTACGGAGGAGTAAATTTTACCATAAAATTCATTAAACCAGGTTATGGCTTTAATCTATAACCACTATAGGTCTATCTCTTATGTAGGAAATGCCATTACCATATATCACTTTCATTTATATTTTATATAATTTTTAAGTATTGAATTTTATTTCTTGTTTGTACTAGGTGCGCCCAGAAAGTAATGCAACACATTTTTTTTTCTCATTCACAATTGATTTTATTAAAACTTCAAATATGTCACATCATTACATGAATCTTTGGCTACCTAAACCTATTTTTCAACATAGTCTCCTTCTAAATCTTTGGCCTTACGCCACCGAGATGCGAGAGCCTGTATGCCTTCGCGGTACCACTCTGCAGGTCTCTGTCGCAACCACCTCTTTACTTCAGCAATGACTTCCTCGTCGTCCTCAACCCTCTTTCCGCGGATTGCACCTTTCAAGAGACCGAAAAGATGGTAGTCGGAAGGAGCCAGATCCGGGCTGTACGGTGGATGAGGCAGGACAGTCCACTGAAGTTTTGTGATGGCCTCTCGGGTACGCAGACTTGTGTGTGGCCTCGCATTGTCGTGTTGAAGAAGCACTTTTGTCGCATCTTTATGGGAACGAACTCTCCGGAAACGCTTCTTCAGCTTCTTCAGTGTTTCCACATAGACGTCCGAGTTCCCTGGTTGTGATTCTCCGATCGTCTCGAATAAGACTGTCGGCTCGTTGCACTGTTGCAGGCGTCACAGCTGTTGATGGGCGGCCCGAGCGCGGGAGATCAGACAGTGTGCCCCGTCCTTGTCCTGATAACGCCAATCGCTTCGCCCAACGGCTGACGGTGCTTTTATCCACTGCCATGTCTCCATAGACCTTTCTTAAGCGCCTGTGAATTGATTCACTCGTTTCGTTTTCTGCCAAAAGAAACTCAATTACTGCTCTCTGTTTAGAACGCACGTCACTTGCAGACTCCATTTTGAAAGCTCACTACTGCGCTGCTATCCAGCGGGAAACATTGCGCCTATGTGCATAAACGCGGGACATTTTAAAGATACAGCACGCAAAATATCATTTTTATCCAACAAAATTGGGCCGAGAAAAAAAATGCGTTGCATTACTTTCTGGGCGCACCTAGTATTACTTTTCCTCCAGTGCAGTTAACTTTATAACCCCATTAACTAACCAAATGTAAGATTTTCCAGGTTTAAAGTTTACCTTTCCTTTTATCGCTGGGCCTTCCAGACACTGAGGCGGCTGACAGAATATCCTGCTACACAGTTATTGTGCACATGCTGCACTTTCTGCTTAAATGTCATTTTTCTCTTTATTTCTTTTAACGTTTCTTTACATGGACCATCAAACACATTTACATTTTCAGACATTTTTATTGTCTAAAACCTTCTACATGTTTCGGCTTATTCATAATGCCGTCATCAGGCACAAACATAAAAAATGTGTCAGTAGTTTGCAAACAAATGGAGCACGTTATAGCAGGGTATCTAAGGCAAGTCTGGGAAATGAGTGAGTGGTTATATGAGGGTCAGCATGGATTTAGACCAGGGTACTCATGCGAAAGCCAAGTAGTCACAGTTTGTCAAGATATTGCTGATTCATTGGACGAGGGAGTCAGGACTGACGCGATTATAATAGATTTTTCAAAGGCTTTTGATTTAGTCCCACATGATAGGCTGCTTTCAAAAATTGCGGAAACCGGTGTGGACTTGAGGGTAGTGGTGTGGATAAAGGAATTTCTGTTAGGACGTTCGCAAAGAGTTAGAGTAGACGGACAACTATCTGATGAAGTCAGAGTAACGTCGGGAGTGCCGCAAGGGAGCGTATTAGGTCCGTTGCTCTTCCTCGCTTATGTTAATGATATTTGGAGAAACATTGAGTCAAATATACGGCTTTTCGCTGATGATTGTATAATATACAGGAGAATAATCGATAGTAATGACATTGAAAATTTGCAGACAGACTTAAATAGATTAGGGGAATGGGCGGTTGAAAATGAAATGAGGATAAATCCAGGTAAGAGTAAAGCAGTAAGCTTCAATAGAGCTAGGGTGAAAGGTAAACTGAGGTATTGTATTGGGGATCAACTAATTCCAGAGGCAAATAGCTTTAAGTATTTAGGAATAATTATACGCAGCGACCTAAGCTGGGCAGATCATGTAAATTATACACTAAGAAAATCATGGAAGGCTCTTCATTTCGTAATGCGTATACTCAAAAGGGCAAATAATAATACGAAAAGTTTAGCTTATACGGCACTTGTGAGACCGATACTTGAGTATGGAGCGGTGTGTTGGGACCCATACAGAGAAGGTCAGGTAAGCGCTTTGAATCGCGTGCAAAAGAGAGCGGCAAAATTTGCAAATAATACAAATGAATCGGGTTGGGAAACATTGACACAGCGTAGAGCGATAGCCCGAATATGCGCCCTTTTCAAAGCATACACCGGGGGACGGGCTTGGAAAACAATAGGGGATAGACTGCTAAAACCATGCTACCTGGGTAGGGACGATCATATTCGGAAAATTAGAATTAGGAAACAAAGAACAGATGTAGGTAAATATTCCTTTGTAAATAGGACCATAAAAAGCTGGAACCAATTACCTCCAAGCGTACTAGCGACTTTCCCCTGTAAATTAAGCTCTTTTAAAAAAAGGGTCAAGAACGTCATTACAAGCTAAGGACTTTTAAGTGGAGATTAAATAAAAATAAGGGATGTGAAGTGAAGGGGTGTGAAGTGATGTGAAGTGAAGTGCTCTGGTTTCGAAGTGAAGTGAAGTGAATTAAGTTCTTGGGGGATATAATTAGCATGTACTTTGGTCTGACTTTATACTGAGGATATTCTAACGCACTGAAATTAATTAATGTGTGGGTGTTTTTTGTATTGTGCTTGTTTAAAAAAAAATTTTTTTTTTTTTATTCTGTGTATGGGTGTTTTTGTAAGGTGTGGATGCTTTTGTAAGGTGTGGATGATTTGTAAGTTGTGGATGTTTTTGTAATGTGTGTACGGTGTTCTAATATGTGTACTTGTATTTACTGTATGTATTTTGTTTACTGTATGTATTTTGTTTTGTATGTGTAAGGGTGGTTTAGTAAGGTGCGTACGGTTTTCTAATATGTGTATTTGTATTTACTGTATGTATTTTGTTTTGTATGTGTATGGGTGTTTTTGTAAGGTATGGATGTATTTGTAAGGTGTGGATGTTTTTGTAAGGTGTGGATGCTTTTGTAAGGAGTGGATGCTTTTGTAAGGTGCAGATGTTTTTGTAATGTGTGTACGGTGTTCTAATGTGTGTACTTGTATTTACTGTATGTATTTAATTTTGTATGTGTATGGGTGTTTTTGTAAGGTGTGTACGGTGTTCTAATATGAGTACTTGTATTTACTGTATGTATTTTGTTTTGTATGTGCATGGGTGTTTTTGTAAGGTGTGAACGGGGTTTTTCTAATATGTGTACTTGTATTTACCGTATGTATTTTGTTTTGTATGTGTATGGGTGTTTTTGTAAGGTGTGGATGTATTTGTAAGGTATGGATGTTTTTGTAAGGTGTGGATGCTTTTGTAAGGAGTGGATGCTTTTGCAAGGTGTGGATGTTTTTATAATGTGTGTACGGTGTTATAATGTGTGTACTTGTATTTACTGTATGTATTTTGTTTTGTAATTGTGTATAGTTTGTTTTGTATTGTTAATTTTATGTATATTTATATGTCCATTTGTATTGTGTGTACTAGTGTAAGGACTACTGCCACCGGGTGAAAACCCAATTGCAGTAAATAATAATAATAATAATAATAATAATAATACATACAGCGCATTATTAATTCAAACGTGACTGAGGCCTCAGTCTTATTGATATTTACGAAGGGCGTTCGGAAAGTAATGTCTCCATATTTGTATCTTTACTCCCAGGCAAGGTATCGAAATGAAACGAACATAAAATATATCTCGGAAGGTGTACTTTGTTTTTATACCTCATTTTTCTTCTACGCAGTCTTCCTGTCTTTCGATACAATGCCGCCAAGGCTGAACAAGTTTTTCGAACCCGTCGCTGAATAACTCTTCAGCCTGTTTTCGAAACCATTTTCACATAGCAGCCTGAATATCTTTATCACATGTGAAATGAACTTCTTTGAGGTGTTTCTTGGGGTTACAAACAACCAGAAGTAAGGCGGTGCCAAATCCGGGCTGTAGGGAGGGTGTGGAACAATTTTGAGTCATATGCTCTCCATCGTCGCTGAAGTGGCAGCAGTGGGTATAATGGTCGATACTGTGTTAAACGTTAAAATGTTCAATTACATGTTCAGTTTATATACAAAGTCACGTGTTATTGGTGTAGAGGTATTAGTGTTATAAAAGATTTCGGGTCTGTGTTCCCCGTTTTTGGGTATATCCATTGAAATTGGGAGAATAATGTGGAAGGCTCCTAAATATGGCAGAACTTTGGAAAGTCCTGAATATTATTATCTGAAAATACAGTTGTGGTTAGATGTACATTTGTTAATTTGTCTATTCGTGCATCACTACGGAATGTCTCACCCTAACATTTTCTTTACATGGTTATACGTATTCAGCAGTTACTTTTCTACAGGACTGGTGAACATGCAAATCAGAATATTGTAAATTTATACTTATAGAAATTGTGACTTCTAAAAGTAAAAATACTTTCAAATTTAGTTGTTTGTAGTGTCTGAATTTTTTTAGTTTTTTGTCGAGTTCGCAAAATTGCGAAAAGCAGCAATTAGCTTATCATGCCTGTCTGTTTGTCCGTCTGTCCATCCGCCCGAATGGGACAACTCAGCTCCCACTGGAAGGATTTTCATGAAGTTTGGCATTTGAGTATTTTTCGAAAATTTGTCTAGAAAATTCAAGTTTCATTAAAATCTGGCAAGAATAACGGGTACTTTACGTGAAGACTTACATACATTTATGATATCTCGCTGACTTCTTCTTAGAATTAGAAATGCTTTTACACAAACTTGTAGAGAAAGTCAATACACGTATTTTTATGTTCAGTAGCTTTTTACGAAAATCGTGCCGTTAATGAGATAATGTGGAAAAATACGGTACAGCCAGACAGGCCTCAGAGGACAATATAATATGGCGCATGCGCTTTGCATGCTGGATAACTAAGGCTACAAACACACACTCGGAATATGTAATACTTAGTGCTTTTCAAGGCAGCAATGGTTACAAGAACGCGCCTCAGTGTTACATTATACGTACATTGCCTGTCTTTTTGTTCCTAAAATTGGCCCTCACGTCACATTGGAGGTCTGGTGGTCAACGGGTTGCTCACTATTGCGATAACAGTAGTACCAATATAACGTAGCTGTCCTAATTCTTATATATAATATGTCTGAAGGCTTGCAGTTTTGTCATTTATGTCACTTTGTAGCTTATTTGTAGTTAACAGCACTAAAAGACGTCAGCATTGAACCCAATGATATGTAACTCAGTTATAGTACCTACGCTTTAGTCGGTATCACAGCCTCGACCTTTGCCGAAAAATGTTATTTGGTGTGCAAATTTAATTAAATCCCGATTTAAAGTATCTTTGAAAATCTGTATCAATGAATGATGTCTAAGGAAACACTCGTTTACTAAATTAAAAAAAGTCTTATGGTTGAAGAACAGAGTTTATAAATTGAAACCGGACTCCCTTTGCCTTAAGAGCAAGTTGAACGGATATACATTGGCGACGGAAGTTTTGGTAAGCTTATCTTATTGGCTGCACCTACTGTAATGTTTGTTTCCGATACCAGAAAGTTGTTTATCAGTACACAATTCAGTTGGGATATCTGTTGCTTGATGAATGGCGCTCTAGTGTTCTGGACAAACCGATGAGATTCCGTGCCACCGTGCCTCCAGTTGCCCTGTCTGAGGATGCAATTAGCGGTGTAACAAAGAACTAAATGAGCAAGTGAACAACTGCATGATAAATAGCTTTATGTAATATTGGAGGTGTTTACGGCAGTAGAGATACAGTTGTGGTGTATTCTGGTAAGTGGGAGTCACTTCTGCCAGTGCGTACGCTTGGCTCCCTTCATGGAGACACGTTGTTGGGGAGTAAAAATATCCACCTGCATATAGTGCAGATGTTTAGAATGCGTGGAGACGTAATAGCATCTTGTGTCGTCAGGATATGGAGCTTAAATACAGGGACGACTTGAAAACCAAAATATTGGTTAACAAGAGGATTAAATAATAGCTGACGTACGGAAATAACATGCCTAACTTATGCAAATGCAGAAATGAGTCAGTAATTAAAAGTCAGGGCTCTTTCCGATGTAATGCAGTTTTATTTGTGTATATTCACATAGAACGTGGGCCGGGATAGCGTAGTCGGTATAGCGACTCGCTACGAGCTGGACGGTCCGGGGATCGAATCCCGGTGGGGAGGAGATTTTCAGCACCCGTCCAGACCGGCCCTGGGGCCTACCTAGCCTCCTGTACAATGGGTACCGGGCCCTTCCCGGGGGTAAAGCGTCCGGGGCGTGGCGTTGACCACCCACCCCCATGTAGCGCTGAGGTTAAAGAAAGAGTAGAGGTATATCTCTCTTCCCCCTCTGGGCCTTCATGGCCTGTTCTAGGGTGAACTTTACCTTTATATTCACATAGAACATCATGCACGTAATTTCGCTACATCTTCTTCTTCATTGGCATACGGTTCTTACAGTTTAACCAGTGCCTCCTTCATAATGATAGCACATACGGATCTGTCTTCTGCTTTCTTCCTCCATCTCTTGACACTGATCGATTTTAGAGTATTCTCAATACAGTCTAACCATCTTAATTTTGTTAATGTTGCTATATATTTAGATAATTAGTGTCATATTCAGGCATAGCATACGCAAATGCCAAACTTCTATGAACGTGTCTTGCACTACATTACCACTGCAGGTTTGGTTCTTGCCTAAACTACGCCTGAAGATGGCAGTACTTAAAGAAACATGTAGCGAACTTAAGTTGATGTAACATGGATGACCAACATCACGTAGTTCCTCTTATGACAGGTCTGTAGCATCTTCCAAAGCGAGCTCTCCAGAGAGTGCGACCTAGTGCTTTCTCTTTCAATTTCCATTACATTGTCGTTTCCTTAATGTCATCCAGTAGCTGCTTACTTCTTCTTCCTTGTCTTTCCGGCACTTCTCTCTTTCCTTCAATAGAATAATGGATTAATTACGTAAATAATGAAATCTCGGCTGTCAGAATCCTGAGGTTAAACGTCTTATACGATCCATAAGCAGCCTTCGGGAAAGAAAATTTCTGCTTAACCCTTGAATTGAAAGGGTAAAAGAAATACTAAAAGAGATATCCAGCGCTGAGAAGCGTAAGCCTGACTTTCAGACTGTAATTTGGTTCACTTTATACTGAAGAGGTACAACATTAAAATTCTTATTCTTCATTGGAGCGTCCATTTTTGAAACTGTTACATAATAGAAATGCTTAGTTCACCTTAAAAATCATAGCGCCTCACTGAACTCTGTTACAGAGATTGCAGACACAGGAGTAGACGCCTACACCTTTACAAATCACAGCTTCCTTTCATCATAACCCCCAAACAGCAACCCTTTTACCTTAACCCTTTTCCATTTCCATATTTAAAACCGGGGTGAAAGACCTGGTAAGAACTTTTCTTTGCCCTTGAACTGAACCTTAAGGGACATCTCTGTCCATATTTTGAATAGAAGCAAACTGTCAGTATCCATTGCACACATTTCAGCTAAAGGATAGTGAGAAAGTAGGTCTTTGAATGCACTGTTTGCTGCCAAGTAGAAGTGGAACAAGGAACATTATTTCATTAGAGATTTACCTTGAAATTTCTTTGGTTTCAAAACTGGTGAGACCAGTTTCATTCTGATTTAATGGGTAATCTATTAGTATTACGTTATTTATCGAGTGTAGTATTGATAAGTGTGACTCACAAGTGACAACAAAGTATAAAGTCCAATTCTGTTGGCAAGTACACAGATTTCCGGAGAGCGTACAATTATGTAACTCTCAGAAATATGAAGGATTTTCTGTAGCGAGTTTATTGGATTGGGCGTAATGTGTTATTTGCAATTTATCAATTATTTTTGATACCATCTCTGCCTTTATGTAAAAGCTTAAAAGGGCAAGAATGTTAAATTTTATGTATTATTGATTGCGAAATTATTTCTGTTTTGTGTGGAATCAAACTCGTTCTGCCCTTTAAGACGCATTTTTTTTCATCCTAAGATGAAACTTCGAACCTTGAACATAATAGGTAATTTCCTCAAAACCTCCTCCTCATAATACGTTTGAGGTTTTCACAGCAGTGAACTTTTCGCATTTGAACTTTATTTATTGGTGTAAAACAGTATTAATTTTCGCATTTGGTCTTCTAGGTTGACATCGTGTATTATTTTAGGTTGCTATTAATGTGTCTGAGAAATATGCTACCTTTATTTATTAAGATAAATTGTGAGTCGAGGCATTACGTTCCAGTTTGACGTTCGTAACAATCTACCAAACTGTACGGCGCCATAATCCAATATACTACAATGTACACCTTGTTTTTCTATTCATCATATATCATTGCATTAATTTTGAATTTATGCAAGCCCTATATTTGTAAAATGACCAAAGAAACCATCAGCTGCGTATCGCAATTTTCGGTTCTCTTCTGTTGGCTCTGCGTATTGTCTCATTACGTCCTTAGTCCCTTCTTGCTTGCAGCTGGATCAGACGTGGCTAAAAGGGTTCCAGTACACTTGGCCTCTGGGTACACACGAAAGTGGCTGTGGTGCTGGGCCTCCACGGCAACAACTTCGGTGCGCGTCCCTTGTTTACTTGAAAGTGACGGGAAACCAGACCTTACTTCAACATTTCTCGTGAAAGACATTATGCATAACTCGCGAGGCAGGACTGCTAACCCTTTCCGAACCTTTAGAAATAAACACATCCCCTTTCTCAGTCGATTTTCAGATACAGGTTGCCTTTCCTTACAGTAAGATTAATGGGGCAGAGAGTGAACGATTTGGAAATCTGTAACGCGCAAGAAAGTGGGGGTAAGGAATTGTGTGTGTGGGCTGAGTGTACTAACATAATAGTCCTAGTCTGGTAAAATTGTTACAAGATCTGATAAGCGATTTCTCAGTATAAGTCTTGCTACTTTGTGGAAAGTTACAATCCTCTGAATTGAAGATGACGGTTGGACAACTTGCAGGAATCTTCATGGTCCGTTTAACCCTTTAATGGGCAGAGGTTATTGCATGTGACAGTTTGTTTAACGTTAGTGAAATCAACATTTCGTTCAATTATTTTCAGTTTGTACTCAGAATAAATAAGGATAATTATCTCAACAGCATTTGTTTTCAGTGGTTCGACAGCCCCTTGGGGGCCTAGGCCGCCTCATTATCGAAGCTTCGCGATCACACACTTTTTAGACACACCAGACTCGGTACGAGTGACCAGCCCGTCGCAGAGACCTCTACCTGACACCACACAACACTCAAGAGACAGACATCCATGCCCCCGGCGGGATTGTTTCTTTTTTTTTCCTGTCCGGGTTTCTTTTCCCCCTTTGATCCATTTTTGTACTGTTTAAATCCTTTCGTCCTTCATGTCACTTTACGTTCCATACTACCGTCCTTACAACAAACACAACACAAACATCCATGCCCCCTGTGGGATTCGAACCCACGATCCTAGTAAGCGAACGGCCGCAGACCCACGCCTTAGACCGCACGGCCACTGGGATCGGCAATTCGAACCCACATTCCCAGTAAGCGAGCGGCCGCAGACCAACGCCTTAGACCGCGCGGCCACTGGGATCGGCATCTGAACAGCATTATCTGTAATTGTATATGTATTTGTAATAGATACATGGTGTGTTCTGCGTGTGGTTGGACCCAAATTCTTTATATGCCCCTCCAAAATGTAAGCCTTCTGTATCTTATGAATGTAATGATCAAAGTTCGTGGTGCTAATTCTTCCGAGATTTGGCGCCAGCATAAGATCTCCTATGAGAGGGGTGCCTAAATTTTCCAAAAATCTAGGAATCACTTCACAATTCTAGACTCTAGAATGGCGACATGAAACAAGTTCCGTACTGAGGACTTACAAATAATAGGAGTCACTTTACAAAATTCAGTTGCCCTGGCGACCTGGCGACCGTGCGACCGGGATCTTTGTAGCCCTGTCCTGTGAAAATAAAGCAGTGCGTTGACTTTCGATGTTCAATTGACAACTCATCGAGATGTTTGATACGATTATGTTCTTCTCGAACAGGTTCAGATTACAATTGATATTAAATTTGTTTTAAAATTGAGCGTGTTACGTCTGGGACCAAAATCGCTTTCGATTTTCAGCAAGAGGTAGGATTGGATAAGTAACACGAAAATCAGCACTGTTGACACCGAGATTATACTGAGGCGTGTGCCTTGCTATGTAACGGACATGCCATGCAATTTTTCACCGGCTTCTTACAGCGGATATCCGGGTTTGGTCCCAGGGCGATTGTGACGTAGAGAGTGTCATTCGGACAGGCTTTTCTCCAAATACTCCAGTTTTATCCTGTCAATATTTTGACCCACATGCTCCGTGTTCATTAATATATTATTCGGCCTGCCATTTATCGGCCGCAGTACCAAGAGCAGGCCTGATCAACACGTAGCTCGCGGGCAACATATTGCCTCACAACACAGCGTTATATTGCCCGCAGAGGCATTTGAAATTGGAAAAGTCTGATAACACTTTCCCCTTGAAAGCCGAGAGAGAACGCGAAAGTAATTTTAAAAATTACGAGCTGTTACGGAGAGGTACGTCATATTACTAATGCGTTTTGTAAAATGTGCTAAAATAGCGACACGCTAGCCTAGGTTGTGAATTGTATCTCATAATTTTTTTCCGCTTGTTATTAGTAGATTTTATATTGCACGTGATGTATAGACAAATACATAGGTAAAATTATGCATGTAATTGTATGTACACTTATTCATTTTCCATTCTGCTTATTATTACTCTTACGAGTAGGTAATGGCCGCTTCATTCCAAGTCCTTTCCTATACATTATTTGCCAGTCACCATAAGTTTTCAAGTTATGTGACCTCAAGTACCGACAATGTCATGAAATACGCCACAAATAAATAAGTGGGCCTGTTGGAGATGTAGGCTTATTTAGTTAATATCTAATTTGTAGACCCTGTTGCTTCCGTCCTCCTGTAGCTGTGTACTCTGGCAAAGCTCCGATTTTCACATTGACGCCATGATAATAATGTTAATGTGTGTTCAAATTTGGAAAATTTGGAAAGTAGAAAGGTTATTGACCTGAGCAGTTGTGTCAAATACTCCGGCTGCCCTCAGCATGCTCCAACAGACACCCTCATAGTGCAGGATTGTTTTCGCCAAATGGCACAACTGTTGCACGTGTCCCTAACCCTTGCTGTATTACCCCACGGCTTCAACACCCACTGCAGCCTCCACTCACCCCTCGATATTCAACTAACCCTTCATTTTACCGCTCAATCCGTCATGTTCAGGGATGCCCACTAATAACTAATGCCACGGAACAGTCGTTCTTGAGAAGCTAATAGTTACTCTGCTGGTCAAGGAATTCGAGTCATTCATTAAAAGCTATCCTTAATTGCCGTGTTCAAGATCCCTCCATTGGTTTATATTCTGCCGCATGAATCCTGTCCACAGCTTCTGACAAAATTTCTCCAAAATCCATTTTAATATTATGCTCCTTCTAGAGCTTCAGCCTCCCAAAGTCTCTTTCTCTCAGGTTTTCCAAATACAGTTTTGTATAGGTATATTTTCTTATATTCCCATGCGCGCTACACAGCCCGACCAACTCATTCGACAAAGTCGGTAAATCATATGGCCTTTCTTTTCACATTTTCCTGCACACATCTTTTATTTTCGGAGGAGCACAGTTCCTTCATCCTCAGGATCACGATAAAGGCTCTGGACTCCACCCAAACGTCTGAAATCCCGGAGCACTTGAATCTTGAATCTTAGCGCCACTCTCAAATTTTACGTAATTTATATAAATTTTTATCATCACCCAGCAGCCAGGGAGGGAGGTCGCTGCTGACTCGTTCCAGTCTCTTCCTTCCAATAGCCTTCCGAAACGTCCCTTGATCCACGCGGTTTGTAATCTTTTATATAATTTTGGAAATCATCTTCTTTGCATTGTGTCAAGATGCCGAATGCATTTACTTTTATTCTTCGAACTTGTGATTATCGTATGTTTCAAATTCTATCCCGTCAGAGAAATTACACATTAGGGTACGGATGGCTTTATGTAACTGAGGATATGAACCACTGAGTGGCTCTTGTCGACACTGTACTGAACTTTGGAGTGTAGTAAATGACGGGATTCAAAATAAATTCTGAAACAAAAGACAATTGTTAGTACTTATCACAAGGTTTCAATGATCTGCAGAGAGAAATTATGTTCAGGAATTTACTTACCCGCAGAATTTAATAAAAATAATTTTTAAATTCTTCTAAAAATAAAAATAGTATTAAAATAAGAGCCAATAAAATGAATAATATTGACATAGATGCGTTAGACGGAATGTGCTTAACTTCGCTCCGAGCGGAATTCAAACATAAAATTCCAGTATATGAGCCGTCCAAGACAAAGCAGGCCTCTGATCGGCTTTATACACTTTTAAATTCGGAACATTATTCGATTTTGGAATTCAGTGTTCTTCATTTCGATGTACGTATTGATATCAAAATAAAATAACATTTGTTGCAGGCTTCTTGTTTTTTTCAGCCCATTCACACGAAGCATGTTACGTCATTTCGTAACAGTTCTTTTGTAAACTAATTTATGGAGACACATGTTTTACACAGATATTATCTTCAGACTACATTGTTGCCTCTTATCATTTGTAATTTTTCATGACAAACCTTATTGTTCGTGAGAAGCTGACATCTAACAAAGTGCTTGGCGTATGTCAGTTGATAACGCATCAGAATAACACTGGAGCACTCAGAAACAGCGGTGAGGCACGTAATTCCATGCAGAACCTTACTTACACTATTCACTTTTATTGTTGGGCAAGAAAACATCGATAACATTACTGGACAACCCTATCACTATATCCAAGATGTTTCTCTCGTTTTCACGCAAGTTTTTCTTCAACAAACTTGAGAAAATCTCAAGTACCAGTAAACAAGTTTATTATTTTGAACAACGTCGATTCTTTTTCAAACAGTGATCGTTCGGTTTATCTGTCATAAAGGGTTTTCGAATCTTTCGTCATAATGACAGATGCAAAAATGGTAAAGGGTGGGAGTGAAGGATGGATTGAATAGTGGAAGTAATAAGAATGAGAATAGTGGATGATGATAACAAAAAGCTATTCTGAAGAGGATTTGAAGACTGGGAGTGCAAATAGTATGAAAGGAAAGAAAAGGGTTAAAGTTGGATGAAAGATGTTTCTGCTGTGCGACGTGAAAAACATGTTTTCCGCTTTCTGTCATCCGGCTTCTATAAATGTGACTGGTGTGTGATATGTCGTTTGTTTGTGCTGTTCAGGTAAAATGTTGGTAACGGTTCGGCCTGCAGTTTGTATTCCTGTATCTGGGATACTGATTAAAATTCTGGCTTATGGGTAATGGAAGACAGAAGAATAGACCTCAAAATAAATTGGAAAATAAAAATATTAATACAAATGTCATATCTGTTAGGCTTAAATCTAATGCGAGAGAAGGTCACTCTTCGCTCTGAAGATATGAATGTAATTCAGAATGACGTTACTGCACATTGCGTGGATAGTGGAATGGCGAGTAAATAGGAAATCACACGTGTCAATAAAAAAGCGTTGTATTTTAGAGATGCTACTGCAAATATAACAAAACACAACTAGTAAAGCCATTTTATTCGCTTCAAATTTATGGTGATACCCATATCGCTCCAGAGGCTGGCTGTAATTCTGACGAAGAGATAAGTCACATTAGTAAATAAGCAAGATAACGTTTTGGAGAGGATTTTAAAGTAATGTCCACTGTACTCCTACTGCTGTTTATTTCCTAGTGTCTGAACGTTGTACCTCGCCTTATTTCTACACGATAAAAATGATAACACTAAAGGTCATTTGTACACACGTAGTAAAATAGAAGTCTATGACTTGCTAAGTAAATGTGTACGTTAGTTACTCACACAGAACTTGGTTACATTCGTATCTGACAGATGGCGTTAATCGTCAGAGAGCCACGGTATGTACACACGTGTGATTTTCTGTTGATTTTCCATTGGGGTCTATGCTAACTCGGATCTGATATTTTTAAGCGCACTTGTAGTGTACGAACGGATGCCAAATAGATTCATATACTCGTACCTGTTACAAATATCCTGCCATATTGTCAGTGCATATTATTTATTCATTACGTTTTATTGATCTAAACGCTGTACGGGGGATTAGATGTGTTCGACGTGTAGCATATCGCATAGTCCTAGAAGGAAGGATGATAAGAATAATTGATCATACAGGCAACCGTATATGATACTGTAGAGTGCATTTATCTGAAGCAGGATAGACACTGGTGGGGGGGCTTCTGATAAATATGTTAGTAGAAATTCGGGGTACATAAAAGGCGAAGAATCTTTTGACCAAATGGCCTACTATTAGTTCCTCAAGTAGAATTTTTCTCCGCGGAGTTAATTAGTTCCTTGTTTCTCATTTCGTCCGGAGATCGAATCCCGGTGGAGGTACCCGTCCAGACCGGCCCTAGGGCCCACCAAACCTCCTGTACAATGGGTACCGGGTCATTCCCGGGGTGAAGCGGCCGGGATGTGGCGTTAACCGCCCATCATATCTAGCGCCGAGGTTAAAGGAAGAGTAGAGCTACACATCTACTCCCCCTGTGCTTTCATGGCATTTTTACAGGGTGAACTTTTTCTACTTTACTTTCTTGTCTCTCATTTCTTCTACTAGACTTTCAGGTCATTTACGAATTTAAAAGTCACTTAACCGCTTAACCAGACCTTTTGAGTAGAATAAGTAATGTAGAATTTCACATATATTTAAAAAATGATTGTTATATAAGCACTCACGTTTCTGTGATTTTTAGTAATTAGACGTGGCCAAATACAAATGAACAGTATTTTGACTTGAAATTTTTATAGTCCTAAATATTTCGGAATAACAGTTTTGTAAAGTACGTTGGCTGCTTTAGAAAAGAGAGTTGATCCATAATTTAATAATCTGCGACAACGAAAAATTTATAATTTAATCCAATTGTAGAACCACATAAAAGGCAAAAATCCACTGTCCGTGAAAAATGGCGAACATTTGTATGCCAACATGGCATAATTGTTGGAAAACAGAGACGACAGTCATATTTGGTGCAGTGTTCTATCCACACTAGCTTTAACGACTGCGATGGCCATGATGATATACAGTAGACTACGGGCGCTGCTCCACACAACAATTTGTTCTGCAAATAATATTCTGTGAATGCGCGTGTCGTTGTGATGAAACCCTGTAACCTCATGCCTCAAGATGTTAGCATACGTAACTTTGTGTGTTTTATAATTAAGATGATGTTATTGCTCAGTTTTTGAAGAAAGTCCCATGGCAACACACATATTAAATGGCAAAATTGGGTGATATTTCTTTGTTTGATAGCTGTTATTCCTTTATGGAATGTGTATTTTAATTTGAAATTTAAGTGAAATTTGACGTTCGAGATATGCGAAATTGTATTTTAAACTGCGGCGGATTAGCTCATTGCTTAAATACTGTCTGTTCAATAGGTATGTTCTCACTAGCTTTACTTTCCTGACATATCTAGTGCCATAATGCGGTTGGACAAGGTGCGTACTACGTTATTCTGCAAAGTCCATTTCCGAAGTTATAAGGAAATAACATCTTAAAAATGTAGTCGAAAAGTTTACAATCAATGTTAATAGTATTTCGCATCTTTTGGCAATGAATCGTCGAGTCTGCAAGCGGTACCCAGACTTCCGATGTGATTACAGAAAATTCTAATTATAATCTCCTCTTCAAAATAAGTTCTGTTTGCGCACTATGGCCCTGGGGTCGACTCAGCCTCTAACAGAAATGAGTACCAGGAGTTTTTCCTGGGGGTAAAGGCGGCCAATGCGTAGGGCTGACAATCTTACCTCCTTCATGTGCCTACTGTCTAGAAAGCTGGGAGCCTAAACCTCCTGGAACCCTAAGGGCCTGTCCAGGCCTGTACTGGGATTGCTTTACCTTTGTGTAAATGTGATAAGTAAATTCCAGTGTCGGTCTGAGTGTCAGTTGAAATGGCGTCTACACTGATTTTGGTTATGTCAGACGAATTCTTGGCTAAGCGATTATTATCTGTTCCCAGGACTGAAACAATATCTTGGCATACGCAGATTTAAAGATGATCTCGATCGGGAAATACGTGACATGGTGGCTGATAAAACAGTGGACGGGCTAAAATGAACAGAGAATCTCCCACCGTGTGATAAGTACCTAAACTGTAGTGAAGACTTTGCGGGAAAGTAATGGGATAGGAGAGGAATTAATTCTGAACTTTTTCTATCAGAGTTGAAAACAAAGAATCCAAAATATATGCATTGTGAACTTATTTTCTGACAGAATCTGTGTACATTTCATTCTCATTGCTTGTAGAATGATAGAATGCAGCATGGTTCTTCACTCATGTTTATACGGTTTTTAAGGCTTGCCCATATCCGCTATGTGTGTATGTGTGCAGCTCTTCGTAAATTTTGAATTAGTTATATTTATCCCATTTTTCAAATAAGAGTGAGGACGGCAACTGCCCACAACCACTTCCCTCCCTAGTTCTGTTCATTTCACCAAACACGGGTTTTCTGTCTCTCAGTCGACGTTAAACAACAGCTTTACTTTATGTGTCGTTATTTAATTATCCCAAATTTAATTATCTCTGCTATGCTTACAAATAATCAAATTGTAATTTCTATAAAGTTAACCTACTTATTCCGGACTTTTTTTTTTGCGGTGATTGAAAAGGTTGAAGTTTCTTGCGAGGATATAAATTTCGAATTGACGTCTAAAATGTAGGAGACTTCCTTTGCCTCCGTTGTCTGGGAATAACGTCATAGGTAAACACTGTTAGAGGTTCACTTCTTTCCTTAACCTCTGGACAAGCCGTCGTTCTTTGTGATTCATTTTGAATACTCGACCTATCCATAGTTTCTCCCCTGAAAACATACAATGTATTGTTACTATCACAGAATGCAGAGCAGACAAAATAAAACGCTATGTTGTCCTCCACGTGTGTCTTTATCTTTGACAGTCTCCAGTCGGTTATATCCCCAAGGCGTGTTATGAAGATCAGAGAGTATATATTTCAAGTGGTGATATTCTACTCTGCAAAACGAAACTGATGACCATTACAAGATTCTACGTAACTGATCCTTTGTCTGTGGATCCCTCCCTTTCTCTCTTAAGAATGTTAAACCGATACAGCTAATGTTCTTTTATGTACCGCTTACAATAGATCTTACGTAAACATCACACAAAGAGGAGCTCAGAGAAAATAAGCGAAAAATTGTTCCTGACCACAAAATGGAACACGTCTGAAGGCAACGGTTTCTTTTCAGTCTTATTCAGGCCCATATGATTTTTTTTGGTATACATTATAGATCCAGCAGCAACAATACCTGCGCTCATACATGATATATCCCTTTTTGAGACGGACGTGGATCAGCGATTTTGGGATTTGAAAACTTGGGATATAGACGTGTAAACCCATTTCCATGTCGAACTATTCAAGAAGCAGCAGTTAAATCTACGCAGATACTTGCGCATTGAATAGGTCAAATGTATAATTAAATCCATTAATTCAGTGGACCAGCAGGGTCTGCCTTGAGCAGCTAATTGTCGCTTAGCTAGTAAATAAATTTTACCGCCTTTTATGGAATCCGAAAGTTCACTGCCATATTAACAACAGGCGTCTTCTGAACCAGAAGAGTTTACCCCCCCCCCCCCCATTACTTCTCCCAATCTTATCACCCTTTACATTTTCCAAATACATTTATGTATTACTGACCTCCGGCATGCACGATACATGTTCTCTGGATCTCATACACTTTTCCAGTGAGGTTTGTTTACTAACAGAGCATTTCGATGCAATTGTACACCATCTTCTGAAAAATAAGTCAGTTACAAATCTGGCACACAATGTTAGTATCTAATAGCATATAGTTACCTACCTTTTATCGGTTTGCACTCGTTCGAGTATGTGTGATGTCAATGATGATGTAATGTTACTTTTTTTCTTATTGACTTACAATTTTGTGGTGTCTGTTTCAGTGACTAACTTATTCATCCTAATATTTGGTGCTATAATTTTGTTAATCCTTTCTAACCCAGTTGCAACTATATATATATATAACCTTCTGCAACATTTCAAAACTTTGCATTTTTAACACACTAAACATGTCCGCTTTCTATGGTGTTCCCTGACTAACACCGATTAGTCGCCTATACAACATTAACCGGCTGGTCTTTGTTATGGAGATGTAATATGTTATGTGGGGTAAAAATTAATTCATTTATTCAATTGAGATAAAAACAGCTTTTGAAGTGGTAAGAGGCACGCAAACTTTGTCTTATTGTGTTAAAATAATACTATTTGGTTTGTTTACATCTTTTTTCTGCGTAACATAGAGATGAAGCTATAGGTCAACTCTAATTGAATACGCCTTATATTTTCCACATGCATTAATAATATTTTATGACCCGTTTAGAGAGAACTTTGAGGCTTTTTATTGTATTTCTTAGTCTTTCCATAAAAATTCTGAGATAGAATAATGAAATAAGCTAGGAGAAATTTCTCACCAGCAATTTCACTTTTAACACATTTCATATTTTCGCATTATCTTTGTCTATAATATGTTAGTTAATAATGCAGTCAGTCTCTAAGACTGTATAGCCTCGTGTATGTACACGTAGCATTGGTGGGTTTATGCTGACAGCGGAAGAGTACATTTTTCGAAGAGAAAACTGTCCCAGTGACTCTTTGTCCACCACAGATCCTACTTGGGCACCTCCTATTATAATGCGACGCAAAATGACATCTGTTGTTTATATACAGTTATTAAATAACTACTATCCATCTACAGTGACAACCAATATGTCTCAGACAGAAGTCGAATCAGCTCCCGAAATGTCGTATATATTAAATTATGTCAGGTAATGGAAAATATACAAGCGGCATACTGTGCCAATCGCTTTTACACAACCTCAGAGGATTATTTGAGTGATAACATTTTATACACCCTGTGGGGCTGATTTCAGAAGAATGGGTACATATGGGAGCCTACACAAAGAGACAACGATAGCTTTGATTGTACGGGGCCAACGCGATGGGGAATTACCTCCCGCACACTGGACACGGAAAACAGCAGCACATCGTGAACGAGAGCATGGGGTGGGTGAGACATTCAATCACTGTCCAGTTCCCTCTTTTCAGAGGTTCCCAAGTTTCCAGCATATCTTATCTTCCTTCGCATTTGGTCATTATTCAGCCCGAATGCCTTCTGACGCTCCAGAGGAATACGTAAGCGAATACGGGCTTTGTTTATTATGTGTGGGTGGCATATTAAGTCACGAATATTCTGCTGTATGTTTCTACGTACACAATACTCGACTTACAAAAGATTGCTCTCTTCTGGAATGTGTCGACGTATAGCCTGTAGAAAGATGCCGAAATTTCATAGGAATCTGCTGCTTGCAGACCTCGGCGCACTAAGCAGGCAGCAGGTTTCTCTGAAACGTCTTTAAACTTCTACATACTAACGACGTTACAAGTCAGAAGAGGGCGTTCATAAATTCACCGCCGTGAGAAACCCAAATTTTAAGTCATAAGGGGATTTTCGACTATATCTGTCTTTTACACAGCAGTTGTACTTATACATCTGAAGCTAAACATCTGTCTGACTCACACGCTTGCAGGTTTCTGCAACAATTTGGACAGTCCCAAAATAAACAACCGACTTAGGCTAGCTTAGGAGAAGAGGGCAATAAAGCAGTTGTGTATCCTGATCTTGAGGTCAAGGCCAGCAGAAAGGTACAACGCCGAACTGAGTACTTTTCTAACAGACCTGACCTCCGGTTCAGGATTCGCCACTGCAGAGGAAAAACCTAGTCGAACGCCGCCACAATGTGTATATTATAGTTATAGTAACTCTAATATCCTGTAAGTGTCTTTGTCAGTTTTTTTGTATATGTTTAGATAATTTCAACAAGAAAATAAATAACAACTACATAAAATATATAATCATATAAGTAATAAAATACATGTTTTGGAGTAAATTAAAATTTGATATCCTTTCTACAACATTAACTAGCATTTATTAAAACTTTACTTCGCTATCCCCACTCCAGATACCTTCAATGCGTGCCGTATCACCGATCAGCTTTGAGAAGTCTTACAAGAAATAGCTAAAGAGTTGTTTTAATGCCTTTTGGTGTACCTGAAATGTATTACGTCATTACGAATAATGTGCTAGGTAATAATATTTGGGATATAGAATTTTGTTGGTGTATCTCCTACCCGAAATTGTTTCTAAATAAATCCATCCTACACTCAAGAAAAATAATTTCCAGCCAATTTTCTGTTCTAAAATTGCATACCTTAAACCCATTAGGTTACTCAGCTTTACGTAGACGTGCATTATTTGCACGAAGCAGAGAGGCCTGCTGAGTAAAATGATTCATTTCAAAATCACCTAATTTAAATAATAATAAAAACAATTTCCGTTTAGTTAAAAACAAATTCAGGATAAGGATTGTGGTCTTTTGAGATGTGGCACTGTGTAGTTTGGTAGATAGGTGCTAAGGTTCCAGACAAATCTGAAAAAATTAATTTTCTACCCTGAAGATGGAGGCAGCAGATTTCGCCGAAAGGTTGGTACCTATCTACAAAACTGCACGGCACACATCCCAGACGACAGTACTCGAAATAAGCGCTTTCGTGAAAACTTCAAATCTGATAAAATTCGCTATGAATATTCAATTCAAGTTTCTGGGATATGACGCTGTCTAGATACAGAGGCCTACATAGTTACGTACATTTCAGAGGGGCTTGTTGCCGCCGTCTTAAGTGTACCTTGACTACGCTAAAGATGAAGGCAGCAGGTTCGTCGGAAACGTCGCTAACTATGTACCAATCGACATGACGTCATATCCCAGAGGACTATCAATTTACGTCAACACCGCTGTGAGAATCTTAAACCTGGCAATCCAGTGTATTCGTCTTTTGACCTTCTTTGAAGTAGATGTAACCATATTCAAAATTTTTTAAATAGACTGCTCTATTAATTTCGATGAAAGTGGCCGGAACTTGAAGCTGATAACTCGCATTTGTCTAGCGACGAAATTAAAAATAAATGGAGCAATACTTCCACTCCCCAAATGTTTTCATGGTTTGCACAGGAAATCTCTATTAATTTCAACGAAAAAAATCGGTGTTATATTAATTTTTATTTTATGTGTAAGAAAGAAATACGTACTTTCTAGTTCTCTATTCACTTATGTTCTTTCGTAGAATATTTATTGACAGTTGAATAAGATAAATATATCGTCATGTGTAAGGTTCAGACTAGTGAAGAGGCAGCCGTACCTTGCTTCAAGGCAGGCTGCTCTCGTAATATTTGCCTGAAAGAAGCAGATCTAAATATGAAATCCTCAGGTATTGCGCTTTGGTGATGCTCTTGTCGAGGCTCAAACCGGTTGCCTCTTGAATACAGGTCAGACTTGTTACCGAAAATCTAACCTACTAGGCCTGAAGGTAAACTACAGAAACTGTTCTAGCTAATCGGATTCAGATGTCTATTGACAGCACTTAATGTTTAGACGTGCTTTAGGGGCGAAGAAAGTTTTAAGTTTATAACATCACGCAGTAAGCATGGATGGACTGGGTTATGCAAGCTGAGAATCGTACAAAGTTATGCCGTCAAGATGCAGGCAGTGGATTTCTCTGAAATGCTGCTAAGCACGTAAGTAGCCTACTAGAATTTGTCATGACTCGGAACACAACAGGCCAGCACAGCTTTGTTTATTTATTGTTGTACACTTTCATCAAGCGGTACCAATACCAAATTTCATTTAATGAACGACTTTTGATGATGCTTATGGCGGTAATGACTTGTTTGCCGTCATGACGAAGGGAAACCTCTCTCAGGGTAGGTGTTGTACCCATGAAGCTTGACCCACGTGTTTCACAATTACAAAGTAGCTGTGAGCCTCTTAATGTTTACTGTTTAGATCAGTATAATTTCACCAAGTGTGTAAAATTAACGCATAATATGAAGGTTAATCTGCCCTTTCTGTCGATTTTAAATTTATTCCGAGAAGCTATTTACCGGGTAATGTCTAGGGGTTACTACAGAATCCGCCAGTGTTAGTATTAAAAAATCCATGTTTCGTATAGTTCTCAGAACAAGCAGCGATTATTTCGCAACACAATATTAACTAACTGGTTTTTATAACGAATGCGGATTGTATTTACCTCGCGGTATGAACTGAATCTACTGCGAGTTACGAACTAAATATTTAAATATAATTCTGAATAATTTTCGTTTTTAAGTAGTTACACTGATTTTTGTCGATTTTTCACACATCAGGTTACTGGAAGAACTTAATATGTTTTTCATATTTAACCAGTATAACATGTAGGCCTACTTCATACGGAATTGAAACAGAACTTGGCTTTCCTAAAATAATGCGTGTCTTGGAAAGAAAGTTGCTATATAATAATAATAATAATAATAATAATAATAATAATAATGTATCTCCTCAAACACTCTTTATGCCCATCACGACCACGTAATGAAATACATGAGAATATATCGATTGTGTTAGTAATGTTACTACAAAATAAGTGTTTCTGTTATAGTTATTTTGTTGAGGTAAAGTGGTCGTTGTGCATGCCACGAAGGCATATGGAGGGAATAGAATTATAGCTCCAAAAATTCTTAAATTGTGCGCTAGATTAAAGTGAGTGGCCAGCTTCAAGTCCGGGCACTTTACCCCCCGGGAAAGCGCCCCCCGATACCCATGATGGGTATGGGTGAGCCCCACAGCGGGTCTGAACCCATTGAAAAAGAGGAAAACCTCTTGCTTGTGCCTGAAATCGAACCACAATCGTCCAGCCCGTCGCCTAGTCACTACACTGACTACGCCATCCCAGCTCCTGTAATTGATTTTGTTTGCAATGATTGATTTTTTTAATATTTAGCCGAGTAAAGAGCGAACTCGAGAAAGTGTGGCCCTCATGGAACACAACTTTCCTCAATTGTTCGCGTGGGATCCATCTTTTTACTTTGGGGAAATTACGCTGTTGCCTTTGGTACACATTTTTTCCCCATCTACTGACCCGAACATAGCAAAACAAAATGGCAAAGTCAGTACATTTTGATGCCACAGTTATAGACGGATACAGGTGTGTGAGTCTGGAAATCCACACAATAGTTCCATTAATGAAATTACTGTATTTTACTAACTGTTCTTGTTTCTGTTTGTAAATTGCATGCAATCCGAATGTTCTACATTTGTGACTCACGGTGTAAGATTTAAAAGGCGTCGTTACGTGTAACGACGCGATAACCATAAAAGAGTCTCATTCATGTTGCCTACACAGCGGAACTGCAATATTTCAAACGATTGTCATAACGCACCTTCATCGGATGTAACGTGTTCGCTCTTAGCTGGTGTTACTGTATCTGTAAATTGTTGTAAAGTACCTACCTAACTAAATTACATATTGCTTTAACTTAACTTCCGCTTATGATTGTTGTGTCCACATGAAGTGTATCCCCCCACCCTTATAATAAGAACTGAGTTATAACACTCATTGCCACCCACACACCTGTCCAATATCACGCTCTTCTCCTGTGACTTGTGCACGTACGGGTTTAATGCTTACTACAGTGTTATTTTTGGCGTGGCCGGAATCAGCTCATTGCGCAGTGAAGTGTATCCCGTTTACTCAATAAGAGTATGTATCATACAGGCATGTGCTGCTCAATCAGGCGGAAGTTGTGAACAAACGAAATTAAGTAATGTAGTTGCAGTATGTCATAATTTCTTTCAGACATGTAGTTCCTACTTTGTCATACTACGAATTCCGTATTGCGCAGTTTATTAGCCAAGACTAAATAATCGAACAGTAGATAGTTGGATGTTTTGTTGCCCGAAATTCTGATGTAGGATAAATTAATACTGCTTATATTTTAAATATTGTTTTTCAAGGGATCTTTCTTGAATGTTTCCAATTCGGTGAGACAATACACAACTAACCAATTACACTTCATATGTATACAAATTTACTAATATAAAGTACAAAATGTTTCAGCTCATAGCCTAATAAGGAATAACGCTAATATCATGGGAAGAGTCGCAAGACTATTACATAAACAAATAGCAAAGAAAGCAATTAAAGTAGATGGATTTAAATATAAAACGTTCCGGGATATTTACAAAAAATACATTCAAATTTACTCTTTTAATTGCTTTCTTTACGGTTCATTATCTAATGGTTTTGAGACTCTTTACATTACGTTAGTGTTAATCGTGATGATGTCTAATAAGTCGATATTTTTTAGATTGTAAATAAATAACTTTTCTATACGTCTAAAGTGTATCTGGTTGGTTATGATCTCATTATATTGCTGTACACGATATTAATGTCTTACGAAATTTCTCAATTCGAGCTGTTAAATAGAGGCTTCTGGTCAAGATTCAGAGCTACATGTACAATGTGTCGCATACACACCGACTTAAGCCACCGTTCTCACAGTACATTTAAGTTATATCTTGGGACGATTTTAATAATATTTAGTGTTTGTGAGACTACTGTAGCTTTTTAAAAGTAATCACAGCCCAATATATTTCTTTGCATTAGATTATATGTCGGTCTCTGATTATAAACTAACGCAATGTTAGAACTTACTATTTCAGGACTTTTGTCCGGGAAATGTAACGTTTGTTTTTATACAATTTGTTGCTTATCACGCTGTTATTTTACGTGTGAGCGAATGTCCAAGTTAAGTGACTGGCATTTCTTTTCATATTAGGAAGGCTGTAGTTTCGACTCTCGATATATCGGCCTGTTATTTCTGATATTCTTCGCAGATTTCATGAGGCTAGCCATTAAGGTGCAGCAGTAATAACGTACTGACTACGATGTATTTCCTTCCCTGTGCATCTCGCACAAGCACCTTTTTTCGATTCAGTATGTCTCAATCTGTATAGTTGAAACGGCGCTATTAAAGAAGCTGAAACTCTATTATGGGTATTCCCAGTAAAGGAATGAATTGATTAATTTTCATGTAATGACATCATATATACATGTTACTCCCTCAGCGTGGAGTGCCGAGCGCTGCTCGCCAAACGTAAACATTACCTGCCGTGGAGTGCCGAGCGCTGCTCGCCAAACGTAAACATTACCTGCCGTGGAGTGCCAAGCGCTGCTCGCCAAACGTAAACATTACCTGCCGTGGAGTGCCAAGCGCTGCTCGCCAAATGTAAACATTACCTGCCGTGGAGTGCCGAGCGCTGCTCGCGGACAGCACGCTCAGACTTATGCGACCATATCACGAACACATGAGAAGCAAATGCAATCCGGCTGCGTTATTCTTGTTGACAGACGAGCTGGCTGTCAAATGGTGTGGAACACAGTTCCAAAAAATCGATTTTTTATTTTTTTCTCCACCTCGAAATGTGGATCGATGTTTTGCAGTCTCTAAATGCATGATCTGCTTTGTGCTTCTCTCTATCGACCAAATGAAAACTAACACGAGTATTACTACTGTCGTCACGTAGCTGACGTCTGGGGCTTGCGAATGGTATATGACATCACCCTTATACACCAACAGCTTCCTTGTTTCTTCTCAGTTGATAATTCGTCTCGTTATATTTGGGCAGTCTGGTGCAGTCATGGCGTCAAATAGCAAGGGTTTGTTCGAGGAAGAAATTGAGTAAGCTTTGTTAGAAGAACTTACAGATTCTGATCTGTGTAGTTCTAGTTCAGATGATGAATCAAGTGGGACTGATGATTTGGCTGTGGACAAAGTAATTGCAGTGGAATGTATTAATGAAGAAGATGACATTGTGCGCGGTGCTAGTGCACCCAGTGCGCCTCCGAGTGCTACATGGGAGGATATGACAAACTGTGTAGAGCAAAGGGAACAGTTTGCTGGGAACTGTGAGCCACAAAATGAAACACGAAATGAAACCAACTGTGCTGAGGTGTTCACAATGTATTTTACTGATGAACTGGTGGATATAATAGTGCGTGGAACAAACACCTACGCCGAACAATAAATACGAGCGAGAAGCCTCATTCCATTTCGTTCGAGAATGCGGGGCTGCAAACTTGTTACTACTGACGAAATGTGTGTCGTGATAGCATTTCTCATGCTAATGGGTATAATTCAGAAGCCTGCACTGCGATCTTATTTTAAACAAATTTTTTTGGTAACTCCTATCTTTGGCTCTGTGATTTCTGTGGATCGTCTTGAATCAATCTGCAATTTCATGCACTTCAATAACAATGAGAGTATAGAAACATACCAGGGACCTTCAAATCTTTTCAAAATCTATCCCTTCCTGTCCTATCTCAACAAAAGATTTCAGCATTTGTACTTACCTGGGCAGAATATCGCAGTAGATGAATCACTAACATTATGGAGGGGAAGATTTTCTTTCAGACAGTTTATTCCCCTAAATGCTTCAAAATTTGGAATCAAGTCGTATGAACTATGTGAGTCCAGTTCGGGGTACTTGTGGTCGTTTATTATTTATACAAGCAAAGACACTATATTCCAAACAGCATTTTTTCAGGCGACACAAAAAAATAGCGGCAATTGTGTTGTCACTTGTGGAACCATTGCTGAAAAAGGGCTACACATTGTGGGTGGACAATGTTTATAACTCACCAGCTCTGGCTCAAAAACTAAAGTCCTTGAACACTGACTGTGTTGGAATCGTATGCCTAAATAGAAAAGACGTTCCAAAAATAGTGAAAGAAAAGAAGCTAAAGAAAGAAGAGCTGATATCCCTACATTCAGGGCCGGTGTCCGTCCTAAAGTGAAGTGACAAAAAAGAAGTGACAATGATTTCAACTTATCACGGGAGGAAACAAGAAAACAGCTAACAAAACGTGGACAGAAAAAGGAAAAGCCTGTATCAGTGCTAGATTACAACGAAAACATGGGAGGAGTTGATCTGAAAGACCAACTCCTTCAACCATATATTTTAGAAAGAAAGATAATGACTAAATGGTACATAAAACTGTTTAGGAGATTCCAAAATTCACCATTCTAAATTGTATGATAATATGCCGTGCAAATTCAGGCCAGTCCAAAATTGATCATTTTTAATTCAGAGTGGATCTGGTACAGGCTCTACTTATTGAGCATGGCAGTGAAACTGAAAGGAAGGTGCAAGGTCGTTATTCCACTGACAAAACTGTGCCGCGACTGCTCGAAAGACATTTTCCCGAAAGAATACCACCTACAGAGAAAAAGGCTAGGCCAGGCCAACAAAAAGGTGCGTAGTGTGCTGCAAACACAACAAAAGGAAGGAGACAGTGTTTTGGTGCCCTGATTGTTAGGCTGGACTTTGTGTTGAGGGCAGTTTCAAGACATTTCACACCAAGCTAAATTTTTAAGGTAAGATTTTATTGCGTATTCGAAAACACTAGAGATTCTTGAATATTTTGGCGCAAGTTTCATCGAAATCCAACGATTATTGATAAAAATATACCTTTCTGAATAAACTGCTCCACAATTCGGCTCAAAATTTAAATACCCTGCAGAAAAACATACTACAGCCCAGTATGGACAGGGATTTAAATACCTCCACGCTGAGGGGTTAATAGGGTAACATCTGTTTGCAACATCATGATCTACTGAACTACGGAAAGGATTTCTTCAAGATAGGCATTTTAAAAACTCAAGATTCGGCTTTGATGGCAATATCCTTTATTTTTGTTAATTTCGTCTCAAAAATGGTATTTTAGTAAAAGAGCTAAGGTTCAAAATTGACAGTGCTGCCTCAAGCGGAGGCCAGGGAAGCTAACATATTTCACGTACTTCCCTTGGCCTCCGCTTCAGGCAGGACTGCCTTTTCAACGTTTTGTTTCTTATTTACACGTTGCTTCTGATCCGTTGATCTCCGAAAGAAATTAACCTTCATCAAGCATTAGTAAGTACAATTTTTAATGTTTATAGAGATTAAGATGCTGTAATTTTTATTGATTAAATATTTTTCTGTTTCTACATGCGAATTACTTGCACGGGTGCAAGTAGTTAATGATATATTAATACGCTTAACAAAATATTACATCAAATTTAAAATAATATTTCCCGTTCAGTGTTATTTACTATTTCCCCAAATACCGTGACGCTTCTAGTTAGAAATTGTCTCGTATACCGTGTGAGCTGTTATTAGTAATATGCATTCGAAAGCAACTGGAGAGTTAAAAGTATAGCCTATTTTTAATCATTCCCTTTATTAATAAAGTCATAATCTCTACCCAGGTGTATCGATTCATTCGCCAACATTTAACACTCGAAGTCCCAAGGCATACACGATAAAATAATGAAGTTGTACGAGAAGTTATACAAAACGCAAACTATAAACCTTTACACTTTCCGTGTTGTGGAAGAGATAAATCGCTTATAAATCGACGTATTTTCAAATTACTTATTTTGACGAGTCACAGTATTGGTAACCATTTTCTCTACACACACAATTTTCAAATATTGCAAATAAGTTGCCTCAGAGAGTTGCAGGTAAATGGAATTTTGAACCAGATGTCAAACATAGAAGGGAGGGGGAGGACGTTATTCATATCCTTAATTATAGGAATTTTGTAACAAGATTTTACCGCTGTATTTATGTTATTGTCTTTTTCGAAATCAGAATTTCATTTGTAGTGTTCCCATCCACACGATAACCAGTTCTTTACAAAACGCATTTCTGAAGGTCTTTTGTTTCTTTTTCCTTTTACTTTCTGCACGCTTGTAAGTCCTCACGCGTTCTTCGTAGGCTTTATTTCTTATTCCAGTTACTAACACACGCCAATCTTTCTAGTCCCCCATAGCAGTAACCAGTGGAGACCTGGTTAAGAGACATCTTTTGTTACATCCTATATCAAGCACAATAGCTCGTCACAAGGTAGCCCCCCTCTATATCTGTGCAGGGCAACAATTCAATATAGAGCAGAACTTTGGAGGAATAAAAACTGAATGACTGAACGAGAGCAAAACGGATATATACATATTCTTAGAGAGAGAGACAGATAAGGACGAAGAGGGATAGAAGCAGTAGAGGATGGAGCACTGAATAATTTCTTTAAATATAATAGGCTATGAAATACTCGTCGCGTCCACCATGTCATGTATATATCGCGGACTCGTTTCTCATTCTTTATGTCTTTTCCATCCGTCCCCCCCCCCCTTTTCTACCATTCCTGTTGCCCTTCAAAACCCAAACTTTTGATTCGACTCGGGGCACGAGCCCGTGGCTACATACAAAACTCGTTTCGGAAATGAGGGGAGGAAGTGGGTTTCCCCCTATACCATTTTCCACTCCGCCATCAATAGTCTTACACCATGTAACCTCTACTTGTTTTTATACCAACCTTACTTTTTTATACCTCTGTCATCCTGCATATAACACCACATAACATTTGCTATGCCTCTGCGTTCTCTTATCTTAGGGAAAACAGGGTTGTCCAGTCGTCCATCCTCTTTGTTTAAGGTTATGTGCTACAAAGAAAACTAAACTGAAAACTTGAATTTGAACATACGGCCATATGCTGTAAAGTGTATGGGGTGGGTGGAATTTTCCATTTCTAATTTAGGTCCGTTAGGCGACATCAGGATTAGAGCTGGGCAGGTAAGTAGTTTTGTAACAGACTTATTCATCGCTTTTATTAATATATTTGACACCATGAATATTGAAAATGTGAGGATACTTTTCTGCCCTATGCAAACATTTCCAGCAATTTCTTTAATTACGGCGACTAAAAACTTCATATCAACTGCAGTACACTGAACTAAAACGCGTGGACCACGATTCACGGGGACTGGACTAGCGGCGACCGCTGCGCTGCAAAAAATACGCGAAATGATCTTAGTAAAGAGTGTTGTGAATTGTCTAATAAAATAATATCTCTGTAGAGTAAAATTCGAGGGTTTACAATTACGATGACGCAAAGTGCTAAACAGATTCACAGGCTGTATAGTCAGACATTGTGTAAAGTTGACAAAGGTCATATATCAATTTTTATAAAATTTTAATTGAAAGTAAATATGTTGTAAATGTTTTTTAAGGACTTTGGAGCAGTACTGAAATAGTTTTCCCATCCCAGTGGCCGCGCTGTCTGTGGCGTGTGTCTACGGTCTCTTGCTTGCTGGGATTGCGGGGTCATGGATATCTGTCTCTTGTGAGTGTTGTGTGTTGTCAGGTAGAGGTCTCTACATCGGGCTGATAACTTGTCTAGAGGAGTCCTAACGAGTGTCGCTTGTCCAACTGAGTGTGATCGTGAAGCCTCGATAACGAGGAGGCACTGGCCCACTAGGGAACGTTGGGCCAAGGAAAAACAAAAATATAGAGATAGTTTAATTTTTACCTATGACACTTGGAAGCTGGCCTAAATATTTACCTACATACTCGTATTAAAGAGTGTACAACATATTAGATATGATAACTAGTTGCAACACACGCGAATCAAATTGTACTTAGTGCGCACTAAGGGCGACGCATCGGTCGTGCCATGGCTCATGCGGTTAGTCGCCAGCTTCTCACCGCGGAGGCCCGGGTTCGATCCCAGGTCTGTCCATGTGGGATTTGTGGTGGACAAAGTGACACTGGGACAGGTTTTTTCCCCGAGTACTTCGTTTTTTCCCCTGTCAATTTCATTCCACCGGCGCTCCATTACTTGGAAGAATGGAAAAAACTGATCATCTTTCCCTTCATCTTCATCACAGGGTTGCACAATAAGCCGTAAGGCTGCGGTGCGTCCGTAGCATCTGCTGCGGGGCCCTTCACCACCAAAAAAAGCGACGCATGCGTGGGTTTCGAAAGGCATGTGATAGTCTGACAGTAAATGACGTTATGCGTAAAGACAGTCCGAATATGTAATTTACTACCTCCTAATTGGCACTTCAGTTTACAACCCTTCTTCGTCTTTTGCCCCGAAGACGAAAATACACAAATTCTTCTCAGCTTTATGGTACAAAGAACCGAAGGTGTTGGACTATGTCCAAAATTCTAGTCGATCTTAAATCCTGAATCCATGCTATGAAATTTATGGTTTTTTATAAGTATCGTAAGAAATTTGAGGTTGTCATAGCGGTGTTAATGACAACCAATTCTTTTAGCACCTACTGCCGTGTCGGCTGGTGGAAGTTACCGACATTTCGGATGAGCTTGCTGCCTCCATATTGAGGTTAGTTTAGCAAGATAAAATTGAGTCATTCTTTGACTAACAGGAAGGTGGACCCAGCGACATTTCGCGAAGCGTCTGTAACTATTTACCAATAGGTACGATGTCCTGTACTAGACAGTTGGAATGTCCATGAAAACAATAATGCAATCTAATAAGTGCAGTACACAATAAGAACATTTTGTTTGGGATCCTTGAAAGTGCCCAGTGGAGTGGGATTCCTAATGACGAATGAAATGAAACTATTCACTTTAGAAAAGTGCTGTTACGACGGATAGTGCTGATATATGAACCACGTAGGAGGAAACTTGCATATTCCGAACATGAAATTGCTTTCTAAACCTTCTTTGCCTTCAGTTTTGAACAGGAACCAAGAATTCGGAAAGAGTTCTGCCTCCATCATCAGGAAATTAGTAGGGATGTTTCGGCAAGTTTTTTCACTTAGTTGCCGTCAAATCTTCTAATCGTTTACAAAGTATTCCCTTTAGTTGATCACAATTATGCACATCTTATTAAGACTGATCAACAAGCACTTCTTTTAAGGAAAACAATTCTGAATTTCTATTCCTTTCACAAGAGAGACCGAAGAAAGTGAGACATTTCCAAATACTATTATCGGCTGGGTCTTCTAACCATAGCTGTTCACTGACGTATAAACATTTTTTTTCTCCTTGAGGCGCAGAAATTATTTTAGAGACACTATTATACAAGCCCTCATTCCGTTAGGGGCACCAAGGGAATAACTCTGTAGCTGACAATGCCTAGGGTTGCCCTTTATAGAAACATTTCTGGTGAAACGACAAAGAATCAGCTTCATGTGGAAAATATAAAAAGAGTGAACACTCACAGCCCATAAAAGGGGGGGGGGGACTGAAAGATGCTAAAGAGGAGAAAAAGAGGCGTGAGAAGGGAATTGTAGTATCGGGGAAGGAGAAGGAAAGAATATGCGAGTAATGAATGAAATTGTAACAACACTGTGAATGCTAACCTTTCGTGACAGAACTTGTCATTCTGGATGTGACAGATGTCAACATACGAGATGTGAATGCAAGTTATGAACTGTTATACTATACACACTACTGTATCAAGCTTGATGGAACAATGGAATTGACTTTACCTGAAAGTCAGGGATACACTTCCGGAATTAATACCTGTTTTCCTCTCCTAGTGCTTGCTTGTTGTGTAGCGTAGCTTCTGTAATCGAAACTGAAATACATTCTTGTGTTTTGGGGTTGTGGATTTGAGGAGAAACGAACGGTTGATGTGTAAATCGCAAGAGAATCCCCTGCTACTTGAAGAGAGGCATTGAGTACGGAGCTTCGAATCGGTGAATAACGATAAAATCCGTTCTTCCCGAGTCTGTTTTAATATAAAACTGTAAGGAAATTTCAAATGAAGCATTTGGGTTCCTTGCACAACGTACATAAACCGAAAGCAAATAAGGGAGAGTAAATCCTTTTGTCCTTATATTTTGAATAAAGGGCAATATGACGGAATTTTATTAAATTTTATGTTAAAAACCCTTACGAAGGCTGTAGGGCCATTACGATTTTTATAAACACCACCATGATGATGCAGACTTTCTTTCTTTAGGGAAGAATTCATGTGTTTGAATCATTAACACTCATGTTATCGGCAAGCATCTGAATTCAGATTCAAAACACTTTGAAGACAATCTGTAGCATACTCATAGTACTGATAGAGCCGGGGTAGTGTAGTTGGTATAGTGACTAGGCTATGGGTGGGAAGATAGGGATTTAAATCCTAGCAAGGACAAGAGATTTATCTCTTCTCCAAAACGTCCAGACCGACTGTGAAGCTTACCTATCCTCCCACTCATTCAATGGGACTCTGTCCTTGGGGTTAAAGCGTTAGGAACATGGGGCTGACCACTCACCTTTATCTGGTAAGGAGTTTAAGAAGGAGCAGAACTATACCTTTATTCCCGCTATATGTTTCATTGCTTCGACAGGGAGAACTTTGTCTTTTATTCACAATTTTCTTACAGCTTACTTCATACATGTAAGATAATTACGTAGCAAGATATATACAGGCAAACATAAAGGAAAAAGGGAGCAGCAGGCATACAGAGAGATGCACACACAAACCCAGAGAGAAAGTAAGGCAAGGAGCAACCGCTGCCACGGTTCGAAGAAATATGTGCCTCGAAATGGAATGTCTTTAGAGAAAATGTATTTCCATAATTTTTTTCTTTGGACTGACAATTTTCAGCTCTAAGGAAACTGAATACGTCACCATAGACATATACGAGTACAAATTCATTGCTTGTTAAAATAAACAGACCCGTTTATTTGAGGTGCACGGTTAATTCATGGTGAGGCTGGCAGTGGCAAGGTTTATTCATGAAAAGCTTGGCAGTGATGCATGGTTTATGTTTGACAAAGTTGGCAACACTACTACCTCACATAACATAATCTTTCATCCTCTTGAAAACTTCTACTGTTGCTCCTCAGAGTGGTTATCTGAACACATTTATTTCTTGCAAGACACTTCCTGTGTCTCAAACTTCTCAAATGTTACCATGATGACATTTATTCCTGTTACGCTCCTTTGTTATTTTGCACATGCATCTGTGTTTCATAGTGATCACACAGTCATAACAACTGCATGTGGTTGCATTTGTGCCAATACAGAAAGCGAAAAGTAGAATTTATGCAGTTAGGTGATTCTGTAGTCACACAGATCATGTACTTCACCAGTATATACAGGGTATACACTGCCAAGATTTCAATCTCCTTTTTGTATTTTCCGCCGAAATTATGGCTGCCACTCTCAGATCCACAGACACCTTCCTTCACTGGGTACGAAGTGCCACTTAAATTACACGTTGTTTATAGAGATTCGCAAATTCCTTCATATTATTCTAACAGATTACTAAGTTGCCATAAAATGTGTAAAGTGGGTCAATACTATGCATATTTAATTACACAAAGTTTATTCAATATAATTTTTATAATCAGCATAAAACCATTTAATTTCTTACGTAAAAGGCCAGTTTTAATCAAGTAATACTCAAAACAGAAGTAAAGCTGGTCAGTTAAATTCGGCGTAGAATTTGCCGTGACAGACAGACTCGTGTACATCACTAAAACGCTCTTTGTAAAACAACTAGCGTCATTATGCGCAGAAATTCGACTCCTCTGCTATCCGAAGGACAAACAGCATTTCTACCTTTACGTCATATCAGTAAATTAATAACGTTAAAGGCAAAGTTGTACGTGTGCTTAAGCATCACTTTGTGACAATGTGGGGAGAAGTGGGGTTACAGCTCCATGAAATCTTAACCTCGGCACTAAATTGGCGTGAATGGCAACCCTGATGCCCCGTCCAATTTATCCGCAGAAAACGAACACCCGGTACCCATTGGATGTGAGGCTTTGCAGGGCTGTGTCGGTCTGGATGGGGTAGCGAATACAAAACTGCCCGTGATTAAATGAACTCCAATCGTAAAGTTATTAGGACAGTACTACACTGACTGAACTACCTGACTGCATATGAATCGAGTATATCTACATACATTTTTACAATGGAGTGCTTTATTATTTTATTTTTTATTATTACATTATTATTATTTCTTGCAGGTACGAATTAAAATTATGTGGATGCTATACACTACGTAAAATTATTCTGCCTAGTTCTTATTATAAACAATTTCTTTGGATTTTGTTAAATAGGCCCAAATATCAGATAGAAAAATCATTATATTTGAACTTTTAGGTGTATATATATAGCCTCAATGTCGCATTTAAATCCATATTTTATTGTATGCGTGTTTATTTTATTGTCTACAAAAATTTCATTCTTAACAGATAAAATTCAGTTTCAGTATGTGTTATGTTAAACGCATAAGAATCAGAAGTGAATTCGCCTGAGAGCTTTCAGTGTAGACTTCATAAAAGATGTAATCAAAATGTCTTGTAGTTTTGTAGATGAAAGTTATGGACTGACTGACGGACGTACAGAAAATAAGAGCTCTTTTATACTTCAAAATTTATGAACTTCTTTCGAATAATGAATGATAATCGTAAGACAAGAAGGAGACAGACTGTTAATAATATTGTTGTGTCCTTCCACTGAAAAACGAGGTAACGCAGTTTATCCAACCTCTTTGTCGCTGCATTGGTGTGAAGGCTCGTTAAAAATTCATGAAATTGTTTTCGAAAAATATAAAGCAACTTCCAAAAGTTTCCAAACGTGTATTTATATAGTGAACTGGCTTTCATACTCCGGTTCCTCTGTTATTTCCTACACTTGTGTTCTCTTCCTTTACCTTCTGACGTTTCCTTTTCCAGTCTGTGAGAATTTCGGTTCTGATCCAAAGAAAGAACAAAGCAACTTCGGCGAGGCAACTGGAACCAGTAGCGAAGATCAGCATGGGTCAGTGCACACTCCAAATGCCCTAAATACTCTAGAAGGGACGTTTACCCATTTTTAGAACTAAAAATAGAAAAAAGGAGGGATGTGTGCACTGAATTTCCCATTGACAATGTAAAATAGAATGAGTGGAGTTAATCTTTGTGAAGAAATGTCTAGTGTACCCCACTGTGTTTTGCCTGTTGAATATGTAATTTTTCTCTACAGCTTTGCTTTGTTTGACGTGTTAGGACACGTAGCTAAGCAGGTTACGTGTTGCGTTTCTCTTTTACCTTATTCAAAAACATGGAGAATTTGAAAAGCATCGGTCAGCGGAATGGCGTTAACTAGTTTGCTTTTGACTCTTTGTATCGTTTTTATTTCCCCGACAAGGTATTGTCTTGCAAAGTACTTCCCCTTACTTGTTCTGGAACACAGCACCCATTATTTTCACTGCCTGGCGCGTTTAGAGCTAAGCCGAGATAAATTTCATAAGCGAAGAGGGATTTGTGAGGGATAGGGGAATTTATGCGCCATATTCATTTCAATATTAACTGGGTACCAAACCTTGAATCTCCAGATAAATATGATATTTTTCTATACAATGCATGAAGAAGAGTACGACAATAATGGTGTTTTTAATTATATTTCACGTGGGTTATAGCAAACAGCTTTAAACTCAGGATATTCCTGTTAGTCTTTGAATGGAGATCATTTATCTTGAGTAATGTGTTCAGAAAATGTAAACAGAAACAGTATTCAGGTGTTAATTGAATGGGATAATAATGGGGTTAACATAAACTTTGGATGGAGGAAAGAATAAATATATAAGCCCATACGATTTTGGCAGATAAACTGCTTAGAAGATTAGTGCAAGAATTATGTTAAAATTGATCTTGAAAATGGAATTCGGTAAGGGCTTCAGGCAAAGAAGTGGGGTTTCAGTTTTAATGGGGTTCAGCATTAAGGCTTCCAGTGCCACACTATTAAAGCATTAGTTGCATTGACTCGATTGAGGCCATAATTAAATTCACCCCAAAACTTTTATTCTGTACCGACAAAATCAGAATCTGTTCAGGAGTTTCGAAAGTGAAACTTACTGAGGGACATAGTGATACGCGCTTTGGTATATTTTTCCAGATTTTACAAGGAATGCACGATTTATTGTTCATTCGATCACCTTAAACCGCCAGAATAGGGGAGTGGACTTCATCGTCTTAGGAGCCTGCTCCTTGTTTTGAAATGTTTAAGTACGGGGTAGTTTGCTCCTGGCTAGAGTCAGGGGCCAGAAAGGAAACACGACCAAGTGTTACGGTGACCCCCTCCTGGCATTTCGAGCGATCGCTCACCTTTCGTCTCCTGTCGTTCTTACATCTATCCACAAAGTCACTTACCCTTGAAAAAACACTTTTGGCTGAAAGGCGATGGGGAAAGGAACACGAGGCAAAAACTACTTTTAATTGAATTTTAAATATTTGCGGTAGGAAAACTTTTAAATGTTGGAGGAGGGTAAGAGCGGTTTGTGTCGGGTTACACCACGGAAGGCCTGTCTTGTCTGTCAGTTGAGTCGGTAGGACAGATCATTCTGACGTCGTCAGGGGCGAACTGGCTGTCAGCTGACAGAATGCAGTTGGTAGCTTTGATGATGTGTGAGAGTTTTGTTATGGCAGCAACTAAAGTGAATACAGCTTGGCTCATGCTCGCTTCTGCTACAGTCAACAGACTATTTTTCTTATCTTAGGAAATAAAATAAATTTGATAAATTATCATCGCATATAGACCTATGATTGAGTGGAAGCACATATCCACGCATTTCTAAACCCGGCACTGGTATATCTTTAATCATTCTTACATCTGTCCTTACTTTTCCTTCGTTCATTTCTTTCGTTCTTCCTTCTTCCACTTATTTGATTTGTTCCCTTTTTTTGATTCTGTCTTTCCACCTGTCATCTTTTCTGGAAAATAAAAATGTAAGGAAATGTGAAAAAAATTTGGGTCGTGGAAGTAGTACTAATGAACCTGCAGCCAACTTTATTTGACCATGTGTGTACTGAAGTTTTATGCTCACAGCAGTACCTGTATCAGGATTCCCTGTCCCGTCGTGAAATTGTTCATACAAATATTCCAGTTTTCATTAGTTTCGTACCCCACTTGCACGTACTGTGTCTGTACTGATAGAAACGCCACTCTCTTACATTCGAAGCTTTTCTTTATCAGTACACCGAAGAGCAGTTCATTTGATTTTTGTAGCTATCTTATTACAGTCCTGGAGAGGCCCTTATGACTCCAGGAGATTGAGGCTTCCAGAATTTCTAGACAATCGGCACATGAAGGTGGTACGGTGGTCGGCCCTATGCACCGGCCGCCTTTATCTCAAGGAAATGTCCCTGGTACTGATTTCTGTTAGAGGCTGAGTCGACCCCAGATCCATAGTGCGGCCGGAAGCATTAAGTCAATGAAAAATCCCAGTGATCCCATCGGAAATCGAACCCGCGACCTTCCGGCTTGTAGCGCAGTTCCTTAACCAACCGTTCTAAAATTTTGTGTGCTACTCTACTTTTATCTATATTAATAGGTGCCTTCCCTTTCCCAGTTACCTGTCTTTGCATTTAAGTAACACTTTAAGTCACATAATCTTATTATTCTTATGCTATTTTTAAAACTTTTATTCCTTTCAATGGCCTGATTCTAGTATGAAAACTGAAGAGATACACATCGGCTTATTTATACAGTGTGAACACAAATGTGAGATATGTGCTCATACTCTATTTTTTTTATTTAAAAGGAAACTTTTCACTTTTGACGTAAAACGTATGTAGGAATATCAATTTATACTGCTCGGCATTTGGAAAGAACTTTCATAATTCGCGTGGACATCATGTTGTTACTTGTATGGAGACGTAATCTATGTTTGAAATGTGTGCAAATGTCGCAGAACTGTCCAAGAACTTACCTGAGATGCACTTCCAGTGTTAGGTTATTTCTTAGACTCCTAGGGGCACGCTGTCTCCTACCTCACAGTGAAGTAGTGTTCCTTGGACAGGAAGAGTTCAATGCTTTATGTACAAAATTATACCAAGAATATACACCTCAAAACATATAACACTAAAATTGAAATAAAATTGAACTGAGGAATAGATAAAATCACCACTAAATTGGATCGAATGCTAGAAGATGGAATAGAAACTGGAATACAGGACGAAGCCTAAGAGAAGGATAAATGAGGCAATGAAATGGGATTTTGAGACAGGTACAAGGGTTAAGTTGCGTAATGCGGAAAGGTGAAACACACAGTTCTTCATAATCGTGCCTTTCATTTTAAACAAATTTATTAATGAAAACGTGTACGTTTGCATAACCTGAAATCTTGGGAAATTTAGACAGGGTCTAGAATGAAAAGGCAAAATGTATTCTGAGTGACAAGCAACTCAGTAAATTCTGATTTCTAATGGGCTTGTTTATACTATAAGAATTACGAGAAAGTTGTCCAGTAAAAACTTTATATTAAAGGATATACCATGGGCAGGAGCTCTTGGAAAGCCTTGGAGCGCAGAGTACAATAGAGAAACATCTTTCGTAGGAACTTGAGTCTGTTTGTAGACACTTCTTTATGATCGGCAGAACTTATATCAAGCTATTTCTGTCTTAGTACAGATTTTCCTAAATAATCCGCCCTTTGCCGCTTTTCCTGGTGTGTTTTCTCAATAGCAAAAAATAAATTTAACCCTATTATCCAGTGTCACGATTGCCTTGTGTTTATGACGATGCTAAACTCTCATGCAGCACACAAATTTAAATTAAATCCAGAATGAAACATCCCCATGCATTACTAACGTCATTATACTGCGTTACTTGTCTGGTTTTAGTGGTGTAATGTGGCAGATCGGTTATTGAACTGCAACTACTGCGCAGGGCGAAGGAGTTTTAAATTTATATTACCCTCAAAAGAAAGAGACCACTTGGAAGACCTAGGCGTAGATGAGAGGATAATATTAAAGTGGATCTTTAAGAAGTGGGATGGGGGATATGGACTGGATTGACTTGGCTCAAGATAGGGGCAGGTGGCGGGCTCTTGTAAATGCTACCGCAGGAGATAGATAGTTATTTAGTTAGTGCCGTTAAAAGCATTCAAATCCATACAGTGAACTGAGCGCGACACTGACGGATTAAAGCAATTTTGTAGATTATCAGTACAAGCAGTCAAGATTTATCCAGTGGATTATACGGAATAAATATGTCGAAACTACCAACTTATGAAGAAAGTACGCCATGGAGTTTGCTTAATTTGGTGGCATAATAGAACTAAAACAGTTACCTTAGACATCCTATTTATTCCTAGATGTTAGTTGGATGGAAGTTAAGATATTGTGACTGACAATCCACCTTCTCAGTACAACAAACACTAGAGCTGGGTCTTAGTGAAAATGTTCTTAATGTTTTAACGACAACAAAAAGTTGAAAATTTATCCCAGGCGTTAGAGGAACTCCTTCAAATATAATATCTCTGCTCTTCATGTTTGATCCGGTCCAGGGGTCAGGAGTCGCGGCTTCCTAAATTCATCATATTACATACAAGTCAGAAGCAAGACTAGACAATATCCGGCCAGCCTGCCTCTGTCTGTTCTGTCATTTTTAAGTTCTACTTTCTTCTCCCCCCCCCCACCCCTTATTTGCTTTCCGAATATTTAGTCTATATGCATGTTTGTATTATTTTTTCGCTTTATTACTTCTTCCCTTGTTTCACTCCCCTCTGTGTTTCGTTGATTGTTTTAGGTTTGTTTTCTCTCTTGTTTCTCCGTTTGTTTGAGACCCGTTTAAGCGCTTTCTGAGTTCCAAATAACCGGGTTTCCCAGGCTTTGTCTCATGAAGGGGAACAAATAGGAGGTTCAGAATTATAACTACAGGGCTTATGTGGGGGAGGGGAGGGGAGGTTGGGGCTGGAAAGCTCACTGCCGGATGGGCCGTCTGTGCAGGAGTGTTACGGCTTCGAATCTTCCTTAAAGTATCTGCTGCGACATAAAGGGGGCTTTTTAGGCGTAGTGTATGTGAAAAAAGAAAATGATGTGCTACAAGGACAAATATTCGTGTAAATAACACACTTAGAGTACAGAATGTGTGAAGGGCATAATTCTGCGTGTCCGATGGTTAGGCCAGTAGCAGGAAAGGTGCACAGCAATGTGGTTTACACATATTTTTAAAATTAGTTCTTTGAGACTTGATATAACCTACAAAATTGGACTTGATATTTATTAATTGTAAACAAGTATAGAACTCTATAAACGTCACTCTGAGAATTTGGCAATTCACATTTCTAGCCACAATTTTCACAGATAAATGTTATGTTGGTTTCTGCTAAATTTATATATCTCATTCCAAGACACAGTTTCATTTAATATTAGTCACAATAAATACACGATCGTGTCGTCTTCATGTGTGTAAAGAAATTTATTTTTACAATTCACTTACATAGTGCATAAAATATAATTTAAAATTATTAAAATTGACTCGCCTAGTTAAATAATTGTACTTTTTTCTAAACTATGCGTAAAAGAAATGTTGAAGTGTTTTTAGAATCTTAAAATTAAGTTGTAAACCTCTCCAGGAGTTTGTATACAGCAGTGGATAAATCGGTACAAAATTCTGGTATGACTTTTCTGATGTCTGTATACGTAGATAGATGATGAAGTTGGTCACTTCTTATGACGTAGTTATAATCCACTTGCTGTCTCCTCTATTATTACTATATTCTGACTGTATTTTATGTCTGCAGTTTGTACAGTTTTCTTTGTATGCTACTGGCACCTGAGTCGGTGCGTGGATGTAGAAATATTGCGTGCATGTATGGCGCTGGCATAATTCTGTTAAGACTTTTCAGCATAATATTTAAATAACATTCATCCATACGTTCCTTTTATAATAGCTCTCAATTATCTTGCTCAACCCTCTGTGCAATATCTTCGTTTGGTTTTCTTATTTACATTTTATAGTAAATAAAAATGTACGTCGCTTACTGATTCTCATCTTGTTGGCACTTTTAACACTTACGTACTAGTAGGCCTACTCTTTCCTCGTTTATATTTAACCACTTAAAATTCAAAGTTTTTCCTTGTTCTTTACATTTTCCTGCACTGTTTGATGCTGTATATTTTCGCCTGTTAACAGTCGTATTAAATAAATCATAAGTAAATAAATACATAAATGACTACAGGTCTTTCATACCAACGGATACAATCATTTGTGTCTTAAGGCTTATGTGTCATCCTTGTAAATTTCATTACACAGGGACTCAAGGACTGAAATTCAGCTTTTATTATCTGTATAAGTGAAAACTGGCAAAACTTTAGTTGGGCTCCTTTTACTAAACATTAAATAAGTAACCAAAGAATCAGTCAACCGACGGAGTATTGGGCTCTATCATCAAATACATTTATAAAGCCACGGTATTCAACTGCCCCGACCATTGGCCCGACTCACAGTATAGACTTAAACAATTCTGTAAGCGCCCTTATGTCTTTCCTGATCTTGGAAGTTTAGATTTGTATCATCTGGCTGATATGTGTTTATGTGATACACATCTTGACACTCAGATACGGTAACACACACAACCCATCATTAACCGCAGTGTTCACCTACTTGCCTTAACAAGCTAAGCCCATAAAATACATGCTGCTTGTATGAGGTAACAATATCAAGTTGTTCCAGAGTTGTTTTTCGGCGCTGGCGGCTGTGGTAAAGAGATAATCGAGCCGTGGAGCCAGTAAATCATGCCTTTCTATTGTTCCTACTGCCTAGCTTGCTGGTACTTATGTAGGGATGTGGGAGGGAAGGTGAGCTGTAGATGTAACAATTGTATGTTCAAAATCCTCCCCATCTTCATTTTCACTGCGCAATATGAAGAAAGGAAGTATAAATTTTAGACGTGAATATTCCTGTGTGGAAGGGGATGAGGTTAGTTCTGGCATACACGAGTGTAGAATTTGACACTGCCTCCTCTACTGCTAATCAAGAAGGATTACAATGTTCCCACTAGAGTTGTATGAGTGTACGTATAGTTTGTCAATAGCTGGCAAGAAGATGTTGAGGGTAATGAGATTTGTGTTTCTTATAGCGATGAATATTATGATTGTCGTCTTCTGGGATGTGACACCGTGAAGTGTGGTACAGAGTTTCGGACGTGTAAAAGCAATGTACTGCCTCGAACTTCAACACTGTAGATAGAAGCAGCGCGGTCCACCGAAATGTTGGTACATATCTATGACATTACAAAATATCACATTCAAAAAGACTGTAGTCCTACCAAGACAAGATGCGGAACTACCAGATGTGAAGTGAAATTTACTAGAAAAAACTGCAAAATTTGCATTCTGCAGCTAATTTTTGTTTTTTGTGGGTAGGATTAAATAAAGAAGTATAAGGTTAATGGAACATGTAGCATATAACGAAGAAAGAGAGATGCATTCAAAATTTTCGATCAGAAAACCTTAAATTACTAATGGACACGTCCGATTACATGATCAGTTGCACAGGATGATCGATTACGGGGAAACGGAGTGTGAAGATCTGAACTAGACTCGGCTGGTTTGGGCTGGAGTCTGATAGCTGAGTTTTGTGAACTCTGTAATAAATATTTGGGTTCAATAAAAGCAAGGAAGTTTTTGACTATCCGATAATAGAGACAGTCATCGATTTACGTAATAGTTGCATTCTTTAACGTCCGGCGAAAGTCGAGTTTTGCGCAAGTCGAAAGTGAGTGTACATGTGGTTATTTATATACGTCTGTACAAGAGGGTCTATTTTAAATTCAAAATCTAACACGCTAGAAAGTGATCAGACGGAGCATGACCGTCCCGCCTCCTGTGTTATCGCCCAGCATTATTCTTCCGTCACCTTCGTCTCAATGCGCCTTCATTCCGGCAACGAAAAGTTGGGCGCCCCTTTCAAAAATGTTATTGTTTTAGTTTGTTTTGCTTTTTTAATATTACTTGGGTCTGAAATCGCGTAACTTGAAATTCCGTAGTCGGGGGCGCGTCTGTATTAGCTGTCAAAGGAAGACCCTGACCTGTGTAGAAGCGTTGCACTATGCGTGCGTGCAAGTGTGCCTGTAACAGTGTTAGGACTACAGTCGTGTGTGCTGTAGATGTAAGTGTGCCTGTAACAGTGTTAGGACTACAGTCGTGTGTGCTGTAGATGTAAGTGTGCCTGTAGTGTTAGGACTACAGTCGTGTGTGCTGTAGATGTAAGTGTGCCTGTAACAGTGTTAGGACTACAGTCGTGTGTGCTGTAGATGTCATCCGACAGCACAACAAACAGCCACATTTTACGACCCTATGAAGTGAAAGTTCACAGATTTCTACGTAACATTTGCACCCATGTGCCAGACCACACGGTGTCATAACCTAGAATAATCTTCAACACCGTGTCAACCTTAAATCTTATACCTGTTATAGGACCTACGAATATATTTTCTTTCATTAAATAAGAGACCGCATTTCATATCCGCATAAATTAACTACAGACTTCTTTGGTTTCGTATATTCACAGCATTAAAGATGGAGAGTAAAATCTTCTGGGATATGACGCTGTGTAGATTTATGATTATTTACCGACGTTTCGGAGGATTTTTCTGCTTCCACCTTCAGGGTAGCCTAAGAAAATATTCTTGTGCTGCCCTGAATATGCAGATTCCTGGACTACCGTGAAGATGGAGGTAGCAAGCTCTTCCAAAGCGTCGACACCTATTTACCAATGGGCATGGCGTCATATTACAGAAGAACTGAACGTTCAACTGCAAAGTCGTTTTGTGAAGCGAATCTTAATCCGTCTCCCATTTGCATCCGTTTGAACTGTAAGTCTACTTATATGCTTTACAACGGCAGTAAGAAGCAGACAACTGCTATAGGCCTATAGTGCTACTGAATTAGGCTGTTAACTGCGGCCGCTCGAGACCAGACTAGGAAATGAGTTCCTAAAAATCACGACTTTTAAAAAAGTTGTAAACAGAGTTAATATCAAGCCTAGTTGCCACAGTAAATAGGCTGCGGGCTGGACAAGCCAGTGACTGTGGTTATATTCCCGACACTGGCAAGGAACTTTTGTTTTGCAGAGCCTCCGTGTCGGCTGTGGGGCTCCCATCCTCTTATTAAATTACTTATGTTTGTTTTCCTGGAGGTAAAGCGGCCGCAACGCGAAGCTGACCACTCGTCTCCATTAGTGCCGAGGTTAGGAATAATTGGAGCTCTACTTCCACTCTCTCCGTATCGCTTAATGGCGTGCACAAAGATAACTTCACGTTACCTTTATGTCTTCCTAAGTAATCTTAATTTCCCAGTCTCATTCCATCTCCCTCTTTCTTGATATTTTCATCTGTGATAAAACTAGTTTTTTGTATACTTAACAAACAATGCGTTTTGTAGCGTTTGTTGTTTTGTTTTGTTTAGCATCATGAATTAGTATTATATACAGTACACCACTTCCGAACTATAGGTGGAATCCCTGTCTATTGACAATTTATAGACTAAATCGCTATAAGAGGGGAAGAAGAAAAAACATTGTTCTGTGTTTTGAAACTGAGGTAGGTTTAGCCTTTTTGTACACAGTGCTCTTAGTCTTTAAGGGTTGGATCTACTTTATCTGAATCTCACCTTTAAATGTTATACAGATACTGGAGCGGATTTTCATCACACGAGAAAATGATACTACATGCGTTCATATAGACGAAGAATAAAAAATAGATTATTGTTTTGTGGGGTTTGGAATGGGGAGCAGGGACTCGTGCACTTTCTTTCTTGTCAAACCCACCACCACTGGTCTGCATGGTACAAACCATGCAATTGATTATGCATTTAGTGCAACATAAAGCTTGCTAGGGAGGAAGATAAAAACCATTCATACGAATCTGCATGAGTTGCTGAGGCTTATACATTGCAAGCGGTTGCTCGCTAGCTAGCAAAGCTTGCTTGCTCTCCTTTATTTTCTGTATAATAAAGTCTCGTCTCTCATGCATCCATAGCGATGCAATATCAAATCTCGAACCCTCTCGACAGCAAAGAACGAGTTACATTAGCATTAGTATAGTAGACTCTGTACAAGCAAAGCCATAATTCTCTTCTTTTCTAGCTATGTGTAGGCATATAAACGCATTGCAGTGTACAGGAAATTGTGTCATTAAGAGGCAGTATTATTTCTACTATAGGAATTTAAGTGGTAAGCTTTTAGAGAAGTAAGTTGGAAACAGTGCGTTTTGTTTGTACGTAAAGCAAAGTTACCTCTCTACATCCCGCAGCTTGGTCTTCGTATTTAGCAGGTATCGCTGTTAACAGCCTCATCACCGTTAAGTTTCTTATGCAAAATTATCACTGAAATAAGTTTGACTCGTCGTACAGCGCTTCCATTCTTCATTTATAAATAACTTCCGTATAACAGAAGATGGTTGATGATTGCTTACGATGGCTGTGTTATGTCGTTCTCACGACGTTTCCATGGAAACGTGTAGTTGTCATGTGCTTACTCAGGCTCCAGCTCCGTGTTCGACATTGTGCTATTTGAAGGATAAATGAGTGACTTAATTCACTGCGTGAACGTAACGTAGGAGAGGGGAGAGTTGCGAAATGAATGAAGGAAAGGAAGAGAGATTCTGAAGGAAGACGATACAAAGGAACTGACTGTGTGTTAATTTTAACGGGTCTTTGCTACTAATCTTTACAATTAGGAATCAAAACACAGAGTCTGTAGCACGCGTATTTTCTGCACTCTCAACTAAGTTCATTCACAATTACTCAACCATTCTGCAATGTCCATCCTACTCTGGCAACCACGATGTATACAATCCACTGTACACTACCATGCAAAGATTCCGTTACTTCGTCGTAAATATAGAGTATTTCTCACAGTTTACCACTGTAACTTGTAGTAAATTCTAATCACCTATCTATTTCCGTCATATGTTTAACAAATAAACAACTCTAAATTCCTTAAGATTAATTGGGAAGTTGAGTGCAGCTCAATTCCTGCTTCCTTAAATTACTTGAAGTCTTCCATTTTGGTCTTCGCAAACAGCATTCACTGGACAAGCCTCTGTTTTGTTTTACCATTATTTTTGTAATTAATAAAATTAAAATCACAAGGGGATGTTTACGGTAAAAAATGGAATGGCTAATCAAGCTAAACACAAAGTAAAATCAATACTCGAATGTATTCCCAATGTTCGAGTAGGTGTAATTTTTTGTAAGTTTTGTAAACAAAGCTTTGAAATGCTGAATTGACAACAACCTCCATTAAAAGGTTTCAGTTAGTATTTAATCGCTGTTAATCTGGTCTAATTCTTATGTAGCTTCGCGGACAAAACTTAAAACTTGACAGGATCATCTCTTCGTCTAAGAGATATCCATCTGCCTTCTAATTTATTTTACGGAATAGTAAATAGAAGCTAATTTATTTAACGTTTTAAAGCACATTGGTTCGTGTATACACGTATACTGCTAGGTCGAACAGTAAACAGCCCTGCATTTCATCCACGTACTGTATTTATGTGTCCTGTATGAATCTTACAGTAGACAGCAATTCTGTCCCTATGCACCATTAATTGATTGGTTGTTCTAATAGACAGCCATCTTGTCTTTGAGGTAACTGAATTCTTTTGTGTATCACGTACATATAAAATATTACTTATTTATTTTAAACACATGCTTGTTTTTTGGATACGACAGTACTTAAAATAAACAACCCCATACATTGAGTGCTCAGGAAAAAACATTTTCGACTGGACGCATTTTCCGCTTGTGATTGTCACATTGCAGTTGTTAACTTGAGACTTACTTCCTGTATCATACAGTAAATATCACAGTGTAACTTTAAAAGCTACCTTTTACGGGTGATTTTTAAAGTGTGTGGGGTGCACAAATCATTTTGAGACTGCTTGTAAAAACATTCCTACAATAGGTGGTCTGTTTAGTGGATATCTTATATGAACTTCACTGTGAAGTTTCTGATTTCTTAATAGGATTTAATTTTATTTTAATTATACATAACTTAAGTGTATTACATATAAATGTCCGCTTTTAAACAAAAATATACAATCGACTGCAAGATAAGTCAGTGACAGAGGCGTGTGACTGGGCTGTAGACGTGCTGTCACTGGCGATAATGTGAACAGTAAAATACCTTAACATAAGTGTTGGCCCCTGTGTGGGTTGATAAACAGAAGATCGAAAAAGGAAGAAGGAAACAACAAAGTACAAAGTGCGTAAACTAATGGCAGCTTCTATATTCTTGTGTTGCAGTGAAGCGCAGGTAGACTGTGAATGTACGTAATGGATATGAAAACTGTAGAAGTCAAGCAGTGGAAATGAAACTCTTACAAGGTGTCAACGGTTATTTACCTAAGTAGTAAAAATGAAAATATATGGAAGAAATAAATGTGTATTTCTTAAACTGAAGAATAGGTGACTTGAAATATGTTAAAGTGTTTGAACTAAATGACTAGCAAAAGACTCAAAACTTGCATTTTACTGCCCGCCGCAAAATCATTCCGGTTATGGCAAAGAAGTTGCAAAAGGTCTTAAGTAGGAGCAAGTAAAACAAAGATGATGGTGATGATGATGATGATGATTATGGTGATGATCGACATTCATATGTATTGTGAACGTTACACTGCGGTCAAATTTACAAGCCTGAGATAGTTTATATGGGATTTGTGGGAAACAAAATAACGGTGGAAGAAATTTACCTCTTAACTACTTCGCATTTATCTTGTCATTCATCGTTACCTTCGTCCTTAGGTTGTCCATCACCCGTGGCTTTGTTGAGAGTGAAGAAACTGATCTAACCTTCCATGCTAGAACGAAGAATCATACGCAGTTGATTTCCGTGGAAACTTTTATGGATATTTTCAAATTTGAACGTCATGAAATGTGACTGTACCTGGGGTATATTTCTCCTAGGGTAAAGGGGCCAGATCATAAAGCTGACCATTTACCTCCGTCGAATGTGTGGCGCAATACTCCACTCCCCCCCCCCCCCCCCCCCGCTTCCTGTGTCTTTATGGCGTGATGATCAGTTAAGCGCAGCAGTAGCTGTAACTTTAACTTTAAGAAACTTAAGAGCTGTATGATTCATATATCTGAGGCACTAAGCAACTGGACGAACTCTTGAGGCTTGTGTTCCGACGGAATCTCCAGTGTGTATGTGGGCTGCACAGCGTCTGGGCGCCAAGTTGTCATGGCGCCTATCGTTTGTGAAAAATTTATTTGAAATTAACTAAACCGTCATCAACAAAATACTGACTGCTTGACCCTTGAAGATGGGACCGACAGGTTGTTCCGAAACGTCTGTAACCAGCTACCAACATACGCCGCGTAACATCCCAGAACGGCGGAGGCCACAACTTCACAGCAGCGGTTGCCTGAAATCTCCCAACTAAATAAATACATAAATAAATAAACAAATAAATAAATCTTTATAAATTATATAAATCGGAATGTTACTGGGTGACAGACAGTGTGGCTATATTGACCGTCGTTACAATCTTTGGTGCGGCTGGAAGTTCTGCCTTTGTTACCACGGCTGGTTCGCCTTTGGCTATCATCCAGCCTCAGCCGAACTGTACTGCTGACATTCGACCACCTAGGGCCGAGTTGTATAAAGCATGGATTTTACAGTCAACAAGTGGGGCGTAGTCACAGAAACATTACTTTATGTTACTTTACGTTTACTCCTTTGTGTATTTGTTCATCACGTCTCCGGCGCCCGCCACACACCAGTTATTTTGCACATAAAACGGCAGGTGTTTGCACATGAGACCCACTTTTGATTGCCCTGTTAGTTCAACACTGTTAAACTCCCGGTTGTTGCTCTTGTCTGGCGTCTGAATTGTGTCTCACACTTAGTTTGCCAGTTGTCTTCTATGAATTCATTCACAGCAACATGTCCACCTTAATGGTTATTGCAACTGGAATGTAGCCCTTCAATCGGAAGACCGATATGCCATAAAGCAAGAGAGGCAATGTACGTATAACGTAACACTGTGGCACGTTCGCGTAATGTTTACACCTCCTTGGCTATCCTAACAGCCTGATGCCATTACACTCCAAGACACCGCTCTGATGACAGTTTTAGGTCGCCCTCTTGATGTAAAGTGACCGATATTTTTGTTCGATTTTAACCAAATTTGGATATTGTTAACGGATTGTCAGATACATAATTTCGAGGAAGTCCGTCCAGTGGAAGCCGTGCTGATACATGCAGACAGACGGACGGACAAGACGAAGCTAATAGGAGCTTTTCGTGACTATGCGAACGCGCCTAAAATTTTGTTGCTAATTTTACTTTGCGAGGTGTTCTGTTAGCAAATTATTCGCAATAAAAAATTAACCGATTAAATAATTTTAACTCATCTGCTGTCTGGAAAGATCAATAACCTATTGTGTTATTAATCTATTAATCAATTATTCAGTTAGCAATTTGCTTAACATAGTAATTACTTAGTGAGTTACGTGAGTGTTTGTTATGTATGTAGTCAAAATTCTTAGTCTTCTGTTACCACTGAAAGTCATTTAATTAATCACATGTTAAATTGTTTTAAACGATCTAAATTACCTGGTGCTTAAGCTAATTGGTCATTTAGTCAGCTGCTGTAATTAGTTAATTGAAAACGTATTCAGTAATTAATTTATGTGTATACACTTCCTGTTATTTTGCGTGATTTCAGACTTTCGCTGCCGTGTAAATGAGATCTTTGCTCTTTTGGGATGTTACGCAGCGCAGATTGGTAGTTAGTTACCGACGTTTTGGGACAACCTATCGGTCCCATCTTCAAGTGCCAAGCAGTCTTACTTCACCCTTGAAGATGGGACCGATAGGTTGTCCCAAAACGTCGGTAGCTAACTGGTGATATACGCTGCCCAACTGTCCAGAAGAGCGAAGATATTGTTATTACGTTAATAAGCCGCTTGGTAATATAAGCAGAAAGTTATTTATTCAGTGCATTCGTTACTTCTTTGTAAGTCAGATGTTAAGTTTTTACCTGACCAGAACATCACTTAATAATACACGTGTGATCGAGCGTAGATGGAAATATAATACAAAGAAATGGAAATTCCACAAGTGTGACCACTAGATCAATTGATTATCCTAGTGGCTGGGTGTCTGATTATAAATTACAGTGACGTGACAGTGGAAAAATGAAGCCTGTGCGTGAAACATCATGACAATTTATATTTAAGTCAGTATGTGGTGCCTTTAAATTAAGATTGCTGTATTGACAGAAAAGTTAAAACAGCATGCAAATTTCGTTAAGGAACATCAGGGAAAGAATCACCTGTTAGGGTGATTTGTAGATGGGAGACTGATATCAAAATTGTATGAAGATGTTATGTTAATGTAAAATGTCTCACAATAGACTTAAATAACGTATATTTTCAGAACACTATTTGGTGCTTTTTTTCACTCCTTTTTCCTTGTTCACTATGTTTCTCTTCTTACTATCCCTTTCTTTCTATCTCAACAGAAGGAACGCCCCTTACCGGAACATTGTGTTGTCTGTGAGAAATTGAAAGCGCCCCGTTGTTGCAATTCCATTATGATTCGGCTGCGGACTGGATAATGAGGAATCGTAGTTCGATTCTCGAGAGAGGCAACAGATTCTACTCTTTGCCAAAGCGTCCAGGTCCAATCAACCCAACTAACCTTCTATTCAGGGGGGTTCCTGGGGGTCTTTGCCCGGATTAAAGTGGCGAGAGCGTGTAGCTGACCACCTCCATTATAGTTCTGAGGTTAGGCACGAAAGGAGTTTTAGTTCAACTGTGAAAGGAACCGGTCATAAACTTGCATAAAGCACAATCCCAGCACTTGCCTTACAAAGGCGAGAGAAACAATGTATAGTACCGCTGTAGTTAGGCGAATGGTAATCAGATTCGTTATATATACTTAACATAGCTGACTCTCTGGAGCAGAGGATTTGTTGAGGAACTAACAGCTGCCCTGGTAGTCGAAGATATTGTCCGAATTTTGAAGATATGTGTTCTTGTATGCTACGACTGCTTGACCCTGAATGTGAAGGCACTAACGTATTTCGAAACGCCGGGAAAAAATTTACCCAACGACAGAGCGTAATATCCAAGAAGGATTTAATCTTCAGTAACACCGCTGTGAGAAACTCTGTCCGCATTTTATTACACAACCCGAAGGTCTGTTTCCGTGCTTACAAACATCAGCCAACAGTCCCTATCCTGAGCCACATGGATCCAGTCCACACTCTCCCACGCCATCTCTTCAAGGTCTATTTGCTTATAAACGTGTCTATTCTCAAGCCTTGTATAATTTCTATAATCACGTATCCTCTGTCAATAGAGTATTAATGCCCCTTACTCTGTTGTTATTTGTACCAATGATTGCGTGGGAGATGAAGCTGCAGTGGACAGAGCGTGTGCCGGTATGTTACCGACAAACTTGCAGTGCTATCAATTAATAAACCGAAATGAATCCAAAGCTTTCTTTCCGATCGCGTGTTGCTGCCAGTCGCCGTGTCTGTGCTAGCGGATAATGAAGACTTTTGTGTTTAATGTTTCTTCGGTTAGTCTCACAGGTACCTGTTCGCTGTTGGAGGTACGTAATGACGTAATCAAGGGAGATCACGATTCTTTTGTTTGTTTATTTGTTTGTGGTTTATTTCGTGACAGTGTCAATAGCTGAGACTATAGTTTTTGGAGAGTTCGTTCCATTGTGTTACTCAACTAGATATGCCTAGGCAAAGACTTCGTCTGTGCGTATCTAGTTCAGACTATAGGCCTACTTATGGGGTCGAATAGGAGGATGACTGGCTATTGATAGACTGGAATGGATGTGGCAGGGAGGGACGGACGGTGGCAGTAATTTCAGGCACAACCAAAACATTTGATTTGACAACATGTATTTTCAGAAACTCGTACACAAAATTAGTGTTCAGTGTTCAGAGTGTTCCCCTGAAAGGTGGTGTGTTTACTAAACCGAAACATGTCGGGACTCTTGTGAAGTTTTCTATAAATTTTATTTTGTGTACGAGTTGGTGAAAATGCATGTTGTTGTAATAGTAGGTGCAAGGAATGGACAGTTTGACAGATTGAGGAAAGATATGAAAATATCTCTCTCCCCGTTTTCCTACTCTTCTCTTCCCTTTTTTTATCGTTTCCTTTATTTTATTTTCTTCTCTTCGTTTCCTATCTCTTCGCTTTTTTCTTTATTTCTAATTAATATTCATTTCAGTACATGGACGATGATTACAGCGAACGCGTTTTTTTTTAACTAGTTATCATTCCGCAATGAGAATGTAAAGGTGGGGGACTCCCCGTCGTAAAATCCGAGCCCCGTATCTGTTGCAGGCCTGCAAGATACAACAGTCGACATGTGGAGTGACGCTTTACATGTGACGGAGCAGGGGACGGTAAAGCGGCCGGACGCCTCAGCGGCTCGTCTCTCATCCACTTACTGCTTAGCCCCTTGGTTCGCGCTTCGAAGTATCAGCACGACTTTCCCTGCCACATACTCCACTAGACTGATCTTCCCTGCGGACTGTGTCTAATTTGCCCAGCGTTGTAGAATATCTATGGAGTAAATATCTGAGAATTATGAGGAGTGAAGTATATTCTGCCGATCCCAGTGGCCGTGCGGTCTAAGGCGTGGGTCCGCGGCCGCTCGCTTACTAGGATTGTGGGTTCGAATCGCACCGGGGGCATGGATGTCTGTCTCTTGTGAGTGTTGTGTGTTGTCAGGTAGAGGTCTCTGCAACGAGCTGGTCTCTCGTCCAGAGGGGTCCTAACGAGTGTGGTGTGTCTAAAGTGTGATCGTGAAGCCTCGAAAATGAGGCGGCCTAGGCCCCCAAGGGGCTGTCGAGCCACTGAAAAAAAAGAAGTATATTCAACACCCCAGTTTCAATTATTATTGAGTAGTCAGTCACCTGTAGCAGCAGCACGCATACACACCGACCCAACAGATACGGCACAAGATCGTACAACAGATATTTACACGCATTCAGCATCACATCTAAAACATACTTTATGGCGAAGAAACTTTTGGAATGTGATACAACAAGATTATAACCTACTGAAGGCTTATGGAAAAAATATTTCTGCCTTACAAGATTACAAAGAAAATTGCACGTGACGTATTCTTCCGCCAACACATCGAATGGTGCCGACAGAGTACTGCACACGCGTCAAGTACTGCTTATATACAGTTAGAACCTTGCAGTTGACACTTTACCTTACTGATTTTACTAATTTTATTGATATACTGTTATATTCATAAACTTTTTAACATGTATTATACACCTATACAATTTTCTATTCTTGCTTAGGCGTCATGTAAATTTTATATATTTTACATACATTTACAATGTATTTTGATGTGAAGGGGAAGATCTCCATCCGTGACTTGCAGAGTTTTCTGCTTTTCTGTTCTTGTGTAGTGGCCTGGTGATGGCTCGATCTTAGAGCCGAAACTAGTCGCCAGAAAACGTTTAGAATTAGCTTGTTGTTGTGTGTGATTGGTAACTGCATAAATATGCATTTGTGACTATTACACCGCCGTGACCTTTCCTTGCGGTCTCACATAGCACAGTCATCGTCAGTAACGTACAAAGTTTTGTATTATTCATACGGTGCGTTTTGTCTGTCACACATCTCTGTAACCAGCTAATGCACACTTATTATTCTTTATTATACAACACAATTTACTATAAAATTAATCCGACATGTTCCGAATCCCTATTTTGGGATCATCATCAGGGACTTGGACTGTGGATTACACAAATTACAAATCAATAATAATGGTAAATTTTAAAAGTACAAAAGTTTTATGGTAAGTTGTATTGTATAATAAAGAATAATAAGTGTACATTAGTTGGTTAAAGAGATATATGAAGGTACAAGGTGTTTTCACGAACACAGTTTGTGGCCGATAAAGTGGCACTTTATGTTTCGCTTTGCCCTAATACGCATGCTGTAATATCAATCATTCTCTTAAATCTGGCAGTAAATAATGCAGGTATAATGAAGCCTAGATAGCGTAATCAGTATTCATTCATTCATTCTGTAGTCTGTCTTACGACAGGTCCGTAGCCTCTTCCAAAGCGAGTTCTCCACAGGGTGCGATCTAGTGCTTCCTCTTTCAATTTCCAGTATCTTTTCTTTTCCTTAAGGTCATCCAGTAGCTGCTTACGTCTTCTCCCTCGTCGTCCCGTCATTTTTATCCTTCCTTCTAACTTTCGTAATCAGTATAGTAAATATAATACGGGCTGGAAACCGACGAATCTTGGTTCATTTCCCGATAGGAGTAAGAGACTTTTCTGTAATCCAAAGAGTCAAGACCGGCTGTGGGGCTAACCAGACTCCTTTTTAACGTACCCCGGGTGCTTTTTTTCGGGAGGAGAACGACTGGGTCGTGAGGCTGACCACTCACCTTAATCTAGTGTAGAGGTCAAGAATGAGTGGATCTATACTCCCACTCCCCCATGTGCCTTCATGGTATGTGCACAGACCATTTTACGTGTGAATTAGATTGACAAGCTCACGTAACTCCAGCGGTAATACAGTATTTATTATGCCCTCAGTATGAAAACTAGTAAATATAAACTGAAGAAGCCCGAATAATATTCATCTGACTCATTCCGTAGGCACTCAGTTCGATCCTCCGTCAGGGCACTATACTTTACTGAGAATTTCTTCTCTCCCTGAAGCTACATGCAAAGTTATAGGTAAAATTTCCCTTACGCATGCTATGAAAGTGTATGGGGATTTGAGGTACAGCTACACTCATCCTTAACCTCGATATTAGATGAACGTGAGTGGTCAGCTTCACGCATTGACCGCTCTACCCCCATTGAAAGGTCCTCCGATACCCATTGAGACTGGATGGGCTCCAGGGCCGGTCTGGACACATCAGACAAGAGTAAAATCTCTTGCGCCTGGAAGGAATCTAACCACGAGTTCTCTTCTCCAGCCCGTAGCCAGTCACTACACCGACTACGCTTTGCGAGGTGCCTTAACGTATCCTGTAACGATCACACCTTCTCACGTCCCTTCCATTAGCCAGTGTCAACTTGTCACTTCTTTCGGCGCTGTTATCTTAACAGAAGACTTGACTTTGTACAATCAACGCAGTTAAGTATGAACTTATTTTACAACGCTATTTTAACTGCAGACGTTATTAGACAGGGAATGGGAAGGGATGATGATCACAAAAGGCGAGTAGGTAAGGATGCAGAAGGAGACTTTTGTGACGATATAAGAACGTGTTCGATCTCCTCACAGAGATCCAGGCAAATGTTTAACTTAGGTTACCCATTAAATCAAATGAGGTTTGAACAGGGCGTCTCTCAAATACTGCCTATGTGAAGGCAGTTTAGGTTGTAGGCCCGCTAGCCTGCTTGGTGCAATATAAGAATTACTTGGGAATCAGTCGTATGAGTGGAAACAGCCAGCTGTATATAACGCTCTTCCTCTCAAGCATTTCGAATCCCGACTTGTTAGTACTGCTGGAGGAAATATTCTGACAGATATCTCTATTGCTCGGATCGGAGCAATCATGTATTGCATATACAAACGAGAGTTTTTCCCACACCCACAGGTTCATTGTTCATCTGCACCTACCCGTTTCGAACAAACTGACAGGAAGGCCCAGACGAAATAGTGGAGGTCACGCGAAATTTTAATGCCAGGATTGTCAAGTGAGCAGAGCACCTTCTTGCCAACACACGTGATCTTTTTTTAAAAGCCTGAAGAATATTAACCTCTTGTTATTATATGTACTAGGCAGTTTAATACTTAACGACTTTACCTAAATGCGTGTGAAGCGTGAAGAATGGAAGAGGAGTTAGACAAGGTTGCCGTTTGTCGCCGATTCTCTTCAACTTATACAACGAATAACTTACCAATGAAGCTCTTGAAGGGTTTGGAGACTTCAAAATTGGAGGACAAGTAATTCGCACTGTGAAATATGCAATGACCTTGTGCTACTGGCTAGGAAAGAAAAGGTGCTACAGGGCATGGTTGATAGACTAAATGAAATTGGAAGACACTATGGAATGGAAATAAATGTGGAAAAACTAGGGTAATGAGAATCTCAAGGCAACCATCCCCAATGAAAATTATGATAGATCAAAAGCGATTGGAGAATGTAAAATATTTCAATTATTTAGGCAGCATGATAACAAATGATGCAAGATGTACACGTGAAATTAAATCCAGAATTGCCATGGCAAAAGCAGCATTCAACAAGAAGAATACTCTTTTCACCAGCAAACTGGACTTAAATTGAAGGAAGAAACTAGTAAAGTGCTACATTTGGAGCATAGCTTTGTATGGTGCTGAAAAGTGGACACTACGGAAAGCAGATCAGAAGTATCTGGAGACTTTGAACTGTGGTGCTGGAGAAGAATGGAGAAGATCAGTTGGACCGATCGTGTGAGAAATGAAGAAGTATTACACAGAGTCAAGGAGGAGAGGAATGCCCTAAATAAAATAGAAAGAAGAAAGGCTAACTGAAATGGTCACATCTTGCTTAGAAACTACCTTCTAAAACACGTGATTGAAGGAAAGTTAGAGGGAAGGATAGAAATGACGGGAAGTCGAGGGAGAAGACGTAAGCAGCTACTGGATGACCTTAAGGAAAAGAGAAGATACTGGAGATTGAAATAGAAAGCACTAGATCGCACCCTGTGAAGAACTTCCTTTGGAAGAGGCTACGGACCTGTCGTAAGATAGACTAGAGACAAATAAATCTGAGTATTCCAGTACAGAAATACAGTGTGAGTGAAATGCAGTTGTGTCTTCTGCGTGTGGGTTAATGATATCCTTCTGCGTTTTGTTCTGTGATGTGAAAGTCAAAGTCGTTTTTGTGAGTCGAAAGTAATAGTGTGAACCGGCTCAGGATATGTGCACGATGATCAACCGTCAGGTTCATTAAAAAGATTGCAAAAGATGTACTTCATATTGTCCTACATTAAATAGCTAGCCGCATTCTTTGAAGCTTACAAAGCGTAATTAAAATGTAAATAAGGCCGTGCCATGGCTCAGGCGGTTAGTTGCCGGCCTCTAACCGCGGAGGCCCGGGTTCGATTCCGGGTCAGTTCATGTGGGATTTGTGGTGGACAAAGTGGCACTGAGACAGGTTTTTCCCCGAGTACTTCGGTTTTCCTCCGTCAATTTCATTCCACCGGTGCTCCAGTACACGGAAAAACGAAAAAACCAATCATCTTCATCACAGGGTTGCACAATAAGCGTCAAGGCTGCGGTGCGTCCGTAGCATCTGCTGTGGGGCCCTTCATAAAAAAAAGCATAACATAAATGCAGATTATTTAAATTATACTGTGTCGAATTTAAACATAATACATGCATATAAATATCAATTAATGGATTTATGTAAACTACACTTCATTGTGGATTATTATGGCTGGAAATCTTATTGTGTGAGAGTTTTGGGAGAAGTCTGTCGTACTGAATTGCAACACTAGCTTTGTGGGATAAATAGAGAAGTCCGTTTAAGGTGTTATGTAAAGTGTGGTTTGTTGTGCATGAACATACGTGATAGAAGACTCCTATATCGCTGTAAGCACTCTGGCTCTAACCATTTATAAGGCAGCATAAGCTGAAGCTATCATTTGTGGTGTTACGTAAAGTAAAATTCATTATGTATTAGAATGGCTAAAAATCGGTATTGTCCTACAACTTTTACTGAAAGTCCTTAGTATCTGCCCTACGGTTCAAGGTCCTGCTAGTGGGTTCCAAACGGACAGACATGACCTTCACATACGGCGTTCTTTTTTTTACTTTGTGAAAAACGAATTACAACCGGTATTTCTTAAGCAGCTGATTAAGTACCTAATTGCCAGCACGTGTCTGCATCATGTCATTTATTGCTATTACTTTACTCACTCAAGAATTTCCGTGCCTGTCCAGACCGGCCCCGAGGCCCAATCAGTCTTCTGTACAATGGGTACCGCGTCTTCCCCTGGGTTACAGCGGCCGGAGCGTTGTGCTGACCACCTACCCTCTTCTAACGCCGACGCTACGAATGGGTTGGAGCTATAGCTCCGCCTCCCCTGTGTGACTGCATAGGCATGTCATGGGGTGACCTTTACCTTTGCTTTACTTTCTAATTTGTTACCTATTACACGCTACATATATTTCGCAGACCCACAAGTACATTTATTTTGCAGACCCACAAATACATTTATTTCGCAGGCCCTGAAGTAAATTTATTTCGCAGGCCCACTAGTACATTTATTTCGCAGACCCACAAGTACATTTATTTCACAGAACCACAAGTACATTTATTTCGCAGACCCACAAGTACATTTATTTCACAGACCCACAAGTACATTTATTTCACAGACCCACAAGTACATTTATTTCGCAGACCCACAAGTACACTTATTTCGCAGACCCTCAAGTACATTTATTTCACAGACCCACAAGTACATTTATTTCGCAGACCCTCAAGTACATTTATTTCGCAGACTCACAAGTACATTTATTTCGCAGACCCTCAAGTACATTTATTTCACAGACCCACAAGTGCATTTATTTCACAGACCCACGAGTACATTTATTTCGCAGACCCTCAAGTAAATTTATTTCACATACCCTCAAGTACATTTATTTCACAGACCCACGAGTACATTTATTTCGCAGACCCTCAAGTAAATTTATTTCACAGACCCTCAAGTACATTTATTTCACAGACCCTCAAGTACATTTATTTCACAGACCCTCAAGTACATTTATTTCGCACAACCTCAAGTACATTTATTTCACAGACCCTCAAGTACATTTGTTTCGCAGGCCCACAAGTACATTTATTTCACAGACCCACAAGTACATTTATTTCACAGACCCACAAGTACATTTATTTCACAGACCCACAAGTACATTTATTCGCAGACCCTCAAGTACATTTATTTCACAGACCTACTAGTATATTTATTTCACGGGCCCACAGGTACATACACTTGCGCCCTCTCACTCTTAAATATAGGTGTATAGACTAGTAGAAAACTATCCTGTGGATAATCCTCGCTTTTAAATTTTCTTTTTCTTGTCCTTTACCCTTTTTCTTAGGCCGTGCCAAAGAAGCCCATTTTCCAGTTGTTGCGGCATTCCGTGACGCTCTGGCTTTTTAACAAATTAGACCTGAGCTCCAAACTCAAGGACCATTCTTTACTGGCCTTCCATGACTTCGCTTTCAACATATTTACAGCTACCAGCTTTATCTGCGTCCTGCGGTTAAGGATGGAAGCATCCCTAACCGCGGGACGCTCAATATGATTACTTAACCTTATAACTTTGAAGTAATATGCTGTCCGCCATTATGTAATCATGTAATCTGAAAGTGCTTCGAACTCTAAGAATGCTGGACAAGTCTCCCGTACACTGACTTGTCAATGTCGACAGTAGTAGAAGAAATTTCCACTTTTCTTACCGCTGAAAAACATCTCCAACTGAACCAACTAGAGCAGCAGGTGGTAGATCAAATCAGTGTGTGGGTTAGTTTAGTTTGTGGAACCCAAGCAACTGCACGCAGTCCCTGTAATATTGTAGAGATTGAAATTTCTGTTTTCTTTTCTCTGAGTCTCGACAAGGCTTCCTACAGAGGGTACATTTTTCAATTCACACAGAGACGTCTGCTAAAATAATGAAATATAGACCTAATCACCGTAGCCTGCTAAGTGATTTCGCAGGAGGTTGAACATAAGATGTCGTGCCTCGTTAACAAATCTTCATTTATAAACCCTTTCAGGTCGTGGAAGGGGAATCTCGATCAGAGACGCCAGCCATTTTAATTGTTGCTAATAAGATGTTTCAAATTGTCAGTAATAGATAGTTTATTTGTCTGCTTCTAGTCTTCTGAGTTGCGACACTGTGCTGTCAGGTATGCAGGTGGTTACCACCTTGTCGGAAAAGAGGACTACTTCTGTCTTCATGTTGGAAACAGTGAAGACTGGCAGGTTATCAGAATAATTAAGGAATGTACTCATATCATCTCCAGAGTCAGGGTGGATGGAGGCATTGTGCTTCTCCGAAACATTAATAGCTCATTAGACATTAAATTACACGATATCGTATCCCATACTACCAAAACGTGAATGTTCACTGCCGTTAAAACGCCAGATCTAATACATTTGATTCATTGATTTTTACTATTTTAAATTATTTGTGGCATTTTATCAATTGAAACCATGTCGATGTTACCATGGAGAAAGTGTAAACAAAGAAGTCCACTTTAATCTCGTTCCAGTTTCTGCGGAACGCCAATCAAAATAAACCTCTCTATCAGTTTGTCCAATTTGCACACGTAACCATCTGAGAAGAGCTGGAGGGGTATTTATGACCAGGGGTGAACAAATCCTCGTCGCTAGCTCGCCCAGGCGACTGAATTTTTTAAGGTGGCCCCGAATATTTGTGGGTCCTCAGTGTGGAAATTTCTTAATTTCATTAATTTCGCTTAGAATTTTGAGGAGGCTTCTACAATTTTGGAAAATTTGCCTACCCCTGTTTATGACATTTTAAATTGGAGAATGTTAAGCAGAATGGTCGAGGCATTTTAATATTCTCTTAAGTGGGAGACGTTTAGTACCGCGTTACAAGGAGACCTACATACCTTTCCCGCGAATCATGAAATAACTCTAAATATTTACCAAAACTAAGTAATTTTCAGAGCCAACTTTGAACAGGAGAAAACATTCACTCACATGTTATTAGTCGATGCTATATAGTCTGTCGCTTACACATTGACATTAGAAGGATGTGATTATTTCACACCCCGACAGCTTTGACTACCGGGAAATAGTCGTCGGTAACGATTAGATAGGAGACTGAACCATCACCAGATTTATCCTGGAAGCTATGAGGGAGAGGAAAGCCCTTGCCTTTGTTGGGGGATCAGCACCCTGTCCTCCAATCCACAGCGCAGACATTACACCAACTGAGGAAAGCAGCTGACCCCCAATAAGAACACTTGCTTTTTCCGACTGTTAGCCGAAACATGAATCATGTCGACAAAGGGTCAAGCAGAGACGCGCTGTGTGTACGAGCAACAGGAACGCCTTTGACCTTTTAATTACCTCTTTCTCCGCATGACTGAAAGTCCCTGCGCGACAAATGGTGTGGTGGCCTCTGCTGCATGCACGTGAGGTCCAGGTTTTCCGACAGTGAAGCTAACAGTATTGCAGCCGCAGCCACAGGAACTGAAGCTTCAAGTAAAATTCGACGTTGCCAGATATGGCACTGAGGCTGCGTGGCCAACACTTCGCTCTCAAACAGGTGGTGACCTTACCTATCCCACGTTGCCTAGTGAATTGCTTTTGTTTCATTTTTGTATTGCGAGGGAAAAAAAAATTGAAAAAGCAGTTGGAAGAACTGGAAGCTTACACCTGTGTATATATGTTGTTGTTATTTTGTTAATTCTTTTTTAAGTTCTGTTAGTTGTTGCTCCTTTGGTTTGTAAAATGTGCGTTTGGCGATGTGCATGTGGCAACTGTGCGGAATTAGCCCACGTTTTAATTGCTTTTGCCGCGGGTTTGATATCTACGAGTACAAACGCGTTAGCAGCCCATACGGCTCGTTTGTCTTACGTTTCGTGCCTGTCCTCAACCTGAGTGTTACACATCACCATAAACTCACGTGTGTGAGGGCTACAGACTTGTGACGCCACGTCTTTTGGTTGATATCTACTACCGTTGTGGTAAAATTTGCCGCTTTATTTTTGTCGACACTCTGAAGATGGAAGCAGAAGGTTCCTCCGAAATATGAACACGTATCGATTGAACTACGCGAAGCCACATACCATAAAACGGTAACGTTTGCTTGCACCTTTATGACAGCTTCGTTCTCACAAACTGCCTTTATATCCAGCTCCCTACCGGGTCGAATGCCAGTAGGGGCGAGGTTTTGCGCACACGTCCGGAGAGGCCCTGGGGCTCACCCAGCCTCCTGTACAATGGATATCGGGTCTCTTTCCCAGGGACAAAGCGGCCGGGGCGTGGCGTTGACCGCCCACCACCATCTAGCGCCGAGGTTAATGCAAGAGTAGAGCTATGCATCTACTCCCCCTCTGGGCTTTCATGGCCTGTTCTAGGGTGAACTTTACCTTCACCTTTTTACCATTTGTAAAGGATGTAATGTACTTTTTTTCGAATGGCTGTTTTTCGCTATTAATTATGCTAATTTCCACAATTGGTAATTTAATTTCTCAGTCTTACAATTCAGTATATATTAAGGCTAACCACACTTATATTCTGGACTCAAACACTTGCAAGCATGGTAATTGTTAATACGCGTTACATAAACGCTAGGGAGTTTCATGATAAACTAAGTCACTGCCAGCTTTTCAGTAGACTTAACACATTGGACTTGTATGTAGGTTAATGATCTACCAGTACGGCGCAAATTAGTACAGCGATAAGGCTGTATGCGTGTGTTAACGGAAGAAAGCAGTTTTAGTATCGGGCTGGGCCAGGTATTTTAACAGGACTTTGTGGTCCTCCTTAACTTCTCCTGGTGAATGCTGTTCTATAATCTCAAGACAGCGGTCGATTCCGCGGCAATCCCGCTTCATACTCGAGAAGTATTCACATCGAGTCTTGAGGCTTCAACAAGTTAATTTGACAAAATGTTTCGTGGTTTTCCTCCGCCATTCTAGGCAAGTGTTAAAATTGCACTACACCTTGTTGCAGGCAGTTTCGAATTCATTACTGACCCAGCATTCTACCATTCGACGCTATCAATGTTGAGTTATTGAGGCCGTTGTTAAATAAACCACACACAAACAAAAACCATTTCGTATAACTTATGCCGTTTAAGCGGTGTATTAAACAACCGTAGAACCAACAAATCAAAGGGTTCACGAATCACAGTTTAGGAATCATTGCTGTGAGGAAGAAATATAATCACTATTCCTGAGGTATGGTCAATGTCATTGCTCCAGATCCTTATAAAGTGGCATAATCCCATGTAATGTATTGTGTTACAAAGGCTCAATACGGCTTCTTGAAGCTTACGTCTGCATTCGGCGTTTATTCCAGAACCCTCGCACGTGGCCATGATCGGTGCGTCACAATGCTTCATCTGTTGTTTACGTCATCGTCAGAGCACCAGTATCCATTTCCAAAAGGTGCACCTCTTCCCCCCTTCCCAGAGAGGTCACTGGCGGTCAAGAGTAGAGCCCCTGACCACTACAGGCCATTGTTTATTTCTTCGTACACCTGGTGTCATCCCCTTTCCTTTTTACACAAATGTCAACCCTTTCATAATACAAGAGGCTGCAACACTTGCATCAACAATGGAGCCCAACACTAGGAGGTGTGTCCCAAGCAGAATATATCTTTATACAGTCTTCGACCGAGCACATGCGCGTCCTGAAGATGATGATCTGTACAAAAAAGGGTAGCAAGCTTCGCAAGCTGTTAAATCATTGATAAGGACATGAGGTGGTTTTGAGGCCATTATCAGTTCAACGTAAATTCTGAAGCAGTCCTTTTGACATTTGGACCAAACGTCGAGGTGTGGAGTGGGTAGCATATCTGCTTCATATTCTGGAGTTTTCGGGTTGAAATAAAACCGGAAACCAGACTATGTCAAAGAGTATTCCGTGCTGTCGCCAATTTATCTTGTCAAATCATAAGATTAGTAAGGTACATTGATTATAGATTCATGCGACGATGTTTCCAATTTATTCTTCACTTTTAAATGCCACGCTATATAATCTGTGTTATTGAAAACGCCATTATAAACCAGTAAATAAATAAATAAATAAATAAACATAAAGGTATAGATAAACGATTTGGTGAGACGCGTTTGATTGTAGATGGGCCACCTAATCAAGACCTCCTACGATGGGGCCAACGTAGAAAATCTGGCGCCCTGGCTGAACAAAGCTCTCGGCGTTCATCCCAACCCCTCTTTCCGTGGAGACGAACCGTGCAGTGTTAATGGCTTGTGTGCTGAATGATAACTCATCGCAATCGTTGCATAATAATTCGGTTAAATTTGTTGTATTTATGTGATTCCTAGCCAATTGCTATATCCTACAACAGGTAAGGACTTGAAATTAAAATAAATACAAAAGAAATAATAAGTACAAGAACAACTCTCTTCCTGCATCAGAGTCATTCTTGAAAAGGCAATAGTTCTTCAGTTAATAAAAAATCCTACATTTTATGGTACGTCAAGATTCATTACCGTGTTTGCATCAGCCCAACACTTGACCCTATCCTGAGCCAAATAATCCACTTTACCGCCTGTCATCCTATCTCTTAAAGATCCGTTTTAGTATTACCATACCATCCACTTGTGGCCTTCCATGCAGTTTATTTCCTTCAAGTTTCCCCACCAAAACCTCGCATGCATTTCTTTTCTCCTTCATACGTGCCACATGCCCCTACCCTTTTCAGCCGCCTTCATTTGATCACCCGATTGGTGTTTGGTGAAGCGTACAGAAGCGTACAGAAGCGCGATGCTAGGCATTATGCAGTTTTCCCCAGCATCGTCTTACTTTCTCCCTCCTTGGCCCATAATTATTCCTCAGCACCCTATTGTCAAAAACCCTCAGCCTATATTCCTCCCTTAATATGAGAGACCAGGTTACACACCTGTACGAAATAAGAAGCGGAATTATGTTGCTGTATATTTTCATCTCTATGTTTTTAGATAGCAAACGGTATGACCAAAGATTATGGAATGAACGGTAAGACATTTCCCGAATTTTATCCGTTCTTAACTTTTTGGTGTATGCAATTTTTATTTTAATTACATTCACAAATATTTGAAATTTTAAATTAAAACAACGACCTCTTAGTGTTGTATGTCATTATTAAAACACTCTACTCTCCTAAACGCCGGTATGCTTCCCTTATTTTTACCTCATTTGTCCCACCAAATCCAATTTATACTTCGCAAATTCTCTTAAAACTAAATTCCGTGACCCATATGTCTCACATTCCATTTTCCAAATCTCATGCCCACTTCCCACTGCTTAGATCGTACCAAAGAATACATTCAAATATGAAGCCCTATGTAACACTTCGTAACGTGTTGACTTTTATGGTGACCACCCGTTGTCTCTTATCCGTGACTGCTTATTCGGTATATTCGCAGGTGCCCTTCATAATTGGAGGCCGTGTCCGTTATGCACAACCTGCGGACTGCGGACATGCCATGCTGTAGTGACAAGGAATCCGCTTAACATAGAACATGTATAAAACTAAGAAATTACAAAGAGATAAGAGGCAGTAATAAATTCATTGTTTTAAGTCGCTGTGTAAAACTTTCTGTTTCTTCACGAATTCCCTTACGCTCTGGCTTTTAAGAGACCACGAAAGGGATGATTGTGAGAGATGAAGAGAAAGGACAGGAATTTAGCAATCGTGAAGACGAACCATCTTAGCATTTGTTTGGAGGAACTAAGGGAACCCACGAAAAACATTTAAGGTAGCAGGTGTACTTTCGAATGTGATGGTTAAGTTATATTTCAATTTATTCTATCTTTATGTTATATTCCAGTATTTACTTTTAATTGCCACAAATGAACTTTAATTCAAAACCATTGTCATTGTTAGAGAACCGTTATATTGATTTTTGTACAATTGTTGTGAATTACCAAGGAAAAGAACCTTGGGGAACAATATACGAGTATACTTGGTTCTTTATATTTTTCACAATTTTTTTAAAATTGCATTAAACTTTAATTCAAACCCGTTCAGTCCAGAACGGCTCTGCAGTCCGACTAGCCTCCCATTCAATGGGTACCAGGTCCTTTCCCAGGTGTAAAGCGGCCAGGGCGTGAAGTTGAACACCCCATATAGTGTTAAGTTTAAGAATGCGTGAAGCTTTGCCTCTGCTTCCCCTTCATGGCGTGGACAGGTTCAAATTTACTGATAGGGACAACTTTACTTGATAGGGACAACTTTACTTGATAGGGACAACTTTACTTGATAGGGACCACTTTACTTGATAGGGACAACTTTACTTGATAGGGACCACTTTACTTGATAGGGACAACTTTACTTGATAGGGACAACTTTACTTGATAGGGACAACTTTACTTGATAGGGATCACTTTACTTGATAGGGACAACTTTACTTGATAGGGACCACTTTACTTGATAGGGACCACTTTAATTGATAGGGACAACTTTACTTGATAGGGACAACTTTTCTTGATAGGGACCACTTTACTTGATAGGGACCACTTTACTTGATAGGGACCACTTTACTTGATAGGGACAACTTTACTTGATAGGGACAACTTTACTGATAGGGACAACTTTACTTGATAGGGACAACTTTACTTGATAGGGACCACTTTACTTGATAGGGACAACTGTACTTGATAGGGACCACTTTACTTAATAGGGACAACTTTACTGATAGGGACAACTTTACTTGATATGGAAACTTTACTTAATAGGGCAACTTTACTTGATAGGGACAACTTTACTTGGTAGGGACAACTTTACTTGATAGGGACCACTTTACTTGATAGGGACAACTTTACTTGTTAAGCAATTTCATTATTTTAGTGGCGTTTATTTTACGAAACTTTCGGAGAAACAATCAATACGTTCCTTATTTCCTTTTGGTCAACAAGGGTAGAGAAATGGATAGGGACAGGTGGCGGGCTCTTGTGAGTGCGGTAGTGAACCTTCGGGTTCCATAAAACGCGGGGAATTTCTTGACCAGCTGATGACCTGTTAGCTTCTCAAGAAGGACTCTGCTCCATGGAGTTAGTTAGTTAGGGTAGAGTAATGCTCTAGCAGCCTGTTGTTGCAAACAACGTAAGCAGTTTAATTATTTCAGTGAAGTTTATTTTACGGAATAATCTTTCGAGGAGCGGACACTTTCTGTAGTAGAAATATTTGTAATTACATCCATTCACTGTCTTATTTATTAGGACAGAGAGACAATATTGTCACTGCTATATACATAAAATAAACTGCCTTCTTTCCACAAACATAACTTTTTCCTTATTTTTCCCTGTTACCTAAATGTTTCAGATTCCTTCATACATTTGTTTCTCATCACTGTGTTTTATTCCTGTCTCGAATTTGGATCGAACCCACACTCCCAGTCTTCCTGTGATCATTCGACTCTTTTGCCAGTTGTCAGTTACTAATTCCTATTCATTTCTTAAGTCAGTTATAAGTAATATAGTTCGTCATTAACAGTTCATCTTATGACATTACAAGTCCTATATGGGTTACGTTGAATGTACGTCATCGCAACAAGCTGCACCCAGTGCAGTTCAGCTAAACACCGACCAACTAGTGCGGAAGAGCCCGGCCTGCAGCTATGTGTCGTTTCAAGTAACAGCCTTAAAATTCTCGGACAAAAACCTCACGCTGTGTTAAGATTGATTGCTGGTTTATACGCTGGGTCCGGGCGATTGGAAAAGGTGGCTATTACGCGCTGGCTAGTTATGCATATGTGTGTCTGCCTCGAGTCATTTCGAACGTAAATAAACCACATAATCTGTGTGTATGTATGTGTGTGTGTGTGTGTGTGTTGGTGTATAAATATCATTCGTTGATGAAAAGTCCACGTTATATTTCCCTATCCTGCCGAAAGACGCCGCCAAATTGCTCAGTATCTAAAACTGGCCCTCAGCGGCAAGACGTAGGAATGAGAGGAGGAAGGTTGCTGGGGTGGCCACGGCCAGGAGAAGGGCCAAGGGTTGTAGTAGGAGAAGATATTTTCGTTCCTTGATCATCATTGTGTCGTCCCAGTGGCCGCGCGGACTATTGCGTAGGCCTGTGGCCGCTCGCTTGCTGGGATTGCGGGTTCGAATCCCGCCGGGGACATGGATGTTTGTCTCTTGTGAGTGTTGTATGTTCCTCACTCATCTAGGGTAGTCGTACCGAGTATGAGTGTGTCATTGTGTGTGATGTCATGCACCAACACGTACAATGGTTAGGTTGGACGAAGAAAGAAGGAAAGAAGAAAGATAATCATTGTGCTGTTATATTATATTACCATAATTTGTGAGGTCGCTATTTTGCCTTTTTGGTACAGAATACAACCAACTGTTACAATGCGCGGCGGCCGGAGTCTTGAAACGTGCAGTGTGCGTCGGTACGGAATAAGGCTGGAACGGAAGAACGTAACATTGTTGTGCCGACAGCTGTGGATTTCGAGTTTTAAACATTAAATTAAGCATTAGTACACTTAGTTTACCTTGTTATGCCATGGAATGAGCAATCAGTCATGCAGAACACAAAATAAAAATAAATAAAGAATAGAACATTGAAATTATATGTAAATTCACAATTAATGGATTTTAAGTATGACTTGGGATAGATAGACCTTAAGGTGGTTACCCAGTGGACCTATGGCTTGTACGACGCTTTTGCTCCAAGTACCCCCTAGAATGCGGGGCGCGCGGTGGCGCAGTTGGTTGAGGCACTACGCTACAAACCGGAACGTCGCGGGTTCGATTCCCGATGGTGTCATTGGAATTTTTCCTTGACATAATAGTTTCGGTCGCACTATGGCCCTGGGGTCGACTCAGCCTCTAACAGAAATGAGTACCAGGAATATTTCCTGGGGGGTAAAGACGGCCGGTGCGTAGGGCTGACAACCTTACCACCTTTATATGCCGATTGTCTAGAAATCTGGGAGCCTCAACCTCCTGGAACCCAAAGGGCCTGTCCAGGCCTGTAATGGGATTGCTTTACCTTACGCACTAGAATGCGCTCCTAAAATTTGGCCGACTCTTCACCGGACATTCTGTATACATCAGAAATCTGTGCAATAGTTAACAATGATTTAAAAGTTGTCTTTATTTATGGAATTACACCTGTTCTTGTCTTAATTTTTGATAATATTATTGTAGATCGTAGCCACTGTCGTTCACAAATAAAAACACAAACACAAGCCCTTTAAATAGCATACAGGCTTTGTAAATATAGATGCAGTCTTTGCTACTTGATGCCATCGAATTGACGGAAATCACTGGAGGGGACAACATTATTTTATGAAACACAGTATTGGTAAAAGTTGTTATGTAACCCGTAAACTTATATAAATGTGTACATACATGCACACACAAACATACATGAATACATACAAAGAGACAAAAGTAAATTACACTTAGACATTATATAAGCATTCTGTGTGCACACATCTTCCTGTAGAGTGTGCTTCCTCGCTGCTTAGGGAATAAATGAAGGTGAAGGCAGCCCTCACATAGGCCGATAAGGCTATATGTCATAAAGCAGATACTTGTAATTTAAATATTCGTCACCATGAATGTCTCAAATATGAAGTAAATTTGATTTTCTCCATAATGTAAGATTACGCTGAATATGAAAGGGTCGAATAAAACTGGGAGAACTGATCTTGGGACGATTCATATTCCAATAAAACCAGCTAATTACTTTGTTACTTACGTGCTAATATAGACAGGTTTTGAGTGAGTAGGTACCTGGTCATAACGCATGCAAATAAAAAATAAATATATAATGCTTTCTGTCAGGAAATCTGATTTATTTTCGTGTTACGAAAGAATTAAGAACTCCACTTAATACAAATGTTTATTTAATGAACAAAGTTGCAGATTATTAAGTATTTATTACGGTGACTGGAAACATTAAACGCGACGCAGTGACCACCATCAGTCTGCACAGAGTGGACTTTCACTTAACCGGCTTAATCGGGACCAAGTTTTACAGCAGTTAATTAAAAATCTTGTTAATTCGAGAGAAGGGTAAATAAATAGTAATAAAAATCGCACACTTGAAAGTCATCACTGGCATTCACTAAACATAACAGTGATTTATTAATTACGGATACATCTTAAAATAATACTATTCAAATATCGATATTAATAATGCAATTTAGCTTTTGAAGTAATTTTAGTCTCCTATTTCTTTGTTGACGTTTTTGAAGGGTTAAGACGGATAACCGATTAAGCGAGAATCCGCTGTTATTACATAGCTTTAGTAGCCCACGAGTAACTCCTTTTCATGAATATGAAAGTCGTTCTATTACAGAAGAGAAACGTGAATACATTTTTATCGATTGGTGACTACCCTTCCCTGACGAATGTTCTAAAAGTACCCTTATTCAGCCTTATTTTCTTCAGTTGGCCGTATTACATAATTCAGTTACATTTTCTTCAGTTTGCTGCATTAGATTATTGAGGACACTGGTTAATACAAAAGGAATAAACAGCAGAACGACAGTGCTTCAGCATATCCCTTCAGATGGACTGGAAATTTGTGAAAGTAAAGTGTGTACTTGATTAAACTTGATGAATAAACTTATGTAACAGAAACTGCATTGGTGTAATAAAACATTTTACTTTTATGTTGAGATATCGAAAATACACACGGCTGTTTATATTAAACAGTAAAAATAAAGTATTGCCTCTTGTATTTCAGAGTAGGAAAATCACATATAATGGCAAATTACATTACATAGGTTAGTCACTAAAATTTAATTCAAACATCTTGCTATTCTGCAGCACAGTTTTCCATTACCAACGTCAGACGACATAAATCTCGTAGGGAATAAAAACAAATCAAATGTTTCACTGTCAGCTGGTCAGTAGACACATTAAAGAAAGTGAACCCCTTCTGTAGACTGTTACAGAGGGAGAGCACATCCTTGTATATTCCTAAGTACATTCTTCATTTTTGACCATTTAGTTACTGGAATTTTTGACTTCGCTTGTATTTACAGCTACATTTATAGCTAATGCAGCGCTGAAACTGGGTTTACACAAAATAGGCCCAATACACATATTGACATGTAAAATTTCTTGAATGCCATAAACTAGAATGACCAAAGACCGATCGAAAAATAGAATTAAAATATTTTGTTGTAGTTGTATAATTTCTGTGTGTGTTCCATATATATATAATTTTGCATATATTAAAATTTAAATTCGGCTTTTTGCAACACGCGGTGAAGTATATGAATGCAGAAGAAATACTGTCCGAGCATAGTTGTAACTTCGGTTGCCATAAGAAACAAAGTGTTTTGACCTCCTGAGTAACCATCAGCTTTTCAAGAAATAATGTTTTATGCAGTTAATTAATGAAACAACTTCAAGGGTTGAATAATACTGAAATCATAGTTGGCTGTCAGGGTAAGATCGTTGCTCAACCCATATATTCTACAATTGCATAAACTTTTCTTTTGTTATTAACTTCATTTTAACTAGCTACTTAAGTCGTTTTCACTCCCAGACCTAATCAATTCAGTGGTTTATGGCCTGGGGGATGAGTCTTTTCAAATTTAAAGAATAAAGATAATAAAAGGAGAGAGAGGTATGGTAGAGACACCAACTATAAAAACCGGAATATGTGATGCAGCACAAAAAAGATTGCAAAACTGGACAGATAGATATCTGCTGTCCAAAAGACTTGAATCTATTTACGAGAAAGAAACAAGAGGGAGATTTTGAATCGTTTCCAACGTATAAAAACTTTCAGAATGGCTTGAGGTTGGGAATGATGATGATGATGATGATGTCGCAGTGCGCATGACAGATAACGCCGCTCGCATGGCTCATTGTTTGCTGAAGGGTTTATTTCATGGAATTATTATTTCATTATACAAAAGCGTAATCTTTGCACCCACCATATGTACACACAACACTCTCATATTGCAGCGTTCAACCAGAGTCCAAACAGGAATAATTTTCAGGCTTAATGGCTGTTGCTTATTAAAGTGATGTTGTAATAATTAATTGCTCACGATTGAATGCCGGTTCTTGGGCAAAGCTTATGCTGGAATTGTAGTCAGATATTGCTTATCAAGAAAACTTGGATTGGCAATAACTAAAGGAAGTGTATTATGTGGCCGGTTGTTCACTTGTTGATCGTGGGGTTACGAACGTCGAAGGCAAATGGGGGTAAAGGTGGAATTTAGTGGCCTAGATCGGGCGGAATGATGATTATATTAATTTGTTGAGAACGAACAGGTAAATATGTGCCGTAAATAACAAAGCAGAGATTCAGATAATACCGGTAGAGAAATTGCTCCATAAGTAAGCAGTATCCAAAAATTAGAATTGTTCAAAAGAAACCCGTTCGCAGTACTAATAACTAGTACGGCCTATGACAAATGATTAGGTGGTGGCTGTGTGCATGACACACCAGCAGTAGACCGCAAGCTTATGTGTCGCAGGAGTGCTTGCTTGAACGCACTTCGGAATTATTTTTAATGATTTTTAATCCTTTGCCCAGAACAATCTCATAAAGCGTTTCATTTGAACGAATTTCATGTATGATCATGACAAAAATAAGGCAGTCGTGAAGTCATAATGTGTTGTATTTAACATACCGTTTGAGAATATTAAAGAATGTATTTTATGTCCATTAATTGTGTAAATCCCAACAGGAACTATATATATACCACGTACTGTAACGTTAACAGACTTCGTATTGTTAAACAGTATATTTATGTGCTTCTGACGATTTTCTGGATCAGCACTGCTTATTTCCCTAAAAAAACATTAATTGAGTGATCTTTGTAATGAGGACAGAGTTTGTTCTCTGTGAGGTAAAAACTGAAGTTTTATAACTTTGTATATAATTCAGTTTTAAATGTCTTACATTTTATTTTCCTTATTAATTTAGTTATATATAATATTCCTATAATATTGGTTTAAATATAAACCAGCTCATTATTTCTAACACTTTAACCCTTCAACACCCAGTAGTTACTACAAGCACTGCAAGGATTAACACTAAAACTCTGCATTTTTTCCACATGATTTAAATTTTTTGTATTATTCTTGCAATAAACAACTATTATTTCCTGATACAATATTAAACGACTGTGAGGTAGGAATTGAGTCTTTATACATAATGAACTTTCTTCTATGCTTCAGGCGGTTAGTCGCATATAATCAACGTGGAATACTGGGTTCGATCCCAGTCCAGTTTTGTCCATGTGAGATGCGTGTTGGGCAAAGAAGCACTGGGACAGGATTTTTTCCCCAGCAGTGCAGTTTACCCGTGTCAGTGTCATTCCACCAATGTTTAAGTTTCATCTTTATGCACGTGCTGCTCTTACCAGAAGGCCAAACGAGGGAAGCTTCAAAGAAAATATTATGTCGGAAGTCGAGGAGCACAAAATAGAAAAATATTTTCACGTATCTGTAGTCTTTGGAAGGTTAACAGCAGTTTGTAATTTCTTCTTACTGTCTTAAAACACGTGTTTTGTTACGACTTTTCAGCTGTTTAATTAATGCATCCAAGAAGCGCAACACTGTCGTAGAATGGTCCATTCAGTTTATTTTTCTCACATTAAGCACATCACAAGTATACCTTGAAAGTTTTGAAATTTGTTGCTGGAGAAGGATGATGAAGATCAGTTGGACCGATCTTGTGAGAAATGTAGAAGTATTGCAAATAGCGAAGGAGGAAGGAAAATCCTTCATAAAATAAAAATAAAGTAGGTTAACTGGATACGTCACCTCTTGCGTAGGAACTGCCTTCTGAAACACATTATTGAAGGACAGTTAGAAGTGATGGGAAGACGACGAAGAAGACTTAAGCAGTTACTGGATTGCTTTAAGGAAACGAGAGGATACTGGAAATTGAAAGAGGAAGCACTAGATCGCACTCTCTGGAGAACTCGGTTTGGAAGGGGCTATTGACCTTGATGATGATGATGATGACGATGATGAGCACTGCTTGTTGAATAATTGTTGTTATAAACCACGTTTTAATTGTGAATATAAAGATTAACAGCATTTTCTCCTTTTGCATCGTATTTGGGAAGTGCTGTGTTCAAACATGACGGAGATTCCGTTTATCCTGACAGACTGTTTGTGGTCTCCGCTGTTCTGGGAATGGCTACGCGTCACTGGGTTATGAGTTCGTCAGCTTTCGAGAGAACGTGGTTCAAGGAGAATATCCAAGAGTTCTTCGACACTGCGACGCTCGACTGAAACGTCGACAATCAATCATCCAGTGACAGAGCGCCACATCCCATAGCATCTGCAACCTCAGCTGCACTGCTGCGAAAACCGGACACTGGCAGACATTTTGCGGTTTTTCTCAGTCGGTTCATGGAAATGTTACGACAACACGACAACTGAGTGCACGACCCTTCACTTCCGCTTCAGTTCGCTGATTATCCAATTGTTGCATAATAGATAGTATTTTTTTTCAATGGCTCGACAGCCCCTTGGGGGCCTAGGCCGTCTCTTTTCGAGGCTTCACGATCACACTTTTTAGACACACCACACTCGGTAGGATTCCTCTGGACGAGGGACTAGCCCGTCGCAGAGACCTGTACCTGGCAACACACAACACTCACAACAGACAGACATCCATGCCTCCGGCGGGATTCGAACCCACAAACCCAGTAAGCGAGCGGCCGCAGACCCACGCCTTACACCGCGCGGCCACTGGGATCGGCATAGATAGTATTAGATATTGAAAATCTGTTTAAATTCGTCAAGAATGTGTAGACATGAACAGAATTGCCACACAGAGAAAGGCAAGTGGAAATGTATTTTATGATAAAATCAAGAGAATATGGATTGAGGCCTAAACTGCGGTGTGTACAAAGAGTGTTCTGAGTTAATAATCCGTGTATTGTTATCAGAGGATACAAAGGTATCGGCGGTGGGTGCTGCCTCTATCTTCAGGTTCGAAGCAGTTCGTAACTACTGACTTTGTCCCTTGTCAGTTATTATTCTTTAAATATGCCATCCGGGGGATGGAAAATGGGCCTCTTAGGGGAGGCACTTCCACACGACAATAGTCTCACCTGACAAGAGATAAAAATGTTAAAATATAAGCATATATATGTTAAGGAGTGTGATGCACCGTAGTTGTGACAACATTATGTTGTATTACACACCAGACTGCATAACGTCCCACCTCAGGCATTGTATCATAAGACAGTGACTGTCTGATAGAGCAGAGATCCCGCGCTAACGCTGATATAAATTACGTAATAACTGCACAAAACAAATCACAAGGTACTATTAGTGTCAGGATGAGCCGCGAACAACAATTCATTGAGGAAACTTTTCCTTTCATTACGATTGGAATTTATTTCCCATTGCGTTACAAGTCACTGTAGCTAACACGAAACAATAGCAAAACCCCCCCGTGGTCCCGGTAAACTACAATCGTACGTCGTCAGCAGGGGTGCTCGTTAAACCCGTGCTCACAATGCCGCCTAAATTATGTTATATAATTGACACCAACCCTCTTGTTTCCCACAGTATTTAATACGGGAAGGTATTCAGATGTGTGGTAAATGGTGCTCAGAGTTTAGCGTGATACTTGCACAGTGTTTCTTCGGTCTTCATATAGCGTCGAACTCGCTTATGACGTCATGAAAGGGGCTGAATCTTTGAGTCGCTCTAAATGAATGTGCTTCTCACCGAAGAGTGTGGTAACAGTGAAGAGAAAATACGTCAATGAGTATACAGGCCTGTAGGCGTATTATTCAAAATTTTACGCGATATTTTTAGGCGTGTTTGCAAAATTTCGAAAAGCGACTACTAGCTTCGTCATGTCTGTCTGTCCGCCCGTCTTTCCCTCCCCGCATGGAACAACTCGGCTCCCACTGGACGAATTTTCATGGCGTTTGGTATGATTAAATCACAAGTGAGGAATTTATGCTACTCAAGTACGCCTTCGCTGTAGGGTCTTCAGTTTCTGAGCACTGCATATTTTTCGTTTTCCTTGTTTTACAATACACGCAGATTCATATCAGCAGACCTTTTTAACTAAACTGTTACTTTCCTTTCCATTTCAGATTAGAATAATTTCAGTATACTATTGTAAAATTCATTTTTTTTTGCGAACCCATAATTCCCGATATGAAATAAAGTTTGGAAAGGGTACGTTGACATGCAAGCCTCTTTCAATTTTAACAGTTTTTTAAAATAAAACACTGTCTGATATGTTTTCGTCTGGTTGCTTAAAATCGCTCAAAAATAAACACGCTGGAGCTAATTTGAAGCATTATTTTTGTCACCTGCTATGCCTGATGCAGTAACAGATCAGTCGTAACCAATTACTATATACAATTATATATTTGTAGCTATCTAAACCCTGGAACTAGTGGAAAGCTGCGTTAAACACAGTAGAAATAAGGAAAATGCTGCACGGAAGTGACAGCGTAGAGCGTGTTAAGGGATTAGCCGTATTTAATTTTATACATTTGCAGAAAGAGTAAGCGTTCCGTCATTAATTGATGATCTCGGCCCTGCCTGGAGATAAAAAACAAGAACGACACAGGAGGAAATGTAGCATTCTTGTCAAATATTTGTTACAACATCATACACAGATGCGTTTAATCTCAAGTTCAAGGAAGGAAGTACACACAGACGTATTCGTGTTCGCTAAGTACAGCTGGCAACTCACGTGAGCACCACGTGAAATTCCGCCAATGCCATTTCGAGGCAGTTGGCGCTTGGCGCAGATACGAGGGACCGTGAAATCCCGGAAGGGTTTTAGTACTTATAAGTAGAGGGAACGTGCCCAGTGTGTTTTGTGGCGGTATTTACAGCCAATCAACTGGGACCGAGTGTTTATAAAGATCTTGACACCTGATCGGTAGGTAGCCAGTATGACAAGGCTGTCCGCTCATTAGAAGAAACTCCTGCGCTTTGTCAGCGGCGTTACTTTAATGATGTCTGTTGAACACAAACAATTCTTAAAGTTTGACAAAACTTTTCTGAAGTTCATTCAAGAAGAAGACCTTCGTAGGCTTAAAGGTGTACTACATTTTCAAATGCAAAAGTGATTTAAGGTCTTATACACTCATGTTCTCAATCAAAGAGTAGCCGAATTTCATTGTAAGCTCCAAAAGGCTGATTCTAAACAAATGTGTATTTTTCTAATTCAAAATAACGTAACAAATACGGAATGTAACATTAGACTGGATATCATTTTTACATTGGATTTTGGATTCGTATGGTCAAAATTCGGCCGATGGACCGAACACCTAGATGTAATTTCTACTAGCAGTCTTTTATTTACAATCGACTCCAAAGAAAGTATTTCATCATATCAAGATAATCCGGGATGGTGCAGTTGGTATGGTGAGTGGCTACGGGTTGGACAACGGAGGAATTGTGTTTCGATTCAAGGCAGAGGCATGAGATTTTTCTCTCCTCCAACGCGTCCAGACCGGCACTGGGCCCACCCTGCCTCCTGCCCATTTGGCAAGAGTGGCCGAGCATGAAGCTGACCACGCACCTCCATCTATTGTGAATTACATGAGTTCGTTCGTACATTTGGCAAGAAGAGAGACAGAGAGAATTGTTTTATTTAACGAAGCTATCCATGACTGAGTTTATGTAGCATTGATCAAACTATAAAAATAAGTACCGGCACGTAGTACAATTAATGTGCTTTAGTTTTTTTTTCAGCAGATTAAACTCGACGAATCGTCAGTTACCATTCACCACAGAATTGTTACTTTCTGTCTCCTATCTCAAAATATAACTACTTGTATTATACAGAGTTGTATTTTTACGTTTCGCTTTTTATTGATTTGAAAATTTGCCTGTGACGTTTCAGGAAATACAGACTGAAAATGTATATTAAAAGGATGATGACGAAATCATTTGAACCTAATAGAGAAAAAGTAACGAAGGGCAGAGACAAATGCATAATGAGGACCTTCATGATATGTAGTCCTTACCATATGATAGTAATGTGGTAAAATTCGGGAGAGTTAAACGGGTCGGACATGTAGCATGCACGAAGAAGCTAAAAATTTGCATATCACCACTCAGTCTGCAGGTAAATAACATTATAAAACGCAATTCAGGGTATTTAAGCGTAGTTGAAAATATGTTACTTATGCGGACTTAAGTCAGTGGTGTGTGAAAGTGTGGACTGAATTTATCTGGCTCAGGACAGGGACCAGTGTTGGGTTGTTGTGAACACGGTAATGAACCGCCTGGTTCCATAAGAGGCCCAGAATGTCTCGACTAACTAAACGAGTGTCAGTCTCTAGATATGGGCTCTGCTCCATTGAGTAAGAGAGTTGATATTCTTTGTATCTGCGTTAGAATAGATGCATGGAAAGATCCAGTGCTTTTCAGATTTCACCAGCCAAGTCGGAAGCGTTTGACCGATTACTAAACATCGGATTTCACTTTATTACAGCTTACCACTACGGGAGGCACGCTTCGTTTTGTGTGTTTTTCAAATAGACCTCCTGCCGTGTTCTCGAGTGTCCAAACTTTTGTACACAACTATCAGGCACTCCATGACTGATGAGGCTTGCTAATTGACTACCTTCGGAAGAATAACTGCGTATGTCCCATTTGAAACTTCACGTTAATTGAGGGTAGTTTGAGTGTAGACGTAAACTTTGCTTCTAAAAAGATGGACAAAATTATAAGTAGGAGTTCAAATTAGAGCTGCAGTGTGTGTAATAACAGAGGCTGTTGGTATAGAGCT